>OY744540.1:8003561-8136061 GCA_963556195.1 Sepiola atlantica | reverse complement strand
TCCGATAGAGGGGAATCCGATGGTGATTATCCCTCCGATCTGGGACAGTAAAAATCGCTGTCAAGTCAAATTCAGAAATACGACATATTGACTTAGACGATGAACACCTCTAAAGAAATAAAATGCATCTAAAGATTTGTATAAGAAACCATCCATGAAGCCGCCGCGTAATTTCTTAAACATGGGTTTAGGTTATTTGTACTTTCTCTCTCTCTCTCATTATATATATATATATATATATATATATATATATATATATATATATATATATATATATATATATAAGTATTACGTGGGTATGACCATCTAAATTTTAAAACCAGATACTAAAACCACAACAGCACATTTAAAAACAAAGAACGCCGAATTAAAACAGCACTAGCTAACCACTATTGGGAGCTCAAAGAAAATTGACGCTCACCAATAATCGAATGGAAAATAATACGACAGGCCAGTATATGTATGAACTTAGACGACTCATGTAGATTATGTCTGAATGAGAAATTTGAAATCCTAAACTTTAAAGACCCCAAAACCTATTAAACCGTAGAAATGAAATAGCAAACAACTGCTTACACAGAATAAAATTTACCTTAGGTTAACAATAATTAATAAATATGTAAATAAATAAATGAACAAATAAATTTTTAAAAACTAAACTAAAACACAAAATAGAAATACAAGCATACGCGTGTTGAAATAAAGTCACCCGTTAATTCGACACAACAAAGAAACAGGGATAGACCACCCTATAGAAAACAGGACAATAGAATAGGAAGTAAAATCAACCGAACCTCTGTTTGTGAGAAGCTCAACGATTGGCCAAGAGAATAACAAAGAATCTGATTGGTTAACTAGCTAGACTAAACACCACGTGTATATATAAAAACACCCGGCAACACAAACTCCATGCATTTTAGCCTGACGATTCCCTATAGGGATGAAACGCGGAAGCCTCTTAACTTAGTACTAATATATATATATATATATATATATATATATATATATATATATATATATATATATAGTAATCCAGGTAAAGTAGACATCCACAGGATGTGAATCCACAGAATTTAAACCGGACTTATAAAAAAGTGATCAATAGTAAATAGAGTAATTTATATAATTATTTTTTATTTATACAGACATGTACAAAAAGCCGCTACACTGGTATGTGGATGTTATCAATCAATAGTAATTAGAAACTAAGATTTCATCAGACGGGGAAAAAAATCTGATCTTTCACTCAGATGTTCATATTGGGCTCTGATTGAAAGAGCAGATATTTTTTCCACCTGATGAGATCTTAGTTTCTAATAACTATTGATCGATAACATCGACATGCCAGTGTAGCGGCTTTTTGTACATATCTGTATAAATAAAAACTAATTATATATACATATATATATATATATATATATATAATTCCAAAATGATACTGTAATGATGACACTATTATTACATCAGCTGCTGAACCGGTCACATTTGGTATCTTTAACCCTGTGGGCTGAGTTTCCAGTGATTCCATGAAACCGAAAGTACCAATGAAAGAGCGAAATAATGTATAATGTCCATTGAATAAAAATATATATGCTCTGGCACAAGTTATTGAGCACTCTTGTTATTCTCCTATAACTTCGAGTGTCTTCGGTCTCTCTGTACAAAGGGTTTGTCAGGACAACCTGACATGAGAATACTTCACCCTACAAGTAAACCCTGACCAAATATTCAAAATAACATAGTATTCGAAGCACAAATAAGATCCCCTCGACTACACACTGGCTCATACGAGGAATGGTGCTTACCTGCCACTTTTGCTAGGGACCCCATAGACTTGTATTGTCTTGTCCTTCGGGACTTAATTTACGCCGGTCTATGGGATTGTCCTGTGCAGTTCTAGGAGGTCCACCCTCCCAGGCTTTGCCTCCCCTCTTTGGGAAGGAGTAAGTTAATTGCTTACTGCTTGAGGCGCCCCTACCGGGGAATGCCGACGGCAATTTTTGATGGTCAGAGTGCTCACCTCTTGGGCGCTGGCTTTTCAACCCCCACTTTCCGACCCGACCTTGGGTCACATCTTACTTGTGGGAGTAAGATAAAACTGGCCTTGTGCCTAACTCCTGGAGAGGAGTAAATAAATTATACGAGGAATGGTACACCTTCTCCAAGTGATGTTACCTCAAGTAACAGCACTTAGCTGATTACTCCACCAGACTAGATGAATTCTTGTCCTCGAATCCGGTAAGATAAAGAGACCACAAGAAAGATATACTATAACATATTCAATTGGGGAGAGGAAAATTAATGTTGTCAACTTCTTTACTAACTCAACGTTTGAGAAATAAAGGAGAACTTTAATAGAATACTCGAATATCTATGTATCACATATAGAGATTAAGTGTTAGCTCCAGGAAGGGGCCCCTTGATTTCGGAGAACTTCAACAGAAGTAAAATGAAACAAAAGCAATATTTTTCTCCATTTTTTTTCTTTTTTAAAACTTTCCAGTTTGAAACTTTTTTGTTTTTCTTTTCTTTTTTTAACTTCACCGATTGAGACGTTATTTCATATAAATATGATATATTAGTGCGAACACTAGCGAAGCGTAATCATTTTTTACGGAGGATGTGTGCTCGTTTTTTTTTTTGTTTTGTTTTTTTTAAATATATATATTTTAAGTTTTCAACTTGCAATCCGATAGAAGAGAGTTTGAATTGCCTACTAGGCGTTATTCTCGGGTGTCTTCGGTCTCTCTGTACAAGGGTTTGTCAGGACAACCTGACATGAGGATACTTCACCCTACAAGTAAACCCTAACCAAAAATTAAAAATAACATAGTATTCGAAGCACAAATAAGATCTCCTCGACACAGCTATACACACTGGCTCATACGAGGAATTGTGCACCTTCTCCAAGTGATGTTACCTCAAGTAACAACACTTAGCTGATTACTCCACCAGACTAGATGAATTCTTGTCCTGGAATCCGGTAAGACCAAGAGACCACAAGAAAGATATACTATAACATAGTTAACTGGTCAATTGGGGAGAGGAAAATTAATGTTCTTAACTTCTTTACTAACTCAACGTTTGAGAAATAATTGAGAACTTGAATAGAACATTTGAATATCTATGTATCTCATATAGAGATTAAGTGTCCATGAAGGGGCCCCTTGATTTATGAGAACTTCGACTGAAGTAAAATGAAACAAACAAACAAACATATATATATATATATATATATATATATATATATATATATATATATATATATATATGTGTGTGTGTGTGTATATATGTTTGTAATTGTTTTTATTGGTGATAGTGTTATGCTTGTGCCTTTCTATTTTTTCACTTCCTAAGTGATCAAAAGTAATTCAGAAGATTGAATAGTTAGACCCAAATAGCAATCTGTCTGACATATCGATATTTGATTCGGACTAGTCTATTTTCCGTTCTTCTTTTCCCTTCCACTATGTCATTGGCTCGAATATATTTGATTTGGCTTAAGTTTTTTTCCTGGAAATACTTATTCCAACGAGGAAAAAAAATGTTAGCGCAGAGATAGGATTCTGAAACGCCAATGTCGGTCATCATAAACCGGTTCAGACTCCTTACAAGGAATTCAGACATTTTATCTTTATTTACTTTTAATGGGTTTTATATTTTATTTTTTTAAATTTTTTTCATTGCCATTTGCATCTTGAAAGTAAAAATTATTAGCAAATTTACTTATATTTATTTCGTGCTGAAAAACCTCCTGTTTGAAATAGTATTTGTAGAGAGAAAAAGATATTTCCAAAGTGAGTTGGAAGGCTTCGTAGTTTTGATTTGTTACTTTTTTTAATAAAATAGAATGGGTGAAATTGTCGTTTCCCAACCAAAAATGGCAGACAATAAATCGTCTGCAATCTTCTGATTTTATTCCCACCTCACAAATGAGTAAGTAAACCCCCAACAATTGTTTGGGATTAATTTCCCAACAGTATTTCCTTTAAAATAATTTAAGATAAATTTAAAATTAGTCCAAAACAATTTATTTGGGTTTACTTACTCATTTGTGAGGTCGGAAAACTGCAGACGATTTATTGTCTGACATTTCGGTTGGGAAACGACAATTTTACCATAGAATGTAGTCACAAATATTCATGCAGATTGCATTTACTATCGATTCTTCTTTTAAGAGATCTTCGTATAATCTATAAGTCGATCCCCTGACGAAACAAATATGTCGTCGAAAGACTTCTGAGGCACCGATGTCGGTCAGCATAAAACGGTTCAGACTTCAAACCAGTTTCAAAAACATTCAACATTTTCATCTTTGTTTTAATTTAATAAATATTATATTTTTATGTTTTTAGTCAAAATTGGCCTCTTGAAAGTAAGACTAATATTTATTCTGCGCTGAATAACTTCCGCTTTGAAAAAGTCTTCTTCTGTTATAGAAATCACTCCAGACAAGGCATGAAGCCACTTGATGTGAGGATCTAAAAAAAAAAATAAATAACACTTCAAGGTCAAAAACTAGCCAACGCTAAGTGTTAGATGGATAGATTCCAACCCAGAAAACAGCAATTCTTCCCCCTTTGTCACAAACATAGCTCATGAAATGTGAGGACTAAAGGACAAAATAAGGGAAGCGTGAGTTGCGAGGCTGCCGAAAGTAAATAGTAGAGAGAGAGAAAGATAACAGTAAGCCATTTTCCTTTCCGAAGTAGAAGTGGGTTTCATTGGGTGCTTGTACAGAGAAGCGTCCGTATTAAATTATTAATACCACAAAAAAAAGAAGCAGTATGATATACTTACGCAGCAGATTTAAATAAGTATCTTCACCAAAAAGTGAGAAAAATTATCGAGTAGAAGTTTAATTAAAAGCAAAATTCATTTTTCAGGAACAGTAAATCGACATGGTCAAAGGTGGCCATCTTAAGCTAACGGGAGACAGAATCAGGGGAGGTAAGAGCGTTTATCATAATTGACAAGATGGCCGCCTTTGAATATGTCGATTGACTTTTCCTAAAAAATGGATTTCGCTTATAATTAAAGTTCTACTCGATAATTTTTCCTACTTTTTGGTGAGGATACTCATTTATATCTGCTGCGTAAGTATATAATACTGTTTTTTTTTTGTGGTATTGATAATTTAATATGGACACTTCTCTGTACAAGCACCTTTCATTGTTTTTGCTTTGTTACTTTTTTTAAAAAATTTTTTTTTTACTACATTTCATATTAAAGTGTGGTAACAAATATTCATAAATATTTCATTTACTATTGATTCTTCTGTTAAGAGATCTTAGTATTATTCATAACTTGATTGCTAGGCAAAACGCATGTTGGGTCGACAGACTTCTGAAGCGCCGGTGTCGGTCGGCATAAAACGGTTCAAACTTGAAAACGATTACAGAAAACATTCACACATTGTTATCTATTTTTTTTTTTTTTTTTACTTTTAATAAATATATTTTAATTTTTTTTTCTTTTTTGTTACCATTTGAATCCTTGGTGTTTCTGTATTATTGGGGTAGATGAAATTTTCATTTTTTTTTTTGGGGGGGGGGGGGCTTGAAATTAGCGACCACCTAACAAAAACGCCATTTTTGATTGACGAATTCGGCTCAGTGTTAGTAACGAAACAAATTCTGAAACAACAAAACTTGCAAAGAGTTTTAGAAATTTAAAACTATGCAGGTCGATAGAAAATTAAATTTTCTATCGTTTGGTAAAATCACCCCCACCTCCCCATGTTAAGAATGGCTTTCTAAATTAAAACGTTATTATTTCAGCCCGGTCCGTAAACTGCATAAGTACCCTTTTTAAAAATTTGTTTTCTTACTAATTCTCTGGATTTTCCTTATGGGTTATGGTTACAACAACCAAAAAGTTTGAATTATCTCCCCTGTCAACTGACTCTTCTAAATTAAGAATGAAAATTTCATCTGTCCCCAGAAGCACCAAAATTATTAGCAAATATACTAATATTTATTCTGTGCCGAACAACTTTCTGTTTGAAAGAGTCTTTGTAGAAAGGGAAAGATGTCAGTAAGCCGTTTTTCATTGTGAACTGGGGGTGGGGGTTTCGTTCACGCGAATTTCATAATTCAGATGTGTTGTTGTTATTGTGTTTTTTTGTTTTGTTTATGTTGTTGTTTTTTTGTTTTGTTTATGTTGTTTTTTTGTTTTGTTTATTTTTTTGTTTTTTTTTTTGTTTTGTTTATTTGTTTTGTTTATGTTGTTTTTTGTTTTGTTTCAAATGAACAATATCGTTAAAAAATGTTTTATTCTTTGTTTGTTTTTAAAACAAAATGTTATGATTTCTATTTAACAGCAAAAAACATGTTAGTAAAAAAAAATATACCCGGACAACGCTGAATCAAGTCAACTAGTTATATATATATATATATATATATATATATATATATATATATATGATAATTTTATTTACACAGACATGTACAAAATCTGCGACACTGGCATGTCGATGTTATCGATCAACAGTTACTATAAACTGAGATCTCATCAGGCAGAGTTAGAATCCGATCTTAACCTCAGATCATATTTGGAGAGAATGAAGTGGAGGGGTAGAGAAAGAGAAGAAGAAGGAAAGAAATTTAACATTTCAAAAATTAAAGCCGTTAAAAAATTAAAATTAAAAATTAAAAATTAAAAAATCTAAAATCTGAAACAGACAGGGCAAATAAATAAATAAATAAAAAAATAAAAATATATGGTGGAAAGAGGAACAAATAATGATGAGGGGAGAGACACATAGAGGAAAAAAGAAAAAGAAAAAGAAGGAGAGAGAGAGAGGGCGTCTGTTGATTTAGATCGGGAGGGAATATATATATATATATAAGGAGATTGTAGTTTGCTTGAAGCATTGCTGGTAAATGTAAGTGCAGATTAGTCGTCCGAGGCTATAGCAATGCGATGTGGTTGCCGTAAGATGGAAAAGTGAAACGAAATAAACGCAGGGAGAAAGTGAAACTCAAAACGATTTATTAATAATTTCACAAAAACTGATTAAATACCAAATAGTAAATACTGTCCAGTAAGTAACAGGTAGGCAAAGGGTAATCTTAAATTTTCGAAATCGGTCTTTTATTGTTGTCTTCCGATAATGAAAGTTTTTCTTTCGAAAATTTAAGATTACCCTTTGCCTACCTGTTACTTACTGGACAGTATTTACTATTTGGTATTTAATCAGTTTTTGTGAAATTATTAATAAATCGTTTTGAGTTTCACTTTCTCCCTGCGTTTATTTCGTTTCACTTTTCCATCTTACGGCAACCACATCGCATTGCTATAGCCTCGGACGACTAATCTGCACTTATATATATATATATATATATATATATATATATATATATATATTATTAGTATATATTTTTTTTTATTTATTCAAACATTATTGAAACGGGAGATTTTTACAAACATTGAAAGGGAATATCTTTTCGAACTCGGGGATATTTCTGTCGAACTCGGAAATCTGGACATAATTTCGGTGCATTCCTGAAATGTCTTTCTAGGAAAATATTTTGGTTGGGAATTAATTGAGTTTTATTTTATCTATTATTTATAGTTTTGTGTTTTAAAAATGTTTTTATTTTATTTTACGAAGTGTTTTATTTAATTATTTATTTGTAGTTTTGTGTTTTTATTTAAAGGGTTGTTTCGAAGATCGTAGGATAAAACCCTTTAATTATATCGTCAATAACACAGTACAACAATAACAAATGAAAATTGGCTGGTCAGAAGTTTGATTTGTCAACTTAAATGCTATTTAGGTCCAACTTTGAAAATTCGAACAGATAACTTTATGATTATTTATTGTATAATGAATTGTGCCATCGGAACATGGTGTCTCGGATTCTGGATTTTCGATATTCAAAAATGAACACTGTAATTCGGTTTCTGAATTTTTGAGATGAGGATTGATAATTTGGATTATTCGGACTACTGTTCTCATCTTGAGTGTTATTCTCACGACATTTCGGCTGCTGTAACCTCCAGCCTTCATCAGATGTATCTTTTCGAACTCGGGAATATTTTTTGTCGAACTTGGAAATCTGGACGGAATTTCGAACGGAACCCTTTATTTAATCCACGGGGGTAGCAATTAAACAATCAGTAGTTATCAAAAAAATTTAATAAATAAATAAATAAATATATAAAAGACGACGAAGTTAATGAAAGACGACGAAGTCCAAAAGGTCATTGAGGTCAGATCATTTTTTTTTTTTGTGTGTTTTGTTCCCAAAGTGTCAGGCGATTGTTGAGGGAGAGTTAAATAGTCATAATCTGGGGCTTGAAAAAAAACACAAAAAAAAACAAAACATTTCTGACTTTGACACTCTTCATGATGAAGCAGTGACACACATAAACCGCCTTTAGAACTGCGGCGAACTTTGACCTTCAAAAATTGATACCAAAAACCCTGAACCATAATCTAGACGGCCTGCTTGACCTAAAAATATGTGTCGTACATAATATCTAATTTGAAACAAGGACAATAAACGCCCTTATCCATATTAGAGACACGATAATGTTATATAGTGAATCTTCGGCAAACACCATTGGCTATTTCCGGGACTCTACGGACGAACAACACGAATGATAGCGAGACGCATAGGATTTGATCGCTTGTTTTGTTTTACAAAAAAAAAATCAAGCATTTACCTATTGTGTACAAACCATTATCTATGTAATAATGCACTAAGGCATTTCCTGGTTGTACGTACGTTATCACCTTTCACCCCCATTAAAATGAGATCATCCAATCAACAATGATGGTGATTAATCGCCTTTACATATTTTTGAATGAATTGTTCCAAAATCAAATTGTCGTCCCGTTGTGAACATGTACGTTGCGTTGCCATAATCGTCTTCACATGGGCCGGTCCAAAGGTTGTTGTGCGATCTCGTCTCCGTGCTGCAATTAAGAACTCCCGTCCCTATCAGTCCAGTTTATCAACAAGTAACGGGTTTATTTGTTCGAGGTTACAAATGAAACTCGTGTTCCCCAGGCTGAATAGCAGACTTGCAAGACAAGACTTTCTTACCCGACCAGAAAAAATATAAGTCCAACACAACCCTAACCCTTTAGCTAAGAGACCCAGATGGGCCCATCTTTCCTGGGCAGCGCCCAGATTCAAACTGATCACCATCACTTCCTGTCATGGCTAGGTCTTACCCCTCCCATCCCTTGGGGTCCTTTTGTCCCTGCTCAGAATTGGACCACCCGAGCTCTCGCCACTTAAGATAATCTGTCAGACAATCTACCCAGAGTGGCTTTATCATGGAGACAATCTGAACCTCACTTTTGTGTTTCAACGTCATTCTCTGTTTTTTTACGAGATACTTAATTCACTTCAAAGGGAAACAAACTTCTGGGTTGGCACAAATAAAACCAAAGATATTTTCACTTTATTTTGTGCCCCCCCACCCCCCACCCCCCATTTTCTCTGGTCAAGCATCTAACATTTGCAACGTGCCTATATTTTTTTTTATTTATTCAAACATTATTGAAACGGGAGATTTTTACAAACATTGAAAGGGAATATCTTTTCGAACTCAGGGATATTTCTGTCGAACTCGGAAATCTGGACATAATTTCGGTGCATTCCTGAAATGTCTTTCTAGAAAAATATTTTGGTTGGGAATTAATTGAGTTATTTTATCTATTATTTATAGTTTTGTGTTTTAAAAATGTTTTTATTTTATTTTACGAAGTGTTTTATTTAATTATTTATTTGTAGTTTTGTGTTTTTATTTAAAGGGTTGTTTCGAAGATCGTAGCATAAAACCCTTTAATTATATCGTCAATAACACAGTACAACAATAACAAATGAAAATTGGCTGGTCAGAAGTTTGATTTGTCAACTTAAATGCTATTTAGGTCCAACTTTGAAAATTCGAACAGATAACTTTATGATTATTTATTGTATAATGAATTGTGCCATCGGAACATGATGTCTCGGATCCTGGATTTTCGATATTCAAAAACGAACACTGTAATTCGGTTTCTGAATTTTTGAGATGAGGATTGATAATTTGGATTATTCGGACTACTGTTCTCATCTTGAGTGTTATTCTCACGACATTTCGGCTGCTGTAACCTCCAGCCTTCATCAGATGTATCTTTTCGAACTCGGGAATATTTTTTGTCGAACTTGGAAATCTGGACGGAATTTCGAACGGAACCCTTTATTTAATCCACGGGGGGAGCAATTAAACAACCAGTAGTTATCAAAAAAATTAATAAATAAATAAATATATAAAAGGTCAGTTAATGAAAGACGACGAAGTCCAAAAGGTCATTGAGGTCAGATCATTTTTTTTTTTTGTGTGTTTTGTTCCCAAAGTGTCAGGCGATTGTTGAGGGAGAGTTAAATAGTCATAATCTGGGGCTTGAAAAAAAAAAACCATTTCTGACTTTGACACTCTTCATGATGAAACAGTGACACACATAAACCGCCTTTAGAACTGCGGCGAACTTTGACCTTCAAAAATTGATACCAAAAACCCTGAACCATAATCTAGACGGCCTGCTTGACCTAAAAATATGCGTCGTACATAATATCTAATTTGAAACAAGGACAATAAACGCCCTTATCCATATTAGAGATTAGAGACACGATAATGTTATATAGTGAATCTTCGGCAAACACCATTGGTTATTTCCGGGACTCTACGGACGAACAACACAAATTATAGCCAGACGCATAGGATTTGATGGCTTGTTTTGTTTTACAAAAAAAAATCAAACATTTACCTATTGTGTACGGACCATTATCTATGTAATAATGCACATTTCATGGTTGTACGTACGTTATCACCTTTCACCCATATTAAAATGAGATCATCCAATCAACAATGATGGTGATTAATCGCCAAGGTAACAAAAATTCCGACTTTACATATTTTTGAATGAATTGTTCCAAAATCGAATTGTCGTCTCGTTGTGAACATGTATGTTGCGTGGCCATAATCGTCTTCAAACGAGCCGGTCCAAAGGTTGTTGTGCGATCTCGTCCCCGTGCTGCAATTAAGAACTCCCGTCCCAACTAAAACTATCAGTCCAGTTTATCAACAAGTAACGGGTTTATTTGTTCGAGGTTACAAATGAAACTCGTGTTCCCCAGGCTGAATGGCAGACGAGACTTTCTTGCCCGACCAGAAAAAGGGTAAGTCCAACACAACCCTAACCCTTTAGCTAAGAGAACCAGATGGGCCCATCTTTCCCGGGCAGCGCCCAGATTTAAACTGATCACCAGCAAACCCCAACTTCCTGTCATGGCCAGGTCTTACCCCTCCCATCCCTTGGGGTCCTTTTGTCCCTGCTCAGAATTGGACCACCCGAGCTCTCGCCACTTAGGATAACCTGTCAGACAATCTACCCAGAGTGGCTTTATCATGGAGACAATCTACCCAGAGTGGCTTTATCATGGAGACAATCTACCCAGAGTGGCTTTATCATGGAGACAATCTACCCAGAGTGGCTTTATCATGGAGACAATCTACCCAGAGTGGCTTTATCATGGAGACAATCTGAACATCACTTTTGTGTTTCAACGTCATTCTCTGTTTTTTTACGAGATACTTAATTCACTTCAAAGGGAAACAAACTTCTGGGTTGGCCCAAATAAAACCAAAGATATTTTCACTTTATTTTGTGCTCCCCCCCTCCCGTTTTCTCTGGTCAAGCATCTAACATTTGCAACGTTCACCATTCATATGCATCACCGTAAAAATGCAGCCTACTGCATTTTAAGGGTTCACAGCGATGAACGATATCGCGTTCATCGCTGATACCATTTGTGATCCCTACTCAGCTGGCAACTTTTCGTATCACGTCACATTCAGGACTGAAACTTAAATGGAAAAATGAAGCAGAGGCCGCAGATTATTTGTATCGAATACGGTTGGATTGCAGAAAGAATTATAAATAAATTTTTAGATGTTTGTTTGCATGTCTCGCGTTCATTTTAATAGACACTCTTTTGATATCTATTTGATATACAGGGTGATTCATAAGTCACTTAGCTATTTATTTTTGAAATTCTAAAGTTAAAAAATACGGTAATACAAAACAGAAAGTTTATTCAACAAATTCATTTATGGGAGTTTAAAATTACAGCAAATTTTCAAAATTTCCACTTTCGTTCTGCATATATAGCTCCATTCTTTTTTTGCAAGGAATTTACGATTCTTTGTAGCATATTTGATTGATTATGAAATAAATATATATAGAAACAAATATATAATCGAACAAATTTAAAATAACAAATAGCAGTAATTAGAGAGTAAGATAACAATTATCAAAAGTTCATAGTATGTTTGTGCTTCATATGGTAATCATTTTAAATAGCTAAGTGACTTATGAATCACCCTGTATATTTGATATCTATCTGATGTCTTTTGATATCTATTTGACCCCGAGATTTCAATTCAGTTTTTAGTTCATCTATTTTGCAGCTGGAGAGTTCTTTACTTTGAATCACACCCTTTGACATTCATTTTTCCATGTGGATAAGATTTTTTTTTTTTTTTTTTATTATGGAAATTTTCCATTTTTAGTAGAGTATCGACATATCTTTCTTTCTTTTCCCCCCCCCCCCTACCTTTACTAATATTGTTCCATCACGTAAATTTTTAACGGTTTTGGGTGTTATGTTTGTGGAGATTATCTCCATCCTTATCCAAAAGATAATCTTGTAATTATTGACCGTTAGGGAGAGAAAAAAGGAGGAGGGGGGGGGGGGAGGGAAATTGTTGTTTCATGTTTTGAGTTTTGCAAAGACAAAGAAGGTTTTAGAAATAGACCCCCATAAGCAGATATATTCTGAAATTTCATTAACCAGAGTAGTTAGATAGCAGGTTTCAGTTTGAACAAAGGTAGTACAATAATGCTGTGGGTTCTGTGTTCGCGGCAGACGTCCATAGAATGGAAATATTTTTAAGCACAGCAGTAATATATAACAGATGGAGGATAGAACTGCGGACTTTCCATGGGTCTCGTTAGTAAACGATAATTGTGATAAAGCTAATTTTAATGAGTTTTATGTAAATAATTCATTGTTTGAAATGTAAATAAATTGAAATAACTAACTCTTTGTTAAAAAAAAAAAAAAAAAAAAAAATGTAATTTTTATTTCTCATTTTTGATGGGACAAGTCATCTCATGAATGAATGAATGAATGAATGAATGAATCAATCAATCATCATCATCATCATCATCAACAACAACCGGTTTATTTGTTGAATCAGGCCACAATTAATCCTCTGATGAGGGTGGGGCCTGATTGTCTAGTCTCGAAATCTAAGTCTTCCTCTCCACTCCTGTCTTTGGCAAGGCTTGATGGAATCCATACCCATGGCCTTCCTATCACGTTTGACTACGTCCTCCCAAGTCAACTTGGGTCTGCCAATGGTGATGTTCTCTGCTGGCACATTCAACTGTCGGACTTTAGCAATCCAGCCATCGCTACGCTCAATGTGACCCAACCAACGCAGTCTGTTCTTTCGCATGATGTCCGCAAGGCTTTTCAAGTCGATCTGTGAGAGCAGGGATTCAAAAGAAACGTACTGTTCAGGCCTCACCAAACAGATCCATCTGACCATTGCCCTATCATTACGGTGCAGCTTCCTTAGTATGCCAGCAGAGACAAACTTTGTCTGTACTAGTTGTCCCGACACAGCGTTGCCCGGTTTATTTCATGTATTTGATAACAGATTTCTACATACACAAAAATCACTCTTAGAAATGAATGATGTCTTTTTAATGAAAAACATTTCAAGAGTTTTTCAGTCGCACAACCAGTAGACAATTATGACAATGTGCAGCAGCAACAGCGTCAGGATGCGATGCAGATTATCCATCTTCAAAATTATACTTCTGGGCAATAAATCGAAGTCTGACAGCAAGGTCACCAATGGATTAATAAAGAGAGGCACTAAAAATCAAGGCTGTGAAATTGTCGAGTCGGAAGAAATTAAGGGGTCGCTGGAGTCAAAACAAAAGGCTCTCTCCTTGAGGAAGCTCCTTTTTGATAAACTCCTAGGACTAACCTTCACTGAACTCGCGTGTTCGCTGAACAGGCCGTTGTCTTTGTTTAAATTCGGGTTACTCCATTTCGACACTAGGCGTAGTATCGATTGTGTGGTCTCCGTCAGCGCAGTAACTAAGGGAATTTCCTTCCCAATAGAATCACAACTCGAGTTTGCTTTATGGCATATCAACCCTTTTTTTTTTTTTTTTTAGATTAATGCTGACCCACAAAACCTATTGTCAGCAATTAATCCAACACAAATTACAACTTTACATCCGAGCGGGCCAATTAAGGATTCAAATATTTCCCAACCATCATCATCATGCATAATTTGGATTATTCAGACTACTGTTCTCATCTCAAGCGTTATTCTCACAACTATTCGGCTGATGTAACCTCCAGCCTTCTTCAGGTGTATCTTTTCGAACTCAGGAATATTTCTGTCGAATTCTGGAATCTGGACAGAATTTCGACCGGAACATTTTATTTAATCCATGGGGGTAGTTTGCTCTCGTTCTGTCAGTCATGACTGGGAAGAAGTCTTCAGTAATTTGCAATTCTTTGGATCGGCCGCACCAAAGACGAGGATTGAACCTTCAACCTTCAGATGACTATACCGTAGAACTGATTTTTACTTAGTACTATATCCACTGCGCCACGAGTCCTTGATACAAAGATATACCTGAAGGCCGGAGGTTAGAGCGGCTGAAACGTTGTGAGGATAACACTCAAGATGAGAACAGTAGTCCGAATAATCCAAATTATACAAATTATCAATCCTCATCTCAAAAATTCAGAAACATCATCATCATCATCACATCTGTTTTACATGCTGCCATGTGTTGGACGGTTTTTAGAAATTGACTTCTAAACTAACCTATCTCTGCCCAGGTTTTATTCATCCCTCTTTCTTTCAAATCTATCCTTATCGCTTCCGCTCATGTTTTCCTTGGCCTCCCACTGCCAGCTGACCCTGCTACCTCAACTCTTCTACATCTACTAACCCGCGCATTCTATTCTTTCATCATCATCATCTTCGGTGTTATGTCTGTTTTACATGCTGGCATGTGTTGGACAGCTTTTAGAAATTGACTTTCAAACTAATCTATCCACAGCCAGATCTTTTTTTTTTCTCTCTCAAATCCAGCTACTAACTCAATAACTCTCATCCATTCTTTCAATGTGACCAAACCAATGAAGTCTCCTGTTCTGCACACATCTTTCTATTCTTTCCGGATTTAATCTTCCTCTGAGGTCATCCGATCTAAGCCTGCCTTTAAGACTCACATGACACATGGTTGCCAAATTGTCTTCAATGGAAAATTTCCCAAGCGTTTTACTTCATAAACGCAGGTGAAAGACTCGCAAGAAGTGGAACTTTCCAGAGTAAAGACATGGAACAAAGAACGAACAAAAAATATTAACTTTAATATTAAAATTCCAAAACAATTGTTTAAAATAATTAAATGAAAGGCTTGGAATTGGTCAGCATAATCATCATCATCATCTTATGTACACAACAGCTTTGATAAGATCTCGTCTGTTGCAGCGTTTGGTTCGGTTCTGTTAAGATCTGTAACCAGTAAAAGAAGCCGATTGTCTGGAAAAAGAAAAATAAGAAAAATGCGTTTAGCCTTCTTTTGTTTTAGAGTTTTTATTCTTCCAATTGATAAGATTCCTTTTATTTTTTTTAATTGGTTAGAATAAGTAATGTCCAAAGAGAAGCATATATATATATATATATATATATATGCAAGATAGATGAAAGAAGAGGGATAAACATGTACGAATGACAAATTTATTTCAACTTCGATTGTTCAATGCAAGGTGTACTCGGTAAAAACATGTTTATTATTATTTCCTCTGATAAGATTTTAATCTTTGAAAAGCCTTGGCTTAAGGAAAGAATAATAAACATTTTTTTACAGAGTACACCTTGTATTGAACAATCGAAGTTGAAATAAATTTGTCATTCGTACATGTTTATCCCTCTTCTTTCATCTATCTTTATAATTGCTCTATCTCGTATATTGAGCTTAAATTATTTCACTAGAGGTTCTATCTACTAAAAGTATATTTTTAGTTTCATATTTTATTTTTATTTTATATATATATGTGTGTGTGTGTGTGTGTGTGTGTGTGTGTGTGTGTGTGTGTGTGTGTGTGTGCGTGCATGTAGAGTACAGGTTTTACATCAGAGTTTCCATCTCCTAGATGGATGATCTATGAGTCCATTACGCCGAGTAGTGTGACCCCCACACCTGGGTACAAAGCCAGGTATTTCTACGACCCTGCTTGGTATAAAAAGAAAGTAAAATTCTACACATTAAGCTTCTACTTATAATAAGTTTTTCTTGGCTCTTCCACAAAATTTGGAGATGGATTTCCCTCTCATCTGGGATTATAGGATAGAAAGTGATGAAGAGAAATTGAGTGATGACATGATAAAATCGAAACAGCTTACCAAACATATTCGTAACTTGTAAGAAAACGATTCTTCGAGTTAATTCTGGAATGTTCTGATTTAAATTGAACTTTATCTACTTTTTTTCTGGAATAACTCACAGATTAATAATATCTCGGAAGAGAAAAAACAAGCTGTACAAGCGACATCTCAGCACACCTGGAAAAGACGGAATCTCTACGGCAGGCTTTACCTACCACAGGCTGAGTAGGTGTGTTCGTACCAGTCCGGGATACATACTCGACAATCAGTCTGACAGTAACTTTGTTGCTGTCGGGCTGAAGTATTGTTCTGTTCAGTCACAGGAGGTCCACCCTCCCAGGCTTTACTTTCTTTCTTTGAGAAGGGAGTAGTTTATTACTAATCGCCTGAGGCGCCCCTGCCACGGAATGCTGACGGGGCTTCTCAGGCATTTTTGTAGACCCGAGTGCGCTTATCCTAGTGGCTTTTCAAAACCTCACCTGACCTTGTGTCTAACCTGCTGGGGAGGAGGTAAATAATCTCAACAGCAGGCTTTTAAGAATGCAAAATCGTCAGTCTAGCATCGTATAATATACGTAGAATGAAGGGGGGGGGAATGTTTTTGAAAGAACGCAGAAGACCTACGATAGGAAAGATGTCAAAACTATATACTACTTGATTAGGCAGGTCTTCGGGCCTCAATCCCCATCTATGGTACCATTCAGATCCAAAGATGGACCTCTCCTCCACTAAAGTTCTGCGGATATTATGAAATGGTAAACTGAGCATTTTTGATGAAGATATCATCAAGAGTCTATCACAGAAGGTTGTCAACCATGTAATGATGGACCACCCAACTTAAACCCTAACCCATGTAATCATGAACCATCCACCTAAACCCATATAATGATGGACCACCCCCACCTAAACCCATATAATGATGGACCACCCCCACCTAAACCCATATAATGATGGACCACCCCACCTAAACCCATATAATGATGGACCACCCCCACCTAAACCCATATAATGATGGACCACCCCCACCTAAACCCATATAATGATGGACCACCCCCACCTAAACCCATATAATGATGGACCACCCCACCTAAACCCATATAATGATGGACCACCCCCACCTAAACCCATATAATGATGGACCACCCCCACCTAAACCCATATAATGATGGACCACCCCCACCTAAACCCATGTAATGATGGACCACCCCCACCTAAACCCATATAATGATGGTCCACCCCACCTAAACCCATATAATGATGGTCCACCCCCACCTAAACCCATATAATGATGGTCCACCCCACCTAAACCCATATAATGATGGTCCACCCCACCTAAACCCATATAATGATGGACCACCCCCACCTAAACCCATATAATGATGGACCACCCCCACCTAAACCCATATAATGATGGTCCACCCCACCTAAACCCATATAATGATGGATCACCCCACCTAAACCCATATAATGATGGACCACCCCCACCTAAACCCATATAATGATGGACCACCCCCACCTAAACCCATATAATGATGGACCACCCCCACCTAAACCCATGTAATGATGGACCACCCCCACCTAAACCCATATAATGATGGACCACCCCCACCTAAACCCATGTAATGATGGACCACCCCCACCTAAACCCATATAATGATGGACCACCCCCACCTAAACCCATATAATGATGGACCACCCCCACCTAAACCCATATAATGATGGACCACCCCCACCTAAACCCATGTAATGATGGACCACCCCCACCTAAACCCATATAATGATGGACCACCCCCACCTAAACCCATGTAATGATGGACCACCCCCACCTAAACCCATATAATGATGGACCACCCCACCTAAACCCATATAATGATGGATCACCCCACCTAAACCCATATAATGATGGACTACCCCACCTAAACCCATATAATGATGGACCACCCCCACCTAAACCATAACCCATGTAATAATTGCCCCCCCCCTCCCCCTATCTTGAGATTCGTAATACAATTAAGGAATTGAATATCAGGAAGGCACCTGTTGTGGTTCTCTGTTTCGGGGATGACAAGATTTCTGCAAGAGTCCACTGTCTGATATCTGACGTATGGATGGGTGCCCTTGTACTCCAGGACTGGATAAACAACTCTGATCTCATTATAAAAAGAAAAAAGGAACTCGATGGGCCTGTGGCAATTATCGAGGTAAGCCTTCTTGAAGTGGTGGGTTAGGTTTTTTCAAAGCTTTTGCTTAACCAGCTCACTATGTGGTTGCGTCCATCCGTTATCACAGAATGCTTATTACGCAGCTATCATAGACCTTACCCCTGGTAATAATTGGGATCGCACTGAAGATTGCATAAGCATGAAACACTGGTGTATGTAGGTAATAATATTTATTTAAAAATTATATATATATATATATATATATATATATAATACTTACCCAAATGCAGATCCAGAGCCAAAACCTGAAAAATAATGAATTACGAAAATTAAAAATAATAAATTATTATTTTCAAAGAATTTTAGTTTTTGTGAATGTCATTAAAAAATCAAGTTTCATTATTTATAGAAATAGAAAAAAAAAACTTGAATAATTTTTGGGTGATTCTTTCTTCTGACCAAACGAATGCTGTAGAGGTAGAGGCGGTGGTAATGTGGTAGTGTCCGAGCTATGCCATCTCGGACTCTGGTTCTTCACATAGTGAACAGATTTGACACTGGTTAAAATCCAGGTGGAGTCGGCATCCTCTGGTCATCTCTGTCTCTGCATATGGCAAGCAAAGATGTCACAGGCGGAACCACAAATCAATAGGTTGAGAGTGACAACGTTTTTTCTGCGCTATTCCTTTGTTTTTTTTTGCAGAGTAAAAATTTCCAGAAACGTGAGACATACGATAAATATGTACGATCTTAAATATGTATGATCTTAAATATGTACGATCTTAAATATGTACGATCTTAAATATGTACGATCTTAAATATGTACGATCTTAAATATGTACGATCTTAAATATGTACGATCTTAAATATGTATGATCTTAAATATGTATGATCTTAAATATGTACGATCTTAATCAGACAAAAAGAAGAAAACGCCATTACTCACTTCCACTTCCACTGTTGGAGCCGAACGAAGGCACGGGTGAACCAAAACTACTGCCGCCAAATGCTGTGTTGGTGTTCTGTTGTTGTTGTTGCTGCTGCTGCTGCTGCTGTTGTCCAAAACCTGGCGATGTCTGGGCCAAGCTACCAAAAGTCGGACTACTGCTTTGAGCAAAACTACAAAATAAAAACACGCACAAAATAGGATTTAACAGTTCAGATTCATTATTTAGCATGTGTCGCGACACGAGTGAAGAAAATTTTAAGAATAAATTGGATGCATCCAGAAATAATGGTAAAAGAATGAAATTACTATCATTTTTGGGGGCTACTTGATGAAATATCTCAGAGAATGTGATCTGTATATTCCCATCATATATTCTGTGATCATATATATATATAGATAGATATCTCTTCACACTCATAAGCGTGATCGTCATGTTGGCCAAATGGTTACGAGACCAGGGTTCATAATACTTGGATCCGGGGTTCGAACTGTCCAACTGGTGATACGGTTACATAACTTCATACTTACGAGCGTAAAATAAAAATGCGAAACATATCTATGGATATAAAAATATTTATTTATTAATAATTAAAATATATATATATATATTAAATATGATATTTACATAATTTGCTTTTGTCATACCAAAAGTTCCATGCTGATGAACCTACAATAATACAATGATACACCAAATTCGCCTTCGAAATGTTGTTTTTTTTCACTGTCCAGTCAGTTAAAAAAAAAACATTTTTAAGACGAATTTGGTGCGTCACTGAATAATTGTTAGTTCATTGACATAAAACCTTTGGTATGACGAAAGCAAATATGTAAATACCTTATTTAATAAATATATTAAATTCTTACCCGAGAATTGGGCACTGATCAAATCTTCTCCCCCCCTACCCCCCCACCCCCAAATTGTGCATATCTTCTCTTATGTAACGGAGAGTTGTGTGTTTGTATGTCTGCAAAAGGTTCCCAAAATACTCGACAAATTTCCATAAAGTTGATATTTTCTAAATCGCCCATCTTCCGGGTGCATAATATCGAAAAATTGGAAAAAATCATTGATCTCTTCATGTAGAACAGACACAACTTTTTTGATGGGGGTGCTCAAATTTGTTTGCTTTTTGGTCGCCCATACGCTTTGCGCATAAGCGCCGTGCAAAAAAAACAAAACACAAATTCTAAAAGAGTTCAAGTGACCTAGTTTTCGCCAGGTTTCATATTCTTTTCATTTGGCACGACGGTTATCGATAAAAAGGAGGAGGGGATGAAGAAGGCGACAGGGAAAGAGAGATTGTTGCACTTTTGCCCCAGGCAACGGGGAGAGAGGAGAAGGCAGGGGAAGAGAGGAGGAGGAGGCAGGAGAAGAGAGAGCTTGTTACACTTTTGCCCCAGGCAATGCCGGGTAACTCCTGCTAGTCATATATATATATATATATTTTGAAATTTTAGAATCAGCCAACATGACGCGAGATTTTGTTAAATAAATGAAATATTTATTAAATCATTTTTTTTTTTTAATCCAAATTTTCGGTTTGAAAAAACCTTATTCAGTGTAGTACAGACAGTATTTTCTTTCTTTTTCTTTTCTTTTTTTTCATCATCTCATTAAATAAATCACATGTCACCGAAAATAATAACCTAACTTGAAGTAGTCCGAAAAAAACAAAAAAAACAAACTATTAATGGCACAAGAGAAAAACAATAGACAAAGTTTCAATGTAAGCAAAATTTAATCAAAATGATTCCAAAAATAAGATGAAATTGAAGGGAATTTAATAGGTATCACAAACCAGTCTAGTTTAGAGTGCAAAAATGGATATTTTAGGGTAAAAAAACTACTACTACTGTCAAAAATTAATATTTTTGGGAAAATTGTTTTTTCAGATGACATTTTGAACCATAGTGAATCATATTCGATTAAAAAAAATTTTTTTTTTTTCAACAATGTTTTAAAGAATTAAAAAATTTTTTTCTAAGATTAGTACTTATATGAATAGATAAAAATATATTTAATAACATTACAGTTTTTACATTGGGTTAATGAAAATTGAGACGACAGTGTGGAATGAGTGAAGCCTTGTTTCACACCTATCTATACGAGCACGCCTCGCGATGGAGTCTGCGTGGTACGGACGTATTTGCGGCATTGATAGTAATTATCTGTCGAGAATATCCAATGTAAAAACTGTAATATGTTATTAAAGGTATTTTACTTGTTCATATAAGTGCTAATCTTAGAAAAAAATTTAAAAATTTGTTCAAAAATTTGTTTCCCAAATTATTTTTTTTTTGTTGAAAAAAAAAAAAAAAAAAAAAAAAAAAAAAAAAATTTCTTGAAAATTAATTTTTATTCATGAATATGATTCACTATGGTTCAAGATGTCCTCTGCTGAAAAATATTATTAAATTTTATTTCAAAGGAAAGATTAATTAAAATTTCACTGCTGAAAGCCCTTAAAACAAGATAGTATCCAAGGAGGATTTGAGGCAAATGATATTTCATGATTTTAAAAACAGTCACTCTGCAGTCAATTGAAATATGCACTATGAATACAATCGATTTGAAGACAACCATATTGTAGACCCTAGGGAAGTAATCTTCACAGAATATATTTATATATATATTATTTTTGAATTTCACCGGGTGGACTGTATGATTCTAACATACTCTGATTGATTTAACGTCTATTTTTACTTTTTTGAGGATTACTATTCCTGGATATATTATATTAAACCTTATCTAAGGTTTGACTTTTTTTTGTATTAAGCTTTTATATGGATTTGAAATTTTTTTTAACAGGTGTTATCTTTAGGATTAATAATAATTTATCAATTGTTTTTGAAGGTTTTAACAGGTGTTATTTCCCTTCAGGATGATGAAAATAGTCTGGATGCATTAATTGAAGAAAAGGAAATTTAGTAAAAAAGAAAGGAGGGAGAATGATGGAGAGAGAAAGAGAAAAAGATAAAGAAAAAGTGATATAAAAAAAAGAAAGAAATTTTCTGACTGACTTACTTTGCGAACCCTGAAGAATTTGTCGCCTGCGAAGAAGTGGCTGCTTGTCCAAAAACGCTGCCAGCCTGGGCACCACCAAAAGGGTTGGAGAATGCAGGAACATTACTACCAAAAGTACTTGAACCAAATCCAAAGGCAGATTTATTTCCAAATGCAGGTGCCCCACCAAACGAAGCAGAGGAACCAAACGAAGAGGATCCACCAAATACACCTGTGTCAAGAGAGAAAAAGAAAGAAATCAAGACAAAAAAAATGAATTTAATGTTTTGCTGGTAAAGTTACGTAGCAATATTTAGAAACGGGTGCATAAAAGTAGAGTTAAAAATTGGAAATTTCCACGCAAGGTTAAAAATTGGAAATTTCCACGCAAGGTTAAAAATTTGGAAATTTTCACGCAAGGTTAAAAATTTGGAAATTTTCACGCAAGGTTAAAAATTTGGAAATTTTCACGCAAGGTTAAAAATTTGGAAATTTCCACGCAAGGTTAAAAATTTGGAAATTTCCACGCAAGGTTAAAAATTTGGAAATTTCCACGCAAGGTTAAAAATTTGGAAATTTCCACGCAAGGTTAAAAATTTGGAAATTTCCACGCAAGGTTAAAAATTTCGAAATTTTCACGCAAGGTTAAAAATTTCGAAATTTCATAGAAAGATAAAAGTTTAGAGTTAGGCAGACGTGTTACATCATCGGAAGTATGTGACAGAAAAGCTAGAGGTCCTGTCTCTGGGAAATTAAACGTCAAAGTGATTGGATGTAGTTTTTAAGTCTTCCTCCACCTTATGGGGATTTGGAATAGGAAGATACACTTTATCTGGATGTACTTGGTGCAAATTATTGTAAAAATTCAATAAAAATCCCAGAGAAAATAATGAAGTTATTTGTTGTTCTTTTTAATTGCTTCTATTAGTTCAACCACCACTAAGAGAAGCAAGAAGAAAAGTTCAGCATCTCTGCGACTTCTACTGTCACCACTGCTGAGGACTTCGCTATCCAATGAGCCAACTAGAATGTGTTAACGTGAAGCGATCAGCTGTGTTCTGTTCACAACAAAACATCAGCAAGTTGTCTACTGTACGGACTGAAGAACACCCCACAAAATGCTACAAAGTCGCTCATCATTACGGGATGCTATCATTTACAGAAGAGTTTGAAAATGATATCCATAAAGCACGGATGTGAGTGGTCAATGATAAAAAACACATCTAAAATCAAGATGAATTTCGAAACCTGGGGCCCCCCACTAATTTCCCAACATGTGCAATTTAGTGTAAAATGATCCCACTATTTCTGGGCAATTCTATTGTCATGAACTGTCCTCATATGTTTTTGATATAGGAGAAAAATTATATGTGTTTTTTAAGAGGGGAGGGGGGATTTTCATTGTGAAAGGTTAGTGAAAAAAATAATAATTACGTAGTAACCCCCACCCCCCATAAAAAACTGTTTTTAACCCTAAGTGCAAGTGGCAAGCCCCCTCCCTCTAAAAAGTCTTCCTTTACTTTAAATTTGAATAGAAATCCCAAACAAAAAAAAAACTCTTAAAACCACACATACTCATCTAAAAATGTAGACACCCCACCCCTCCAAAAAAAAAAAATTAAATTTATCTCTGACAGCTTTAAAAAAAAAAAAAAAGGTTAAACTGCCCTAAAATGCTAGAATGGTCCGGAAATCTGAAAGTATCAATTGATATGTTCCAACTTAAATTTTGCTTTTAAATTCGTTAAAATTAGGTTTTGAGTAAAAAAAAACATTCAAAGTTTTTTTCTATTTTTTTATGGATATCGCTCCAGACAAGCCATGAAGCCACTTGATGAAAAGAGCTAAAAAAAAAAAATTTTTTAAAAAATACTATTTCTAGGTCAAAAACTAGTCAACGATAAATGTTAGATGCATAGATTCCGACCCAGAAAACAGCAATTCTTCCCCCTTTGTCAGAAACATCGCTCATGGAATGTGGGGACTAATAGACAAAATAAGAGGATCAAAAGTTACAAGGATGGCGAAAGTAAACCCAAGTTAGTCACTTTCTACTCTCCTTCGATTCAAGACATTCACGCTTCTGCAGCAGTTGATCCAGGAGGATGAACACTCCACATGACCACTCCACATGACCATACCAGTGTAACCGATTCGTCCTTCGGATAACTTGATGTTATAATTACTAATGTTGGATTCTGAAATGCTAAATAATCCCACACCACAGACACCCTTTCAAAAGGTATCCGTTATCGGTCAAGGATAACAATGCCGCTCGATTTCCTTAACTAAAAATTCTAGGCTACTTTCAGAGGGGCTACAACTACCCCGTATTTCTCTAAAATTAATGTGACACTGACTAGCAGTAACTGGATTCAATTTCAAATCTCTCCAACATCATGGAGCCAAACAAAGCAATCAACTATCCATTCCTCCTGCTGGGTTCTAGCTGACCATCAGATAATTTTGTTATGAAAATGCATGTGTATAGGGCAGTTCTGAAAGCTGGCAGCCTTGGTTTGATGGGTTAGGGTTAGGGTTGGGGTTTAGGGTTAGGGTTAGGGTTTAGTGGCATATCAACACTTGAGGGTCATTTAATGCCAACGTCTGTTTACTTCGTACAAGTTTTGTGTTAAGTTTCGCTTATTTTTTTAACTCCACCACAGTGGATATGTTTTCGGTCGAGTTTGTAACTATATTTGTTAGCGTCAACATCGCTTGACCAATCGTCACCAAACTTGGTTAAAATATCGGTCATGGTCAAACTTAGAACTGATTAAATTTGGGGGAAACTTAAGTCAAAGGTCACGGAAAAAGTGAAAGTCACACTCTAAACGATAACTTCTGTTCTGTTTATCGCAGAGACTCACTACTTGGTCCATATTGTAGCCAACGAAGTCCCGCATCTTATATGACCTTGAATTTTGACCTTGAAAAGTTTGGTCATGGTCGAAATTTTGACAGAATTTCAACTTCCAATTTTTCCAAATTGGATGCATGAATCTGATTCTAGTTGATAACAGTAACCACTATAAAAAAATTCGACCTGATCAGATAAATAGTTTTTGAGTAACGAACATTTCCATGACATAACTTTAGAAATACTTCATACAATATGGAGAAGTAAGGCCCAGATAAGACTTTGTCCCATCCTTACGTTGTCAGGCAGATGTATGCAGTTTCACTACTGACTTATGTTCTTGTTCCTTTAGTTGTTCCTTTTTTTTTAATTTATTTATTGGGCTTGTTTGTATCCCCCCCCCCCTTACTAACTCTCAGACACATTGTTACTTCTTTACTCACAGCAAATGGAACTGACTGATCACTACATTTATCCAGATTAACAAATTATGACCTGTTCACGCACACACACACATTTTATAAAGCTCTATCTGAAAGGGTAGTGAGCTCTTTCTGTGTTTTGATTCGACTATTTCGACTTTAACAGATTTTTTTTTCATGTGGATTTTTTTACTAAGTTTATTACAGACTGAGAAACATCTCATTTTGACAAACTGCTCGCAAAGTGAACACATGGCTCGCAAAGTGAACACATGGCTCGCAAAGTGAACACATGGCTCGCAAAGTAGAACACATGGCTCGCAAAGTGAACACATGGCTCGCAAAGTGAACACATGGCTCGCAAAGTGAACACATGGCTCGCAAAGTGAACACATGGCTCGCAAAGTGAACACATGGCTCGCAAAGTGAACACATGGCTCGCAAAGTGAACACATGGCTCGCAAAGTGAACACATGGCTCGCAAAGTGAACACATGGCTCGCAAAGTGCACACATGGCTCGCAAAGTGAACACATGGCTCGCAAAGTGAACACATGGCTCGCAAAGTGAACACATGGCTCGCGAAGAAGAAATCACGTGGAATTTTATCTGCCTGCAACTGACCTGCACTCTGTGATTGCTGCTGTTGCGACTGTTGGTGCCCAACGCCAAAGCCTGTTGCCGCAACGCTGCTACCCGCAGAAGTTGTGCTGCTTGTGCCTGCAGTGCCGCCTGCCGTCGACCCAAAACCAAATGAAGTGCCCAACTTCGGACTGCCCAAAGACACGCTTTTAAAACCAGAATTTGGAGACTGATTACCAAATAAAGTAGCTGAAAAAAAAAAAAAAAAATGTCACAGATAAATATCAAACAAGCAGGGAGACCAATTTCACATGATCACTGAAACAGAATCTGTTTCAAAATCTTCGAATTTTCTCATATATAAAATAAAGACAACCGGATGGCGCCGGCTCAACTCACCTCGGGTGAATGCTTCTTAAAGTACAAGTAGTCTCTGATCTATAGAAATAAAATTATATAAAAAACAAATAAAAAAAAAACAAACAAAAAAAACAAAAAAAAAACACAGCTTACCAGGAGTTTGGGGTGAACTTTGTCCAAACACTTGATTGGTGCTGCCAAAGACGTTCTTATCGGCATTTTCCTGGCTAGGTTTGCCACCCAAACCACTGAAAAATGGAGAACTAGAACCAAAGAGACCTCCGGAGCCACTCGAAGAGGCAGCACCTGCAGCAGCTGCAGCAGCAGGGGTTGACGAGGAAGTGGTGCTGGCGTTACCAAAGACACTGCCTGCACCCCCTCCTGTGCTTGATAATGACTGACCAAAAACACTGAAAAAGAAAAAAATAGAAATCTATTATCTTACTATCAGGACTACCCGGCGTTGACCAGGAGACGAGTACGTCATTTTTTTTTTAGCAATAACAATACATTTCCATACTGTTGTCACACACAAGGTAAATCTTACTGTCAAAACTGAACGAACGAATTGAGGTAAAACTTATCAAAAACAAATAGAAATTATGACGATTTCACTTACCAGACAGCTCGTACACACACACACACACACATATATATATGTATTTTTTTTCTTCTTATCTTTCCATTTTTGCTGGAGACGGGGCATCCTACCGGATGTCAGACATTCACCGACTATTTCAGACACTCCAGCCTAGAGATCGTTTTAAGATTCTAACCGTCCCTTT
This sequence comes from Sepiola atlantica, assembly GCA_963556195.1. Classification (NCBI taxonomy): domain Eukaryota; kingdom Metazoa; phylum Mollusca; class Cephalopoda; order Sepiida; family Sepiolidae; genus Sepiola; species Sepiola atlantica. The sequence goes on along the minus strand of OY744540.1, from coordinate 8,108,447 downwards.
AAGTGCAATTGTTTGTATTTCTCTTGCACTCGGTTCACCGGGTATACTCGCCAGATAGCTTTTGAAATTCTTTTTCATTAGTCCTGTTGTTCCTATAATTACTGGTATGATGGAGATTTTCTTATATATATGTATGTGTCTAAAAAAGCTTTGAGTCATTTCAAAGAAAGAAAGAAAATGCAGTTTAAATTCCCAGGGATACTAACTAAATCCAAAATATCGAAACTAAGCACTTGCATCAGCCAACCTACCGCTGGAAAATTTACAAATAGAAAAAGGGGATTCAAATATCTAACAGTGAAACAAAAACAGGGGACCTTAATTTGAACGTGAAATATTAAAACAGGGATCATCAGCTGTTTACGATGTAACTATTTCGGAGATTTAAAAACAGAACAGTTTTCAAATTCATGGCTCTCCAGTGGTGATGATCAAACGACCACTCCCCCAATAATCAAATGTTGAAACCAGTCTAATTTCACTAATATATATATATATATATATATATATATATATATATATATAAGCAAATAAATAATAAAACATTAGCCTTAAGACTACAGTGTGATATGGTAATTTGCATATCAAATAATACTAATGATAATACCATTTAAACACTACACACAAGAACCACTGTGCGACATGGTAGTTAGCATTTAATCACATTCCACTTATATCAAACATTGTACACTTTTCTTGGTAAAACATAGATACACAACACATGTTATTTTATAAAACAATAATGTGAGAGAAAGAGAAGCAAAGAGACAGATACATAGATAAGTAGATAGAGGGGGAGAGAAAGAAAGAGAAGCAAAGAGACAGATACAGACATAGGTAGATAGAGAGGGGGGGAGAAAGAAAGAGAAGCAAAGAGACAGATACAGACATAGGTAGATAGAGAGGGGGGGAGAAAGAAAGAGAAGCAAAGAGACAGATACAGACATAGGTAGATAGAGAGGGGGGGAGAAAGAAAGAGAAGCAAAGAGACAGATACAGACATAGGTAGATAGAGAGGGGGGGAGAGAAAGAAAGAGAAGCAAAGAGACAGATACAGACATAGGTAGATAGAGAGGGGGAGAGAAAGAAAGAGAAGCAAAGAGACAGATACAGACATAGGTAGATAGAGAGGGGGGGAGAGAAAGAAAGAGAAGCAAAGAGACAGATACAGACATAGGTAGATAGAGAGGGGGGGAGAAAGAAAGAGAAGCAAAGAGACAGATACAGACATAGGTAGATAGAGAGGGGGGGAGAGAAAGAAAGAGAAGCAAAGAGACAGATACAGACATAGGTAGATAGAGAGGGGGGGAGAGAAAGAAAGAGAAGCAAAGAGACAGATACAGACATAGGTAGATAGAGAGGGGGGGAGAAAGAAAGAGAAGCAAAGAGACAGATACAGACATAGGTAGATAGAGAGGGGGGGAGAGAAAGAAAGAGAAGCAAAGAGACAGATACAGACATAGGTAGATAGAGAGGGGGAGAGAAAGAAAGAGAAGCAAAGAGACAGATACAGACATAGGTAGATAGAGAGGGGGGAGAGAAAGAAAGAGAAGCAACGAGACAGATACAGACATAGGTAGATAGAGAGGGGGAGAGAAAGAAAGAGAAGCAACGAGACAGATACAGACATAGGTAGATAGAAAGGGGGGGAGAGAAAGAAAGAGAAGCAAAGAGACAGATACAGACATAGGTAGATAGAGAGGGGGAGAGAAAGAAAGAGAAGCAAAGAGACAGATACAGACATAGGTAGATAGAGAGGGGGAGAGAAAGAAAGAGAAGCAAAGAGACAGATACAGACATAGGTAGATAGAGAGGGGGAGAGAAAGAAAGAGAAGCAAAGAGACAGATACAGACATAGGTAGATAGAGAGGGGGGGAGAGAAAGAAAGAGAAGCAAAGAGACAGATACAGACATAGGTAGATAGAGAGGGGGGGAGAAAGAAAGAGAAGCAAAGAGACAGATACAGACATAGGTAGATAGAGAGGGGGGGAGAGAAAGAAAGAGAAGCAAAGAGACAGATACAGACATAGGTAGATAGAGAGGGGGGGAGAGAAAGAAAGAGAAGCAAAGAGACAGATACAGACATAGGTAGATAGAGAGGGGGGGAGAAAGAAAGAGAAGCAAAGAGACAGATACAGACATAGGTAGATAGAGAGGGGGGGAGAGAAAGAAAGAGAAGCAAAGAGACAGATACAGACATAGGTAGATAGAGAGGGGGAGAGAAAGAAAGAGAAGCAAAGAGACAGATACAGACATAGGTAGATAGAGAGGGGGGAGAGAAAGAAAGAGAAGCAACGAGACAGATACAGACATAGGTAGATAGAGAGGGGGAGAGAAAGAAAGAGAAGCAACGAGACAGATACAGACATAGGTAGATAGAAAGGGGGGGAGAGAAAGAAAGAGAAGCAAAGAGACAGATACAGACATAGGTAGATAGAGAGGGGGAGAGAAAGAAAGAGAAGCAAAGAGACAGATACAGACATAGGTAGATAGAGAGGGGGAGAGAAAGAAAGAGAAGCAAAGAGACAGATACAGACATAGGTAGATAGAGAGGGGGAGAGAAAGAAAGAGAAGCAAAGAGACAGATACAGACATAGGTAGATAGAGAGGGGGAGAGAAGAAAGAGAAGCAAAGAGACAGATACAGACATAGGTAGATAGAGAGGGGGGGGGGAGAGAAAGAAAGAGAAGCAAAGAGACGGATACAGACATAGGTAGATAGAGAGGGGGGAGAGAAAGAAAGAGAAGCAAAGAGACAGATACAGACATAGGTAGATAGAGAGGGGGAGAGAAAGAAAGAGAAGCAAAGAGACAGATACAGACATAGATAGATAGAGAGGGGGAGAGAAAGAAAGAGAGAGTCAACAGATGACGATTAGAACGGAAGTGACACCGCCGTTACTGACATAGCGTTGCCACGAACGATAGCCAGGGAGATGCGTTGGAACAACTAGGCTGACTCACAGGGCTCGTGCCTAGACGTTGAAATCCTCCGTCCAATGTCCTGAAAAAATTTAACAGTCTCGGGGCCAAGCACACCCGCCGTTTCCACTGAAATTGGGTGGAAGACGAAACGGTCAGTGAGCGAGCTGTATTTTCCACGCTTTCTTGTTTCGGCGAGCAGAGCCGCCATGCCGGGCTTCACCGCGGATTCTGCAATCCTTGCTGGTGAAAAGGAGTCAGAACAAGTGGCGTTCCAGATCAGCAGCTTTCCGGCTCGGAAAGCAAACACAGTCATCCCGTCAGGCCTGCGACCGTCGCCCCTGTTCAGGTCAACTGGTTCAAGGACTGATGCAAAATCTGCCGAGCATTTAATTATATAAGAATAAAAGATGCATAAAAAAAGCTTAAGTACCTATATAGTATAAATTTTCATTTATACAAACATTATTGGTTACATATGTGCATACATGTTTCAGCTGTGATCTCTCTCGAGCACCAGCTTCTTCAGAAAAAAAAAATGAATGAGGAGAATAAAAATTGAAAAAAGAACAATATTTATTGAATCATCAAGTAGTTTAAACAAGTAATACATCAATAAACATTTTTCCTTTCCTTACCCCATGGATTTTCAAAAATGCAGGCTTTTATTTATTATATATATATATATATATATATATATACATACATAGCTTTTGTTATTGTTTTAACTGGCGATAGACCACTGGTGTTTTTTTTTAGTATTTTATCCGCTACCTAAGCGGTTAAGAATATGCAAAGTACTGTATTCAGTCGCTGTTAATCGAACGTGTCGTTTTTCATATTTATTAATTCATTTTTATAAATTAATTTTTACATACATAAAAGAAACGCTGATGACGGCTCATAGCTAGAAACATGTGTCCATGGATTTCTTTCATGTATATAAAAATGAATTAATAAATATATATATATATATATATATATATATATATATATATATATATATAGAGAGAGAGAGAGAGAGAGAGAGAGAGATAGATAGATAAGGAAATTGACAACATCTTTAAAGCACACATGAAAATGTATTTCAGTGACATTTTGAAAAACCAACACATGGTACAATTTAAATGATAAAATATAAAAGATTTTTTAAGAAATTAAATAAATAGTTTCATCATTTAAATTGCACCATGTGTTGATTTTTCAAAATGTCACTTAAAATATATATATATATATATATATATATATATAAATGTTTATTTATACAAACATTATTGGTTACATATGTGCATACATGTTTCGGTTGTACTCTTCACAGAGAGTCAACCTTTTCAGACCAAAGAAGACAGAGAAGTGAGGTCACTTCTCTGTCTTCTTTGGTCTGAAGAGGTTGACTCTCTGTGAAGTGTACAACCGAAACATGTATGCACATATGTAACCAATAATGTTTGTATAAATAAACATTTATACTAAAGAACAGCTCTACTTGTTATGGAGAACTTTTTATAAACACTGGAGTTTCAACGGATTCACATCTACAGAAACTAATACAATACGTGTACTATATATATATATATATCAACTGGCAAGATATCATGGTGAATGAGAACATATATTACTCTGACCTCCAAAGGAGGAGGTAATGACTGAGAGGACAATATCATGATGACCCCCCCCCCACACACACACACACACACAAAAAAAAGGAGTTAATACGTGGGAGGACGATATCATGACAACAGATAGTACACTAGCCCCTCCCAAACGTAGAAAATAATCATAGAAGGATGATATCACGAGGAATGAACATATACTATACTGCCCCAAAAAAAGAGGAGGTAATACCTGGGAGGATCACCCCATGAAAAGAGAAGGTAATGCCTGTGAGTATGGTATCAGAGCAACAGAACAGATACTTCACTACCACCCCCCCTAAAAAAAATTTATGAAAGTTGTCCCTGGGAGGATGGTCTCATAACATCATTATCCCCTCTCCTAAAGGAGGATGTAATACCTGGGAGTGTTAACCTCATTCTTTAACAAAGGAGGACGTAATTCCTAGGAGGACGGTCTTATGACATCAGAACAGATACTACATTATCCCCTTTCCTAAAGGAGGATGTAATACCTGGGAGTGTTAACCCCCACCTCTTTAACAAAGGAGGACGTAATTCCTGGGAGGATGGTCTTATGACATCAAAACAGATACTACACTACTCACCCCTCATTAAAAGATAATACAGTAATAGATTAAATCAGTTTTGCTTTTTTTTCATTCATTTAAAAATGTCTAGCCTTTAAAATATTACTTTTATGGTTCCTTGGTCTTTTGGCTAAAATTTGTGATGACTTAGATAATTCCAGCTATTTGCATTTTCTTATAAATAGAGCTTAAAAGATTACCGTAACAAAATAATTATAGCTTTGGCGTGATGACATGGATTTATGATTTACGTCATGTTTCAAAACATGAATTCAAACATAAGCGATAATAAAAATAAAGAAATGAATGGGTAAACATTATCAATAGCGTTGGAAATTATTTTAATAGTTCGAAACAATTTATTTTGCTTTAACTACGTATTGGCGTTAAAAAAAAATTTAATATTGGAGCATATTATGGCGAGTAAAACTGTTAAACGAACAGATTTTCATCTAGAGAACATTAAAAGGGAAGTAACTCTTTGCCTCTGTGATCCTTGTTGCCTGAAAGAGATTTGGAGAGTTGAGTTGTGTCCCTTGTACATTTTCAGATAGAGACAATCTTGGATAACACATATTACAGACCTCTCTCCAAGTAAGACATTTTGGACAAAGTAATTATTTTCTTCACTTGTAAATGGAGAATAAATGTTAATTGTTGAGTTATACAGGAGTTTTATTCAATTCTTTTATATATATTTGTCCTATAACTCATCAAAACAAATTTAAAAAAACATAATTAAAAAAAAAACATAATTAAAAAAAAAAAAAACTTTCAAAGTAGTTGATCAGAAATCAGAAAAGCATAGTTCAACTGCAACAGTGAATCACACTTTTTGATGATTTCAATCAATCAGTTCAAATTCCAGAAATTATCTTACTTGGATGACGAAGCCTGGCCAAAGACTGAACTCGAAGCACCAGATTGGCCAAAGGGAGAACCAGTTTTAAAGCTGGAAAACAATTTAAAAAAGAAATTTGAGTCCCTACACACACGCAAAAAAAAAAAAAAAAAAAAATCTGAACATTAGTTCCTGACTTTACAATCAAGTGAGAAAAAGAAAACCAGAAAATTTAGCACAATTCATTTCCACGTACATATATAATTGTTGAAAATAGAAAACAGTGGTGATTCTCCAGATTAATCACGATATCTAAAAAAGAAAATTGCACAAAAACTTTATGTTAAAAAATCGTTAGAAAAATCCAGATCTCAACGTAAGTGATTTTATTGTTTGAAGTTTACTGTTATATTAACTTCAATTACAGAGGAGAGAGGTCACAGATCCTAAAAAACCATCAAGAAGTCATCCAAAGGACAACCAACTGGAAGTTTCTTTAAACATCTACGTTACTGTGCAGCTTCTCACGGAACGAACACACCGAACATCTCATGCAACGTGTTTTTCTCATGTTGTAACGATGCTTCGGCTATCAGCAACTGTTTTGATGATTCTTCAGATTAACCCCTTTATGTAATAAAGCTCTCATAAAAAAAAAAATGGCACAAAACCTTTATTATGTACTGACCTGTCAAGTTAAAAAAAAGAGAGTACACCAAAATTTACACAAATTGATCCAGTATTTTTATTTTTTTAAAAAATAATTTAAGTTTTATCGGTAAACGCTTTCTAGCCGGGATTATTACAATAGTTACGTGAAATTTAAACTCTCTATTTAAGAAGTTTGAGTTATGTATCTTGTTAACCATTAACCATTAATAATGCTGAAAATGGCCGCTGACAGTTTCCACCAATAAAATTGAAGTGATATGCATTGATTAAAAGCAGTGATTTTAGATGGCTGCACAAAATAACCAGTTTGGGTAATTATTAAACCATGAGCTTATAATAAATAGGTCTCTCTCTCTCTCTCTCTTTGACTTTCAGCATGTGACGATCAACGCACTCAGAGGAATAAATCTATTTTTTCTCGTTGGTTTTATTGCAGCTAACGAAATGGCCTCAGTTTTTGGAGGATGACACGTGCCAGCGGGGACACCGGTTGGCAACAATTTTAAATTAAGATGATTTGAACTGTTGTTGTTTATCTACCTCCCACGGCGGTAAGATGTGACACAAGGTCGGAAAGTGGGATTTGAAAAGCCAGCGCCCGAGAATTTGAGCCCTCTGGCCTACAAAAAATGCCTGGACAGCCCCGTCGGCATTCCCCGGTAGGGGCGCCTCAGACAGTAAGCAATAAACTTACTCCTCCCCAAAGAGGGGAGGCAAAGCCTGGGAGGGTGGACCTCCTAGAACTGCACAGGACAGACCCATAGACCGGCGTAAATCAAGCCCCAAAGGCCAAGATGATACCGGTCTATGGGGTGCAGTATCCATCGGAACAGATACATTTTGATTCCTGCCAAAAGGCAGAGAGGTCACCAGGTAGAGCGTGACTTTTCTGTAAACGTAGAAGGGACAAAAAATGTACTTACCTATCCGAAGACTGACCAAAAGCTGATTGACCAAAAGTAGCTTTACCAAATGCTGTTGCGCTTGTGGCCTGACCAAAACCAGATATGGACGACTGACCAAACGGACTTGAAGGAGTGGTTGCTGGCTGTGTTACCGTTGAAGAGGGTGTAGCTCCGAACGGGGTACCGGTTGGAGCATTTCCAAATACACTCTTAGCACTACCAAATACAGCACTTGCTGTTGTTCCACTCGTGCCACTGGTTATGGAATTTCCTGAAGACCCCGTCGCTTGACCAAAAAGGCTGGTCCCACCCGCAGAGGGCTGACTGAAAAGTCCCTGAGTTGGGCTACTCTTACCGAAGAGGTCATTGCTGGATGAGGATGCGGGCTTTCCAAACAGACCAGCAGAAGTTGTGACTGGACTCTGCTTAAAAAGTTCTGTAACTAAAATTGGCGATGTTGATGACGATGATGACGGCTGCCCAAAGACAGTGCTTGCGGCAGTTGATGGCGGAGAAAATAGTTCAGTTGCTGCAGGTGTTGTTGATACGGCTGCCGTTGCTGCAGCTGCGGCAACCACTGCAGCAGCGGCTGCTTCTGCCGCTCCTGTCGTCGAAGAACCTCCAGTCAATGACTGGAGCAGACCCTCGCTTTTTGCAGGCACAGGTGAGGAGAGCAACGATCCGAGAGTAGAGTTTGATGTTGTCGTAACTGCCGGACTGAGATCAGGCGCCGATACGGGTGTGGATGAAGACGCAACTGTCGCAGCTGCCATTAATGGTTTACTATTTAGAGAAAATGCGAAGGACGTTGATGGTGTTGGTGTTGATGTAGTGACAAGGGTGGTTGCGGCAGTGGTTATTGCTACCGGTGCTGCAGTTGTTTTGAAAAGCATCCCGGGGGCTGTTGAAGATGAAGAAGGAAGTGTGAAAAGTCCAGCTGCGGGAGATGATGCTACAGCAGTTGAGGATGATTGGAAAAGGCCACTAGATGGCATGGTGTTGGATCCAAAACCTGCGGTCAGATTGGATGTGGGCGGTTTGAACATTAATTGAGAGCCAAAAGGTGAAGTGGTTGTTTGGCTCGGCCGATCAAGGTTCGATTGTGGAACAAATGAGAACGTTACATTTGGTTTACTAGCTTCCGTAGTTGCCGTAGTCGATGCCGGGGTCACAACAGCTGAAGGGCCGGTGGTGGTGGTGGTGGTTGTTGTTATTATAGCTGTTGGCGGTGTGATAGCAGTTTGACTTAGCGAGGATACCGGAATTGAAACCAGGGATCCTGTTATAGTTTCTGACTGGGGAGACTTGATTACAATTGCTGGTTTGCCAATGGTGGTCGATGATATAGCCGGCTGAGTTTCACTACTCGAGGAAGGGCCTTGCGCAAAAGGTTCTACGGGTTTAGAAGGAGCCTCAGAGAAATTAAAGCTAGGAGTCGAAGCAGAAGTGCTTGTAAAAAGATTCTTCGACACCCCAGAAGAAGCTACTGGGGTCGGCGTGGCAAGCAGTCCCGACCGGGTAGATGCAGCAGGCGCGTCAAACTGGTTTGTGGAAGAATCAGCTGCATTTTGAGCTAATATGTTCTCGGATGAGAAGGTAGAGGCTGCTACCGTACCAAATAGATTGGTCTTAGTTAATGTCGTGGTGAAGACAGTGGGCGAAGATGGTATGTTTGAAGATAAGAGAGACGCAGCGGAGTGAGAGTTAGTGGATGTGGGCATAGAGAAATCAGTGTTGATACTGGTATCAAGAGAAAAACTGCCAATCTTCATATTGGGAAATTCAGAGGGAGGTGCTGTGCTTACCACAGGTAGAACCGCATCTATGAATAAAAATAAATAAATAAATAAGATTCCAATGTTATATACTGTTAGGTAATGGAAAAAGTAAGACTATCTCAGTGAAGAATATATTTTTAAAAAGTTTTTAAAAAGTTTATACATTTAAACAATTATTTTTATTGGTATTTTTAAGATTTAAAATAATTAAATAAAAACGAACTGTTTTGCAGCTGTACGAAACGCAGCTTCAAGTATTTTTTTTTTTTAAGAACTGCGCTAACAGTTTGTTTTCTTGGTGTTGGTAACCGTAGGGGGGGGGGGGATTTTATCTTCAATTTTGAAGGGGGAAGATAACTCTAATTTTCAACCATGATTTATCTTAAAATGGATTTTAACGCTCTGAATTTGCAAGATATTTATTATTTAACCAGAGATAATACCAAACTAACAGACTTCTTACAATTGCACAGATTAATTTTTGAACAAATTGCAGAATTTTACCCAATGTAAAAGTGTCATTTATTTCAAAAACTTATTTTCCTTGTTTCAATTTAGGGGTGGGACGTAATGGGTGAAAATTTCAGATTCATGCGAGTAGTATTTTTTTGTGTTCATTTATACATAAATAACGCTAAACAATCAAACATTTTGAAAATTTTGCAAAATTCAGAAGGTGCAAGCCATTAGTTTTTGGCTATTTCACATTTATGAAAACCCTTTCACAGCCAGAAAATGGTCCTAAATTAAAGTACTATATCAGATTTAACCATCTATATCCATTCATAGCTTTTGAGGATGTTTTAGGACCTGCAATGTCGCATGAAACAACTTTTTCACCAAAAATGATGGATTTTTGAGTCCCGTGGAGCCCTAACGGCTATTTTTGGCCTGCACCTTCTGAATTTTGCAAAATTTTCAAAATGTTCGATTGTTTAGTGTTTTATAAATGAACACAAAAAAATACAACTCGCATAATCTGAAATTTTAAAAAATGTTTGATTGTTTAGTGTTATTTATGTATAAATAAACACAAAAAAATACTACTCGCATGAATCTGAAATTTTCACCCATTACGTCCCACCCCTAGTTTTAGGTTTTTTTCCTTCTATTTACATATTTTTCTAGTTTTTTCTTCTTCTTTGATAATCAATTTATTTTAATAAATCATTTTATTTTTTTTATTGGTGCCGAATACCGTAAAGCGTTGTGATTGTTTGATTCCTAAAGTATCCTTTTACATATACATTATTTTAACTTTATTTTATATTAATTTGAGTTATCTCCCCCTTATTTGACTCTTCAAAATTGAAGATAAAAAAATTAGTTTTCGGCCCCGGTTCATAAGCACTGTTTTTTGGGTTTTTTTTTTTTTACTTGAGCTTGTATTGAAAACGTTATTTTTGATTATTCTTTCAAGGTAAAAACTGTAAACATTATATTTGAAATTATTTCTGACCAACAATATATCTCCACACGGACAACCCCGAGTGAACACTGCTAGTAATTCAATAAAACATGAAAGTGAAGATTTTTTTTGATTTCTTTTCAAGACATTTTTGTCAATGTATCCACAATCTCTAAATTATTTGCTGATTCATATATTAAAAATTTTTTATTTTTTATTATTATTGATAACACCAAATTTTTAGGTCATAACAAAAAAAAAAAACATTTGAAAAGAATTTACTGTTCAATTTTTAAGGGGGTACACTTTTCAATCAACTAGATTTGGTTTGGTTGTTTTGTTTTGTTTTACGACATATCAACCCTTTTCGGGTTATTTTTTGCAAAAGATCATTTGGGTAAAAGTTTCTTATGCTTCAAGTTCTTTATATCTTCAAATATTTATTCATGGTGTTTGGTTTGTTTTGTAAAGGAAAAATGTTTTTGTTTTTAGCTTTGCAGAACGTGATTGAGTCTTGCAAAGGAAAGGAAAAAGAAACAACATCAATGTTTGGTGCATTTTAAGTCAGGAAACCGCATCTTCAGACAGCCTGATCTGGTAGCACAAGTCAATCAACCAGTTTTGGGCCAAAATATTTGTGTGTACAAACGCCTTTTCAAGAGCTATATGTTAAACTTACATAACAAACCGAACCCGCGTTTAAAAATTGAACAGTAAGTTTTACAAAAACTCTTCTTTTTTTTTTTAGAATCTGCTGGTAAATCGATATAGTAATCTTAAAAAATAAATAAAAATTTTAAAGGTGTGCGTTTGGGGAGTCCTTGGAAAAATATTTACTCAGGGAAGTGGTTCTGAACTTCCTTCTAAAAATTGACTAAAGTTAAAATAAAATTAAAAAAAAAAAAATGTTTCAAATTTACCTATTAAACCTAGTTTCAATGTTCTTTTTCAAACAATTGCCAGTAAGAATGTATGAAAGTGATTTGTTTTTTATCCCTCTTCCCCTGTACTAATAATTTGTATCCAATCAAATGAATAGTAGAGTATTATTTATTTTTTTTACCGTAACCACTTTAGTATCAAATTAAATCCAAATATATAAGATTTGTAATTATACCTTTGGTAGTTTCTGAGTTTTAGCCCCCCACCCCAATACGACTTCCTTTTCTATAATAAACTGAACACATACATGTACGTATGACTATTGTAGCTGTCGGTTAAAAGCATTGAATGATTTTTTAGTGAAAATGAGACGAAAACTCGTGTTTTACACCTGATAAATAAACATAAGAAAAGATTTTTTTTACAATTGAGAAGATATGGATTCAGTGTTTATTGAATTACTCATAGGTCGAGAGAGGATAACCAATTTGTGTGCAAGAAGTGTAAGACAATGGAGACGGATGAGGACTCAGATGTGGAGAAAGTATATCTGGATGGCGAAGCTATCCAGGTTGTAGAGAAGTTTTGTTAGCTTGGTGATACCATTGGAGCACAGGGTGGAGCAGATGCTAATGTGATTCTAAGAATTAGAAGTAGATGGAGTAAGTTCAGGGAACTTCTGTCATTACTAACCAGCAGAGCGTTACCACTGTCGACCAAGGGAAGAGTCTATCAGGCATGTGTATGCAGTGTGCTCATGTATAGAAGTAAAACCTGGCCAGTGAGGGTTGAGGATATGTGTTGCATGGAGAGAAATGATATGAGAAGATACGATGGCTGTGTAATGCGAGTCTTAAAGACAGGCTTAGATCTGGCGTACCCTGCTGGAATAGCTCAGCTTGTTTGCATTTATTTGCCAAATTCATTGTTGGCCGTAAATTCGAGTTTTTGTTCTGAAATAATATTTGTTTTGTGAACGTAGATAAATCGACACTTTTATCCGAAATATTTCTCAGCGCCAGTAATTTTCATTTTTTAAAAATTGTTATTAAATTATTGATGAGAATTAAAAGAAGATGCATTACCACTGTCGACCTAGGGAAGAAACTATCGAGAATGTGTGCGCAGTGTGATCATGTATAGAAGTAACACCTGGGTTGAGGATATGCGTTGCATGGAGAGAAATGATATGAGAAGATACGATGGATGTGTAATGCTAGTCTTAATGACAGGCTTCGATTTGATGACCTAAAATAAGATTAAATCTAGACAGTACAGGGAGATGTGTGCATAACAGGAGACTTTGATGGTATGGTCACATTAAAAAATGGATGAGAGTTCTTGCGTTAGTAGATATAGAACAATCGAGGTACAGCAGGAGTAGTTGGCAGAGGAAGGCCAAAGAAAAGATGGGAGGAAGTGTTTCGAATGGACGAAAGAGGGATAAATAAGGACCTGCCCAGAGATAAGTTAGCTTGGAAGTCAATTTCTTAAAGCTGTCCAACACATGCCAGCATGTAAAACAACGTTAAATTGAATATGACGATGATCGTAACACTCACTTGGACAAGCAGGAATTTTCTTCTCAGCCCCTTCATCGTCCACTGGATGAGCGTATTCCTCCTCCTCCCCCTCTTCTTCCTCCTCCTCCTCTCCTGCTTCATCATATTCCTCCTCCTCATTTTCGGAATTAGCAGGGGTCACGTCGTCCAAATTCAAGCCACTGGCATAATCTAAAAACAAGAGAGAAAGAGAGTTTTATAAAACTGAAGCTCAATATACTGGATAGAGCATTAATAACGTAATATAAAATGAAGTAATACCTTTTATCGGATCCGGAAGAAAAAATGGCCGATTACATCAGGCCGTTTTAATTTTATTCAAATTGGATTTACCGGAGCTTTTATTTGGCCAAGAAGTTATGGTTTACACTGTTCTGATCACCTCATATGAACTTTGAATTTTGAACATTATAATTATTCAAAACCAAGTGAGTTTTCTGAACATTTAATATGTTTTGGTTTCTTTATCGTTTTATTAATTTGCATACACCTTAGATACATTTTGTCATTGTCATTTACTGCATCGAGTGCAAATAGATTTCCCGCCTGGATAACTTTTTCGTTTTTGGACTACCATTCACCACCTGGATCACTTTTCAATCAACATCTTGGATGTCTTTCCTGAATATGTTTTAAATTGTATGACTTGGATGAACTGTATAGCTTTAACAAAAAAGTATGTTTTGGGCTGATATATTTGATGTTTTATATACTTTTATGTATTTATATATATTTTTAAAGTTTAATTTCATTAACTGCAGTAATGTCATTGCGGTAATGGTCCTCTGAGGAGAAGAATTTTCTTTGAAAACTCATGAGTTAAGGACTTTAAAGTACTTTGCCTGAACACTGAATTCTAATAAAATTTGATTTGCACCTTATTTTATTACTTCATTTACGCTATATATATATATATATATATATATATATATATATATATATATCCATTTCAAGTGTTTAAAATCGAGAAAAAATAGCAATTCAGATACCCCTCATTTTGCTGTCTGAAATGAATTCGGAAAGAAATGATTCACCTTATTTCAATAACAAGACTTTTTTCATTCATTTTTTTTTATACCGATACATACATCAGGGAGGGCCTGTGGACAAGTGGTTATAGCACTTGTCTTTGAGCTGGACGACCCGGGTTCAATCCCACTCACGGCATGCAAATTTTAGGGTCTGAAAACTCCCTCTGTCCACCCAGCAGTAAATGGGTACCTGACTAAAACTCAGGGAAGGTTCAAGGCAGCGGAAAGAGAGGGATGGGCTCCGCCTTCCATATGCTGTGCCCTAGACACAGTGATTCTTAACAAATCACCGCCGCTACAGCCATGGGCAGTGTGCGATGTCGGCAACGACACTTGTGCGCGTCCAGGCTATACGACCTTTACCTTTTACATACATACATACATACTTTTTTTTCTTTCATTTTTTTAATACCGATACATACATACATACATACATACATACATACTTTTTTTTCTTTCATTTTTTTAATACCGATACATACATACAGACTTTTTTCTTTCATTTTTTTATACCGATACATACATACATACTTTTTTCTTTCATTTTTTTTATACCGATACATACATACTTTTTTCTTTCATTTTTTTTATACCGATACATACATACATACTTTTTTCTTTCATTTTTTTTATACCGATACATACATACTTTTTTCTTTCATTTTTTTATACCGATACATACATACATACTTTTTTCTTTCATTTTTATTTATACCGATACATACATACATACTTTTTTTTCTTTCATTTTTTTTATACCGATACATACATACATACTTTTTTTTCTTTCATTTTTTTTATACCGATACATACATACATACTTTTTTTTCTTTCATTTTTTTTTTATACCGATACATACATACTTTTTTCTTTCATTTTTTTTTTATACCGATACATACATACATACTTTTTTCTTTCATACCGATACATACATACATACTTTTTTCTTTCATTTTTATTTATACCGATACATACATACATACTTTTTTCCTATACCGATACATACATACTTTTTTCTTTCATTTTTTTATACCGATACATACATACATACTTTTTTCTTTTATTTTTTTTATACCGATACATACATACATACTTTTTTTTCTTTCATTTTTTTTATACTGATACATACATACATACTTTTTTTTCTTTCATTTTTTTTATACCGATACATACAGACTTTTTTCTTTCATTTTTTTATACCGATACATACATACATACTTTTTTCTTTCATACCGATACATACATACATACTTTTTTCTTTCATTTTTATTTATACCGATACATACATACATACTTTTTTCCTATACCGATACATACATACTTTTTTCTTTCATGTTTTTTTATACCGATACATACATACATACTTTTTTCTTTCATTTTTATTTATACCGATACATACATACATACTTTTTTCTTTCATTTTTATTTATACCGATACATACATACATACATACTTTTTTCTTTCATTTTTTTTTATACCATTACATACATACATACTTTTTTCTTTCATTTTTTTATACCGATACATACATACATGCTTTTTTCTTTCATTTTTTTATACCGATACATACATACTTTTTTCTTTCATTTTTTTATACCGATACATACATACATACTTTTTTCTTTCATTTTTTTATACCGATACATACATACATACTTTTTTCTTTCATTTTTTTATACCGATACATACATACATACATACTTTTTTCTTTCATTTTTTTATACCGATACATACATACATACTTTTTTCTTTCATTTTTTTATACCGATACATACATACATACTTTTTTTTCTTTCATTTTTTTATACCGATACATACATACATACATACATACATACTTTTTTTCTTTCATTTTTTTTATACCGATACATACATACATACATACTTTTTTCTTTCATTTTTTTTATACCGATACATACATACATACTTTTTTCTTTCATTTTTTTTATACCGATACATACATACATACTTTTTTCTTTCATTTTTATTTATACCGATACATACATACATACATACTTTTTTCTTTCATTTTTATTTATACCGATACATACATACTTTTTTCTTTCATTTTTATTTATACCGATACATACATACATACATACTTTTTTCTTTCATTTTTATTTATACCGATACATACATACTTTTTTCTTTCATTTTTTTTTATACTGATACATACATACTTTTTTCTTTCATTTTTATTTATACCGATACATACATACTTTTTTCTTTCATTTTTATTTATACCGATACATACATACATACTTTTTTCTTTCATTTTTATTTATACCGATACATACATACATACTTTTTTCTTTCATTTTTATTTATACCGATACATACATACATACTTTTTTCTTTCATTTTTTTTATACCGATACATACATACTTTTTTCTTTCATTTTTTTTTATACCGATACATACATACATACATACATACTTTTTTCTTTCATTTTTTTTATACTGATACATAAATACATACTTTTTTCTTTCATTTTTTTTTATACCGATACATACATACATACATACTTTTTTCTTTCATTTTTTTTTATACCGATACATACATACTTTTTTCTTTCATTTTTTTTTTATACCGATACATACATACTTTTTTCTCTCATTTTTTTTTATACCGATACATACATACTTTTTTCTTTCATTTTTTTTATACCGATACATACATACTTTTTTCTTTCATTTTTTTTTATACCGATACATACATACTTTTTTCTTTCATTTTTTTTATACCGATACATACATACTTTTTTCTTTCATTTTTTTTATACCGATACATACATACTTTTTTCTTTCATTTTTTTTTTATACCGATACATACATACTTTTTTCTTTCATTTTTTTTTTATACCGATACATACATACTTTTTTCTTTCATTTTTTTTTATACCGATACATACATACTTTTTTCTTTCATTTTTTTTTTATACCGATACATACATACTTTTTTCTTTCATTTTTTTTTTATACCGATACATACATACTTTTTTCTTTCATTTTTTTTTATACCGATACATACATACTTTTTTCTTTCATTTTTTTTATACCGATACATACTTTTTTCTTTCATTTTTTTATACAGATACATACTTTTTTCTTTCATTTTTTTATACAGATACATACTTTTTTCTTTCATTTTTTTATACAGATACATACTTTTTTCTTTCATTTTTTTATACAGATACATACTTTTTTCTTTCATTTTTTTCTTTTTAAAAACTTTCCAAGTTGAGACGTTTTCTATCTTTCTTTTTTTTTAAAGCTTCTTTTCTATTTTTCTTTCAAGTAATTTTGTATTTATTTTTCTAAGTTGAACAAAAACCGAACTGAAATTTTCCAAAAAGATGTTAAACAAGGGAGATAATTCATGCTAAAAGATAAAAAAAAGTTAACGGGAATTTACCTTGAAATGGTTTCACTGCTGGTATTTCCTTATCCAGATTCAAACTCAATCTGGATACTTCACTTCCTAAAAAAACATTTTATGGGGGAAAAAAAAAAAGAAATTAAATAATGATATGGATGGATTTAGAGGAAAGAGATAAATAAAGATGTGGCCAGAGATAGGTTAGTTTGAAGTCGATTTTTTAAAGTCGTCCACCACATGCCAACATGTAAAACAGATATTAAGTGATGATTATGATGATGATTTCATAGTTGCCCTGTTAATAGATTCTCAGGAATCAAAGCAGAAACATGCGGTTAATCTTCTGCGTTCGGTTAGAATTAAAAGTATAAATTTAATTATCTATTATTAATATTATCGATAAAAAAATAAAAACTTCAAAATACCCGAGAGTCAAACGTTCAAACTCTTCGGCCTAACATTCACAGGTAACATGAATTGGAACAAATAAATAGAAGACATTGCCAAGGCTGCTGAAAAGGAAGTGGGCTCTCTCTACCGTGCTAGAAAACTTCTCACACCTGACAGTATCCTGTATCTCTACAAAGCCAACATCCGCCCATGCATGGAGCATTGTTGTCACATCTCGGCTGGTGCACCATCCACTAGTCTCTCCCTCTTAGACAAGGTCCAAAAAAGAGTCGCTAATCTGATAGGTCCCTCACTCAAGGCCCGTGTCCCATCAGCGCAATGTTGCATCCCTGTGCTCACTTTACGAGTACTTCAACGGAATGTGCTCCAATGAACTTGCTGAACTTGTACCATCTCAACGTAAATAACTACGCCCAACCCGATTAGCAGCAAAATCCCACCCCTTCACTTTAGAGGACCCCCAGAAGCTAGAAAACTTTCTACTCTAATAGCTTTTTTCTTCGGACCACTTGCCTTTGGAATTTCCTCCCTACTCCCGGTTTCCCGACTGTACAAACGTGCAGAAATTTAAATGTAATGTGAATAAACATCTTGCTGCACAACTCCCGACTTCGGATGTCTCTAATAAATCTGACCCCTAATCACAGTAGCCCCTTACGTCTCAGTGGCAATATGCCCCCTTGTTTGGATGGCAATATGCCCCCTTGTTTGGATGGCAATATGCCCCCTTGTTTCGGGTGAATAGAAGGTTAAAAAAAATATAAATAAATAAAGAGAAGAAATGTGTATATTTTTCTTGCACGAGTTTAAACTCTTTCATAATGCTTCCTAAATAGTCATGAATATAAACAGAACACGGAGGATGAGGGCCCGTAAGTGATCGGACAATACAAAGGTGGTTTCAGAAATTCTGTATCTTAAAGATGAAGGTAGAGGATGGCCATGCACTCTTAATTAATATTTGAAAGTAATTATTGGTTAAAAAAAAAAAAAAGCCACAGAAATGTCTAAGGCACTTGATGTCAGTATTTCAACGGTGTCCGACCATCTGAAACAAAACGGTAAGGGAAAAAGCTCTATGAAGTGATCACACGTGAGCTAAAAATGAACCAATCTTTGAGAAATTGGTCGTTATTTTCCAAACAACCTATCTCTGGCCACATCTTTATTTATCTCTTTCCTTCAAATCCATCCTCATCATTTTTTTTTAATTTCCAAACAACCTAAAACTATTTTGTGCTAAGTTGTTTTCGATATTTTTAACTTTCTTCTAGCAAATAAATAGTCTAATATATAAATGATGTGAAAAAAACCTAAAAATTAACCACGTTGTCAATTTCGTATACCGTGTCAATGGTCAACCACGTTGTCAATTTCGTATACCGTGTCAAGGTCAACCACGTTGTCAATTTCGTATACCGTGTCAAAGGTCAACCACGTTGTCAATTTTGTATACCGTGTCAAAGGTCAACCACGTTGTCAATTTCGTATACCGTGTCAAAGGTCAACCACGTTGTCAATTTCGTATACTGTGTCAAAGATCAACCATAAAAAAAACATTTTATTAACAATGGTTCCTTTGATAAAAAAAAAAAAAAAAAAAAAACAAACAAAAAAAAACAAACAAACAAAAAACAAAAAAAACAAACAAACAAAAAACAACAAAAAAAAAAAACAAACAAACAAAAAACAAAAAAAAAACATCTAATTAATAAAAGTTGTTTAGCTATGGTTTCTTCATCCTTTAATTTTTATTTATATATTTTAGTTTGTTTTTCTTCGTCGTAATTTATCAGCTCCCAATCTTCAATGTATCGTTAGGCAGTTTTCGTTTCGTCAACTGTTGGGTGCTTCCGTAACCTGCCCGAATGTTGACGACGTGAAATCACGGAAACATGGTGCGTCATTTGTAAGAGTACCATTTTTAAAATTTAACTGCCTTGGTTAGGGTTAGGGTAAACTCATATTTCCCTAATTCAAACAATCTAATCCGAGCTCAATGGGTGACCAAACAGGAGATAAAGAAAGCTTGTCAGATGTTATAATGAGTGGGACGAACTGATTGGTTAATCGTTTGATCTACTCTACAGGATTACCTACCCAGAGATTGTATATTATTTGGATTATTCAAATTACTTTTCTCATCTTGGTTGTAATTTTACGTTTTGGCCGATGTTATCTCGTAGTAAACTGAGGGCGGATGACACTTAGAGTGATAGCTTCAATGTCAAGGTTGGAGTTCACCAGGGATCTGTCCTTAGCAATGTCTACTTTTCACCATAGTCTTGGAGGCGTTGTCAAAAGAGTTTCGGGTTTTCTGTCGATGGGAATTACTTTATCCTGATGACGTAGTTATCATTGCTGAGTCCTTGGAACAGTTAAAGGATAAACCGGAAATATGGGAAAACAGTCCGGAGTTTGAGGGTGAACTTGCTTAAAACCAAAGTGGCCTATAATCCCTAAGGGACTCCGGTCAGTATCCATGTTCTGTGTGCCGGAAGGGTGTTAGAAGCAATGCAATACATTGTAACCTACTGTGGGTCCACAAAAAGTACAGTGACCTGAAGGCTAAGTTAGCCCCAAACCCCAACGTCAAATGTAGGAGATGCATGGGACAGGCGCATCTTATTGACAGTCGTCTCCACAAAGAGATGGCATTAGATGACAATACTCTGGAGGTAGCAGACTCTCTCTGCTATCTTGGAGATATGCTAAGTGCATGCGGTGGATGTGAACTCAATACGGCCACAAGAGTGAGGGCAGCTTGGGCGAAATTTTGTGAGTTGTTGCCTCTGATAAGAACACGTGCTATCCCTCTTTACATCCGGGGTAAGTTGTATAGAAGATGTGTCAGGAGTGTCACGATATATGGCAGTGAATGCTGGGCCCTTGCCCAGTCCTCTCTCGTCTAACTTTTTTTTTTTTTAATTCTTACATGATTGGAACGGACATTATTTCCTTTGAAAGTGTGTCCTTGTTTGTTCTCTTGTCATCCATCACACGTCCTCCACACGTAGTTGATTCTATCGTCAGATTTATATTCATATACTAAATTGTTTAGTAAAAAAAAACAAACTAAAACTGTACAAAATAACTGGATTATGATTAAACTACTTATTAAGATGAACCCACATTTCTTCTGAGAAAAGCACTAAACGCCCAAACAGTTGCTGTCATATTCTTTAATGGCTAAATATATATTCGTAACAAGACTCAGGTTCTAATTTCTCTGTCTGATGGATGTTTACGATGGACACTGCAAACAAAAGTAATCTTTTTAGTTTTCAAAATGTTTCAAAATACTATCCCTATCTACATCCGGGGGGGGTAAGTTGTATAGCAGCTATGTCAGGAGTGTCATGTTATATGGCAGTGAATGCTGGGTCCTTGCTCAGTCCTCTCTCGCCCGTCTGCAGTGCAATGACAGATCCATGATCAGATGTATCTGCAATGCGAAATCTGACCAAACCCAACTCATCAGGTCAGGGAATTTGCTGAAAGCACTACACTTTCCCAGCATCGAGATTATTCTAAGGATAAATTGATTACGCTGGTATGGTCATGTGGAACGTTCATCATCCTGGATAAACCGTTGCAGAAGTATGAATGACATAAATCGCAGCAAGGTTGGCTGGCCAAAGAAAACTTGGAAGCAACTGATTGGACAAGACTAAACCTAGTAGAAATTTGGAGACTGCTGACCTGCTGAAGCGTGAGAAGTGGAGAGTGAGCTTGTGAAATATCATTAAACATCTAACCCCGGAACAAGGGAAAAGTGACGTTAAATGAAGAGAAAAAGAATCCCCGACATTCTTCAGGTATTTTCAAACTTGAGAAATCTTACTTGGGAATCTTAATATTTCTTTTTTTATGAAAATCGCTCTAGACAAGGCATTAAGCCACATGACGTAAGGGGCTAAAAAAAAAAAAAAAAAACTACTTCAAGGTCAAAAATTAGCCAACGATAAGTGTTATATGAATAGATTCTGACCCGGAAAACAGCAATTCTCCCCCCTTTGTCAGAAACATCGCTCATGGAATGTGAGGACTAAAGGATAAAATAAGGGAAGTGAGAGTTACGAGGCTGACGAAAGTAAAGCCAAGTTAGTCACTTTCTACTCTACTCAAACTTTGAAACTGGTACAGAATTTCAAATTGAACCCTTTATTTAATCCATGAGGATAGAGTGTTCTATTCCGTCATCTATTTAAACTGGATAGAAATAATAGTATTCTTACTTATTATCGCCTACAGCGAGGATTGAACCTTCAAACGATGACTTTCTTTTAAAGATAATCAATCCTCAACTTAAAAAAATAACCCTAACCCAAATAATCAATTCTCATCTCTAAAATAACCCTAACCCAAATAATCAATCCTCATCTAAAAAAATAACTCTAACCCAAATAAATCCTTATCTCAAAAATAACTCTAACCCAAATAATCAATCTTCATCTAAAAAAAATAACCCTAATCCAAATAATAAATCCTCATCTAAAAAAAATAACCCTAATCCAAATAATCAATCCTCATCTAAAAAAATAACCTTAACCCAAATAATCAATCCTCATCTCAAAAAATAACCCTAACCCAAATAATCAATCCTCATCTTAAAAACTAACCTTAACGCAAATAATCAATCCTCATCTCAAAAAATAACCCTAACGCAAATAATCAATCCTCATCTCAAAAAATAACAATAACCCAAATAAATCCTTATCTCAAAAAATAACTCTAACCCAAATAATCAATCTTCATCTAAAAAAAATAACCCTAATCCAAATAATCAATCTTCATCTAAAAAAAATAACCCTAATCCAAATAATAAATCCTCATCTAAAAAAAATAACCCTAATCCAAATAATCAATCCTCATCTAAAAAAATAACCTTAACCCAAATAATCAATCCTCATCTCAAAAAATAACCCTAACCCAAATAATCAATCCTCATCTTAAAAACTAACCTTAACGCAAATAATCAATCCTCATCTCAAAAAATAACCCTAACGCAAATAATCAATCCTCATCTCAAAAAATAACAATAACCCAAATAAATCCTTATCTCAAAAAATAACTCTAACCCAAATAATCAATCTTCATCTAAA
The DNA here is from genome assembly GCA_963556195.1 of Sepiola atlantica. NCBI lineage: Eukaryota > Metazoa > Mollusca > Cephalopoda > Sepiida > Sepiolidae > Sepiola > Sepiola atlantica. Next base: position 8,085,348 of record OY744540.1, on the reverse strand, counting down.
AAAAATAACCCTAATCCAAATAATCAATCCTCATCTAAAAAAATAACCTTAACCCAAATAATCAATCCTCATCTCAAAAAATAACCCTAACCCAAATAATCAATCCTCATCTCAAAAAATAACCGTAACCCAAATAATCAATCCTCATCTCAAAAAATAACTCTTACGCAAATAATCAATCCTCATCTCAAAAAATTACCGTAACCCAAATAATCAATCCTCATGTTAAAAGATAAAAAAAGTTAATGGGAATTTACCTTGAAATTGTTTCACTGCTGGTCTTTCCTTATCAAGATTCACACTCAATCTGGATACTTCACTTCCTAAAAAACATTTTATTGGGGGGGAAAAAAAGAAATTAAAAAAAAATGATGAGGATGGATTTGAAGGAAAGAGATAAATAAAGATGTGGCCAGAGATAGGTTAGTTTGAAGTCGATTTTTTAAAGCCGTCCACCACATGTCAACATGTAAAACAGATATTAAGGGAAGTGAGAGTTACGAGGCTGACGAAAGTAAAGCCAAGTTAGTCACTTTCTACTCTACTCAAACTTTGAAACTGGTACAGAATTTAAAATTGAACCCTTTATTTAATCCATGAGGATAGAGTGTTCTATTCCGTCATCTATTTAAACTGGATGGAAATAATAGTATTCTTACTTATTATCGCCTACAGCGAAGATTGAACCTTCAAACGATGACTTTTTTTTAAAGATAATCAATCCTCATCTTAAAAAATAACCCTAACCCAAATAATCAATCCTCATCTCAAAAAATAACAAAAACCTAAATGATCAATCCTCATCTAAAAAAATAACCTTAACCCAAATAATCAATCCTCATCTCAAAAAATAACAAAAACCTAAATGATCAATCCTCATCTCAAAAAATAACCTTAACCCAAATAATCAATCCTCATCTCCACAAATAACCCTTACGCAAATAATCTATCCTCATCTCAAAAAATAACCCTAACCCAAATAATCAGTCTTTATCTCCAAAAATAACTTAAACCGAAATAATCAATCCTCATCTCAAAAAATAACAATAACCCAAATAATCAATCCTCATCTAAAAAAATAACCCTAATCCAAATACTCAATTCTCATCTAAAAAAATAACCGTAACCCAAATAATCAATCCTCATCTAAAAAAAAATACCCCAAACCCAAATAATCAATCCTTATCTCAAAAAATTACTGTAACCCAAATAATCAATCCTCATCTCCAAAAAATAACCCTAATCCAAATAATTAATCTTCATCTCAAAAATAACCCTAATCCAAATGATCAATCCTCATTTCAAAAACTAACCTTAACCCAAATAATCAATCCTCATCTCAAAAAATAATCCTAACCCAAATAATCAATCCTCATCTAAAAAAATAACAATAAACCAAATAATCAATCCTCATCTCAAAAAATAACCCTAACCCAAATAATCAATCCTCATCTAAAAAAATAACCCTAACGCAAATAATCAATCCTCATCTAAAAAAATAACCCCAACTAAAATAATCCATCCTCATCTCAAAAAATAACAATAACTCAAATAATCAATCCTCATCTAAAAAAATAACAATAACTCAAATAATCAATCCTCATCTAAAAAAATAATCCTAACCCAAATAATCAATCCTCATCTAAAAAAATAATCCTAACCCAAATAATCAATCCTCATCTAAAAAAAATAACCCTAACCCAAATAATCAATCCTCATCTAAAAAAATAACCCTAACCCAAATAATCAATCCTCATCTAAAAAAATAACCCTAACTAAAATAATCAATCCTCATCTCAAAAAATAACAAAAACCCAAATAATCAATCCTCATCTAAAAAAATAACAATAACCCAAATAATCAATCCTCATCTAAAAAAATAACCTTAACCCAAATAATCAATCCTCATCTCAAAAAATAACCTTAACCCAAATAATCAATCCTCATCTAAAAAAATAACCCTAACTAAAATAATCAATCCTCATCTAAAAAAATAACAATAACCCAAATAATCAATCCTCATCTAAAAAAATAACAATAACCCAAATAATCAATCCTCATCTAAAAAAATAACCCTAACTAAAATAATCAATCCTCATCTCAAAAAATAACAATAACCCAAATAATCAATCCTCATCTAAAAAAATAATCCTAACCCAAATAATCAATCCTCATCTAAAAAAATAATCCTAACCCAAATAATCAATCCTCATCTCAAAAAATAACCCTAACCCAAATAATCAATCCTCATCTCAAAAAATAACCCTAACCCAAATAATCAATCCTCATCTAAAAAAATAACCCTAACTAAAATAATCAATCCTCATCTCAAAAAATAACAATAACCCAAATAATCAATCCTCATCTAAAAAAATAACCCTAACCCAAATAATCAATCCTCATCTAAAAAAATAACCTTAACCCAAATAATCAATCCTCATCTCAAAAAATAACCGTAACCCAAATAATCAATCCTTATCTAAAAAAATAACCTTAACCCAAATAATCAATCCTCATCTCAAAAAATAACCTTAACCCAAATAATCAATCCTCATCTCAAAAAATAACCGTAACCCAAATAATCAATCCTCATCTAAAAAAATAACCCTAACCCAAATAATCAATCCTCATCTAAAAAAATAACCTTAACCCAAATAATCAATCCTCATGTTAAAAGATAAAAAAAGTTAATGAGAATTTACCTTGAAATTGTTTCACTGCTGGTCTTTCCTTATCCAGATTCACACTCAATCTGGATACTTCACTTCCTAAAAAACATTTTATTGGGTGGAAAAAAAAGAAATTAAAAAAAAATGATGAGGATGGATTTTAAGGAAAGAGATAAATAAAGATGTGGCCAGAGATAGGTTAGTTTGAAGTCGATTTTTTAAAGCCGTCCACCACATGCCAACATGTAAAACAGATATTAAGGGAAGTGAGAGTTACGAGGCTGACGAAAGTAAAGCCAAGTTAGTCACTTTCTACTCTACTCAAACTTTGAAACTCGTACAGAATTTAAAATTGAACCCTTTATTTAATCCATGAGGATAGAGTGTTCTATTCCGTCATCTATTTAAACTGGATGGAAATAATAGTATTCTTACTTATTATCGCCTACAGCGAGGATTGAACCTTCAAACGATGACTTTTTTTTAAAGATAATCAATCCTCATCTTAAAAAATAACCCAACCCAAATAATCAATTCTCATCTCAAAAAATGACCCTAACGCAAATAATAAATCGTCATCTAAAAAAATAACCCTTACCCATATAATCAATCCTCATCTCAAAAAATAACAATAACCCAAATAATCAATCCTCATCTGAAAAAATAACAATAACTGAAGTAATCAATCCTCATCTCAAAAAATAACCCTAACCCTAATAATCAATCCTCATCTAAAAAAATAACCTTAACCCAAATAATCAATCCTCATCTAAAAAAATAACAATAACCCAAATAATCAATCCTCATCTAAAAAATAACCCTAATCAAAATAATCAATCCTCATCTTAAAAAATAACAATAACCCAAATAATCAATCCTCATCTCAAAAAACAACAATAACCCAAATAATCAATCCTTATCTAAAAAAATAACCTTAACCCAAATAATCAATCCTTATCTCAAAAAATAACTCTAACCTTAATAATCAATCTTCGTCTAAAAAATAATCCTAACCACAATAATCAATCCTCATCTCAAAAAATAACCCTTACGCAAATAATCAATCCTCATCTCAAAAAATAACCCTAACCCAAATAATCAGTCTTTATCTCCAAAACTAACTTTAACCAAAATAATCAATCCTCATCTCAAAAAATAACCCTAACCCAAATAATCAATCCTCATCTAAAAAAATCACGCTAATCCAAATACTCAATCCTCATCTAAAAAAATAACCTTAAGCCAAATAATCCTCATCTCAAAAAAATAACCCTAATCGAAATACTCAATCATCTCAAAAATAACCCTAACCCAAATAATCAATCCTCATCTAAAAAAATAACCCTAACCCAAATGATCAATCCTCATCTCAAAAAATAACCTTAACCCAAATAATCAATCCTCATCTAAAAAAATAACCCTTACGCAAATAATCAATCCTCATCTAAAAAAATAACCCTAACCCAAATAATCAATCCTCATTTCAAAACATAATAACCCAAATAATCAATCCTCATCTCAAATAATAACCTTAACCCAAAAAATCAATTCATCATCTCAAAAATAACCCTAACTCAAATAATCAATCCTCATCTAAAAAAATAACCCTAACCCAAATAATCAATCCTCATTTCAAAACATAATAACCCAAATAATCAATCCTCATCTCAAAAAATAACCTTAACCCAAATAATCAATCCTCATCTCAAAAAATAACCCTAACTAAAATAATCAATCCTCATCTCAAAAATAACCCTAACCCAAATAATCAATCCTCATCTAAAAAAATAACCCTAATCCAAATAATCACTCCTCATCTCAAAAAATAACCCTAACCCAAATGATCAATCCTCATCTCAAAAACTAACCTTAACCCAAATAATCAATCCTCATCTCAAAAAATAACCCTTACGCAAATAATCAATCCTCATCTCAAAAAATAACAATAACCCAAATAATCAATCCTCATCTAAAAAAATAACCTTAACCCAAATAATCAATCCTCATCTAAAAAATAATCCTAACCCAATAATCAATCCTCATCTAAAAAAAAAAACCCTAACCCAAATAATCGATCCTCATCTAAAAAAATAACCCTAATCCAAATAATCAATCCTCATCTAAAAAAATAACCAAACCAAAAAAATAAATCCTCATCTTAAAAAATAACCTAAACTCAAAAAATAAACCTTCATCACAAAAAATAACCCTAACCCAAATAATCAATCCTCATCTAAAAAAATAACCCTAACCCAAATGATCAATCCTCATCTAAAAAAATAACCTTAACCCAAATAATCAATCCTCATCTAAAAAAATAACCCTAACCCAAATAATCAATCCTCATCTCAAAAAATAACCGTCACCCTAATAATCAATACTCATCTCAAAAAATAACAATAACCCAAATAATCAATCCTCATCTAAAAAAATAACCTTTACCCAAATAATCAATCCTCACCTAAAAAATAACCCTAACCCAAATAATCAATCCTCACCTAAAAAAATAACCTTAACCCAAATAATCAATCCTCACCTAAAAAAATAACCTTAACCCAAATAATCAATCCTCACCTAAAAAAATAACCCTAACTCAAATAATCAATCTTCATCTCAAAAGATTACCGTAACCCAAATAATCAATCCTCATGTTAAAAGATAAAAAAAGTTAATGGGAATTTACCTTGAAATTGTTTCACTGCTGGTCTTTCCTTATCCAGATTCACACTCAATCTGGATATATCACTTCCTAAAAAACATTTTATTGGGGGGGGAAAAAAAAGAAATTAAAAATAAAATGATTAGGATGGATTTGAAGGAAAGAGATAAATAAAGATGTGGCCAGAGATAGGTTAGTTTGAAGTCCATTTTTTAAAGCCGTCCACCACATGTCAACATGTAAAACAGATATTAAGGGAAGTGAGAGTTACGAGGCTGACTAAAGTAAAGCCAAGTTAGTCACTTTCTACTCTACTCAAACTTTGAAACTGGTACAGAATTTAAAATTGAACCCTTTATTTAATCCATGAGGATAGAGTGTTCTATTCCGTCATCTATTTAAACTGGATAGAAATAATAGTATTCTTACTTATTATCGCCTACAGCGAAGATTGAACCTTCAAACGATGACTTTTTTTAAAAAATAATCAATCCTCATCTAAAAAAATAACAACACAAATAATCAATCCTCATCTCAAAAAATAACCCTAACCCAAATAATCAATCCTCATCTCAAAAAATAACCCTAACCCAAATAATCAATCCTCATCTAAAAAATAACCCTTACTCAAATAATCAATCCTCACTTAAAAAATAACCCTTACCCAAATAATCAATCCTCATCTCAAAAAATAACCCTAACCCAAATAATAAATCCTCATCTAAAAAAATAACCCTAACCCAAATGATCAATCCTCATCTCAAAAAATAACCTTAACCCAAATAATCAATCCTCATCTAAAAAAATAACCCTTACGCAAATAATCAATCCTCATCTAAAAAAATAACCCTAACCCAAATAATCAATCCTCATTTCAAAACATAATAACCCAAATAATCAATCCTCATCTCAAATAATAACCTTAACCCAAAAAATCAATTCATCATCTCAAAAATAACCCTAACTCAAATAATCAATCCTCATCTAAAAAAATAACCCTAACCCAAATAATCAATCCTCATTTCAAAACATAATAACCCAAATAATCAATCCTCATCTCAAAAAATAACCTTAACCCAAATAATCAATCCTCATCTCAAAAAATAACCCTAACTAAAATAATCAATCCTCATCTCAAAAATAACCCTAACCCAAATAATCAATCCTCATCTAAAAAAATAACCCTAATCCAAATAATCACTCCTCATCTCAAAAAATAACCCTAACCCAAATGATCAATCCTCATCTCAAAAACTAACCTTAACCCAAATAATCAATCCTCATCTCAAAAAATAACCCTTACGCAAATAATCAATCCTCATCTCAAAAAATAACAATAACCCAAATAATCAATCCTCATCTAAAAAAATAACCTTAACCCAAATAATCAATCCTCATCTAAAAAATAATCCTAACCCAATAATCAATCCTCATCTAAAAAAAAAAACCCTAACCCAAATAATCGATCCTCATCTAAAAAAATAACCCTAATCCAAATAATCAATCCTCATCTAAAAAAATAACCAAACCAAAAAAATAAATCCTCATCTTAAAAAATAACCTAAACTCAAAAAATAAACCTTCATCACAAAAAATAACCCTAACCCAAATAATCAATCCTCATCTAAAAAAATAACCCTAACCCAAATGATCAATCCTCATCTAAAAAAATAACCTTAACCCAAATAATCAATCCTCATCTAAAAAAATAACCCTAACCCAAATAATCAATCCTCATCTCAAAAAATAACCGTCACCCTAATAATCAATACTCATCTCAAAAAATAACAATAACCCAAATAATCAATCCTCATCTAAAAAAATAACCTTTACCCAAATAATCAATCCTCACCTAAAAAATAACCCTAACCCAAATAATCAATCCTCACCTAAAAAAATAACCTTAACCCAAATAATCAATCCTCACCTAAAAAAATAACCTTAACCCAAATAATCAATCCTCACCTAAAAAAATAACCCTAACTCAAATAATCAATCTTCATCTCAAAAGATTACCGTAACCCAAATAATCAATCCTCATGTTAAAAGATAAAAAAAGTTAATGGGAATTTACCTTGAAATTGTTTCACTGCTGGTCTTTCCTTATCCAGATTCACACTCAATCTGGATATATCACTTCCTAAAAAACATTTTATTGGGGGGGGAAAAAAAAGAAATTAAAAAAAAAATGATTAGGATGGATTTGAAGGAAAGAGATAAATAAAGATGTGGCCAGAGATAGGTTAGTTTGAAGTCCATTTTTTAAAGCCGTCCACCACATGTCAACATGTAAAACAGATATTAAGGGAAGTGAGAGTTACGAGGCTGACTAAAGTAAAGCCAAGTTAGTCACTTTCTACTCTACTCAAACTTTGAAACTGGTACAGAATTTAAAATTGAACCCTTTATTTAATCCATGAGGATAGAGTGTTCTATTCCGTCATCTATTTAAACTGGATAGAAATAATAGTATTCTTACTTATTATCGCCTACAGCGAAGATTGAACCTTCAAACGATGACTTTTTTTTAAAGATAATCAATCCTCATCTAAAAAAATAACAACACAAATAATCAATCCTCATCTCAAAAAATAACCCTAACCCAAATAATCAATCCTCATCTCAAAAAATAACCCTAACCCAAATAATCAATCCTCATCTAAAAAATAACCCTTACTCAAATAATCAATCCTCATCTCAAAAAATAACCCTAACCCAAATAATCAATCCTCATCTCAAAAAATAACCCTAACCCAAATAATCAATCCTCACTTAAAAAAATAACCCTTACCCAAATAATCAATCCTCATCTCAAAAAATAACCCTAACCCAAATAATAAATCCTCATCTAAAAAAATAACCCTAACCCAAATAATCAATCCTCATCTAAAAAATAACCCTTACCCATATAATCAATCCTCATCTCAAAAAATAACCCTAACCCAAATAATCAATCCTCACTTAAAAAATAACCCTTACCCAAATAATCAATCCTCATCTCAAAAAATAACCCTAACCCAAATAATCAATCCTCATCTAAAAAATAACCCTAACCCAAATAATCAATCCTCATCTAAAAAATAACCCTTACCCATATAATCAATCCTCATCTCAAAAAATAACCCTCACCCTAATCAATCCTCATCTCAAAAAATAACAATAACCCAAATAATCAATCCTCATCTAAAAAAATAACAACAACCCAAATAATCAATCCTCATCTCAAAAAATAACCCTAACCCAAATAATTAATCCTCATCTCAAAAAATAACCCTAACATCTCGTCAAATACGCTAACCATTAAACTACTTTGGTCAAGTAGATAAGCTGATCTATGTATCAATCTTACGTAAAATTAAACTTTAATTCTTAAGATATGAAAACACGTAAAGCATTTCAATGAGTTGTTAATTTTTATTTCAAAGAAATTTGTGTTTAAATTCAAAACTTTATTCAAAAAATTTTAAATAAAAATAGGACTTTCTCAAAGTTTGAGAAAAAAAAAAAATCAAAATATAAATGTTTGAATTAAATTCTTTTCTTTTAATTAAATTCCAGATTCACAGATTCAAAAGCAATAATTCACAATAAAAAATAAGTTTTAAGAAATATATTTAAAAAAAATTTAAATCGACATTTTACAATGAATTGGTTTTCTTTCGATTAAATTTGTGATCCATTGCAAAGTAGCTAAAAAAAAAAAAAAAAAAAATGACAAGATTTAGGAAAAAAATTATATGTATATAGAGAAAGAGGGATAAATAAAGACCTGGCCAGAGATAGGTTAGTTTGGAAGTCAATTTCTAAAAGCCGTCCAACGCATACCAGCATGTAAAACAAATGTTAAACTGATGATCATGATAATATATATATATATATCGACTTCTGTTTGACAGCTTGCTAACATGCCCGCTAAATTTGGCATTTAACTTACTCTCCCATTTCCACGACAATGTGTGTTGGCCGCAACAGGTAACGCTCCGACTACTGAATGAATAATGACTTTCGTATCGGGGTTCGAATCGTGCGACCGGCAGGAATTGTCTCCTCCCGTACCGATAATTGCAGTTTTGGCATGAAACATGTGTATATGAATTAATTTGAAATATATTATTTATAAATAATTATTCAAAGCTCTCACTAGATGGAGCACTTTAAGTAAGTTGACAACAGGCCGAAATTTAACACTCTAGGCCCCGCCTATCGAGTGCTCTTGATGGCCTGCTTATGGCCGTCAAGTTTGCCATTAAGACATTAATTTACTCTCCCATTTCAAGACAATGCGTGGTGGACACATCGGTATGTGCTCCGACTACCGAGTTAAATATGACTGGCAGGGATTGTCTCCTCCTATACTGGTGATTGCAGGTTTGGCATGAAACATGTGTCTATGGATCCATTTGAAAATAATATTTATAAATAATTGTATCTATATATATATATATATATATATATATAAATAAATGCTATTTACAAATCGAAGCATGACAGACCAAAATAAATGCTATTTCAAACTGAAATGTGACAGACCAACAGAAACCTATTTACAAATCGAAGCATGAAACATGTGTATATGGATCAATTTGAAAATAATATTTATTTATAAATAAGTGTATATATATGTATATACAGGGTGGGCAAAAATAAGGGTCCTATTTTTAAAAATTCATAACTTTTTTATTTATTGATTTTTTTTTTTTTTTTTTTTTTTAGAATAAGTAAAGGACCCCTTCCGAAGCAAGCATGAGCCGTATTAGCCCTAAGGAACGTACCCTCATTTAGAAAACATTATTTTTGCTTAAAAAACTCAAAACAGTGTAAAAAACAATACTTTAGTTTTTGTAAGTTTTAAGTGTTTTTCGGCTAAAATTTGTTTTGTTTATTTCAAAAAATCTCGGAAGGGTCAGTCTACACACACAGAAAGTTTGGTGAGTTTAACTTTTATTTTGTGGAAGTTATTCAAATTCAAGTTATTCAAATTTAAAGATAGGACCCTTATTTTGGCCCACCCTGTATATATAGGAATATATTCCTGACAATGTTATGCATTACGCTGTTTTGTTTATTGATTCTGATATTTTTTGTGGGTAATATCCCTAAACAAACAATTGATTTAGTCTGCATGTCTAAGAATAAAGAAAGAATGCCACAAAGTGAAAAATGAGACTAGTACAGGATTTGAACTTGTGTTTCAACGCAGGCATCATCAAAGCCAAAATTGCTTAAATAACTCATCTCCCAAGCTCCTTTCAAAAAAAAAAAAAAAATTCTTTTGCCGACTTTGTTTACTGATGACCGTAACAGATTCTGCTGCTTACATCATTAATCTTCTTCCATTAATAATAATTTATATATCTAATATATAAAGTAAAGTTAGTCTCTTTCGATTTTTGTCATCGATAGTTTTCTTCCTAGAAAATCAATATTTGATTCTGGTTTGTCAGTTCTTTGGGTGGATTGTCTTAACAATAAAATGGATTATTTAATTCCTTCCAGAAAATACTTTCACTGGGTCGGAATTATTTTCATATGGACGCCATCTTAAAACAAGGGACATAACTCTGTATTCATCGATACAGAATTACTTCCTTTGGTTTGAATCAGAAAAGTAATGGATGGGGGGGGGGGGCAGTAAAAACACTACCAGGCAATGGCAGGATGTACAGCTTGTCCTATATTCATATATTTAAATTAGAATTCAAATTTCTAATTATTATTCATAGCGTTTTGATCATTGAATTCTTAAAAAAAAAGCAAATGTCATCATGGGTTACTTTAAAATAAAGAAGTTTTTTTTAAGTCAAAGTCACTCAATTTCCAGCAACTTCAGAATCGTGTGATCTATTTTCCCTGCTTCCTTTGTTCCAGCTTGTTTGACTTGTTGGTCTAGTGGGCTCCATCAATTCGCTGTTTTGATACCTCATTGTAATACAGCTTCTTATACCAGTAGCTTCTTTCCAAGAACCGCAGGCTTGTGGAACTCTATTCCTGCTGACTGTTTTCCTCCTACCTATGGCGTTGGTCTTTTCAAGACTAAGGCCAATAGGCATCTCCTGTCTTTGCGATAATCAGCTTTCATTCCTGTTAGCTCCTTACATCAAGTGACTTCATGTCTTGTCTGGAGCGATTTTCATTAAATAAAAACAAACAAACAAAAAAAAAAAAAAACTCCAATTCCAAAAAGATTTTCTTCGACTGACTCGTATCCGAAAACCGTGCTAAAAATCGATATTCTAGCTAGTAATAGCAGTAGTGTATGCACTCACCTGGACTTTCAGCTTTCACAATTTTGACACTCCTTTTCGTGAGATGTTCTCTCAGCATGGACTGCTTCAAAGGGGAAATGGTCACGACTTTGGGAGAAATTACTTCACTTGATTGATTCCGTTCTTCGGCAATCAACGTGTTTGCAAGACTTGAGAGTTCACTTTCACTAAAAAAACAGAATGAGTATCACGGAACAAAATTAAAAAAAGGGAGGTAATTAATAATTTTGAAACGAATATAAGTTCACACACGCATATTTCCATTTCATACACACACACACAATATATATTTCCATTTCACACACACACACATACTATATATATTTCCATTTCACACACACACACATACTATATATATTTCCATTTCATACACACACACACTATATATATTTCCATTTCATACACACACACACTATATATATTTCCATTTCATACACACACACTATATATATATATTTCCATTTCATATATATATAGTGTGTGTGTATGAAATAGAAATATATATATAGTGTGTGTGTGTATGAAATAGAAAAATATATATAGTGTGTGTGTGTATGAAATAGAAAAATATATATATAGTGTGTGTGTGTGTGTGTATGAAATAGAAATATATATATATAGTGTGTGTGTGTATGAAATAGAAAAATATATATATAGTGTGTGTGTGTATGAAATAGAAATATATATATATAGTGTGTGTGTATGAAATAGAAAAATATATATATAGTGTGTGTGTATGAAATAGAAAAATATATATATAGTGTGTGTGTGTATGAAATAGAAATATATATATATAGTGTGTGTGTATGAAATAGAAAAATATATATAGTGTGTGTGTGTGTATGAAATAGAAAAATATATATATAGTGTGTGTGTGTATGAAATAGAAAAATATATATATAGTGTGTGTGTGTATGAAATAGAAAATATATATATAGTGTGTGTGTATGAAATAGAAAAATATATATATAGTGTGTGTATGAAATAGAAATATATATATATATAGTGTGTGTATGAAATAGAAAAATATATATATAGTGTGTGTGTATGAAATAGAAATATATATAGTGTGTGTGTATGAAATAGAAATATATATATAGTGTGTGTGTATGAAATAGAAATATATATAGTGTGTGTGTATGAAATAGAAATATATATATATAGTGTGTGTGTATGAAATAAAAATATATATATAGTGTGTGTGTATGAAATAAAGGTAATTTCCTTTTTTTTTATTCGACGTCATGCAATAGGTAGTACTTTCTCTCGTGCAACGCCGGGCGACGGGTTCCACTAGTATATTAATAAATGCAAAAGTTGAACCCATTTATTACATTAACGGTAAAGTCAAAACGCTCTATTTCAAGTTAATTCCACATTAAACACTAGACGCACCATCTTTTTTTATATACTGCTTATATATAGACCATATAAGTCGGAAGGTTTACTAATTTGCATATTGGCTTTGAAGATGGACATTTTATTAATTAACTATTATTTGTTATTGTTTTTCAATTCAATGATTGTTTGGATTTTCATATAAAAATAGTTCTTTTTCGTAATATTGTTTTATTTTTCTGTGTTTAACAGTTCTTTTTTTTTTTTTGTTTAGATGGACAGACTTGGTTGTCAATATGAAAAGAGCATTACAAGCAGATAGCGTATTTTCGTTAAACATCGGCAAAATTTCAAACATAACACTGCTAACACAAGCCATATCTCTCTTATTTGTGGAACAACTTTTAAAACAATTATACGGATGGAAAGAGAATTAACTGAGCATTCCAAGGATGTTTTTTTATCTGTCGAATATTTTTATACTCTAAGTTAAAAAAAAAACAAAAACAAAAAAAAACGCTCAACAGAAATCAGAAACGTTTTTTTTATGTTCACATTTCATACGCTACATTTCGATTGAAATCCACGAGGTTAAATTTGGTCGGATATTTCTGAGATTTCACAGCCTACTTAAACTTAGGCGACAAGCTCTACTCAACTTTGATCTAAACTTCACTAGAAGCAAAGTTATTACTGAGCAAATTGACAAAGAATATTTTGAAATTGCTAAAAGTAAATCACAACTTTCTTTTCAAACATTATGGTTTCGAAGGATTAATAAAGAAAACACAAATTTTGGCACTTTTAATTCTTGGAACTTTTGAACCACTGATGGTATTTGAATAATTCAAACAGTTTTGAGCTTCTTTGACAACTCTATTCACCCAAGTTGATCAAATAACAATTAGTTAACAAGAAAGAAATCGACTTCTAATGCGAATCAAAAGAAAATCGTAACAAAAATATTTACTTTCTAAGAATAAATTCCGCAGAGAGGGAACTAAATATGCGAATCAGCAAGGCCTGGACAAGATGAAAGCGATCGGGGAAGTCAACTCTTCCTACCAAGATGAAACGTGACTTCTTCGCAGCTATTGTTGCATCAGTTCTTGAATATGGAAGAACTAGCACCTGGACTTTCAATAAAAAAAATTGGAGAAAATTGATGGTATGTACACCAGAATGCTAAGCGCTTCTCTTAACATTCTTTGGAAACGGCACCCGATGAGAGAGCAACTCCAGGGACACCTTCCTCAGATCTCAGCCTTGATCAGAGAGAGAGAAGAACGAGATGTCACTGCTGGAGGGTTAAGGATGAAATCAGCAGCCATGTTCTTGTATGAATGCCAAAACTGGGATGTGGCTCAGTGGGGAAACCGCACAGAACTTACACCCAGCAACTGTGCTCCGATGAACTTGCTGCTCTGGTGCCCCCCCCCCCTCGATGTAAATACACTTGATAAACCCGACAATCAGCTAAATCCCATCCAATCACTGCCATGCCAGAGAGCCTTCTACTTCAATAGCTTCTTTCCTTGAGCTGCCGGCCTTTCGAAGTCCTGGCCTGCTCCCTGTTTCCCCAAATGTACCAACATGCAGAAATTTAAAACTAATGTGAACAAGCATCTCGCTGCACAGCTCCCAATTTAGGATGACCCCCTAAACTTTCACCCTAATTCTCAGTAGCCCCTTACGTCTACAGTGGCAACCTGCCTTGTTTGGGGTGAACTAAGATGAAAACCTACGCGGTGTGATAGAGGATAGAGCGAGTTGGCGTGAGAGTCAGGAGGGTCCGTGACACATGACCACGACTAGATGACAATGATGAAGAATATATAAAAAAAAAAAAAAAAAATGGAACTTAGATTTAAAATAAGTCAGACAAAAAGATTTTCTTCAACAAATTTCTTTTTAAAGGATTTTTTTTTTTTTTAGATGCGACAGAGAACGTATATATCTGCTAATGTTGCAACGTAAAGTCACGCAAGGCGAAACAAAGACTTACCCCGGTTTAATGGTTGGGATGTTTTCATAAGTCCAAGAGTCTTTCTTATACAAATGCAAATCTTTCAACTGAGTCGAGATGTTCTTCACGATTAACTTCTGTCCATTAATGATGCTTTGGTTCTTCTTGACCACTTTGTACACAGTGTCCACTCCGGAAGGTTGCAATTTGCTGAAACCGGAATCATCAAAGATTATTCGGGTAAAAATGGACAACAATTTTTAACGATTTTCGGTGCTTCTGCTTTTTAACCATGACATAAAAATATTTTTTTAAATGTATAAACTTTATGTACTTACGTGTTAGCTAAAAATAAGATTGTACCGAAAAAATTACGCAAATTCATCAAGTATTTATTAAATTATAAGAAAAAGAAGAAAAGAAACGATTTTACGTATTGTTAGACATTTTGTAAGAGAGATAACTAAAAAATTTTTTTAAATTACCAATTTAGCAGGAAACCAAAAAAATCAAAAAAGTATGATTTATCACCCTTGTCGACCCAGGATAAAACCGGGCGATTGAAAGATACAATATTCCGAAGCCCGATAAAAAATCTTTTTTTTTATTTTTAATTTAATAAATACTGGATGAATTTGCATAATTTTTGATGTACAGTCTTCTTTTCAACTACCACGTAAGTACATAACAAAGTTTATACATTTCTTTAGCTATGTTTTTTTATACATGTCATGGTAAAACAGCAGAAGCCCCCAATTTTCTGTTGAATTCGATTTTTGCGATTAATTGTGACTAAAATTGGATGATTTAAAAACTGGACAGTTTTCTTCTATCGCATCAAGTTTGTTTTTTTTCTCTCAACAACCTAACTCTTTGAATAATTAGCACAATAAGTAATAGGATGAGTCAACTGAATTGTTAATCATAAATATTGCTAAATTATTTATTTTATTAATAAATATAATGGCTGACTATTTTGGTGGCACAAAAGGAAATAGTCTACGAATTATAGCACCTGGAAAAGCTATGAACATACTGTCCATCTAGTAAATGACCCGTGACCGAAAGGGTCATCTAGATTAAACGTCATAAAGGATCTTCGCCCCCCTCTCTCTCTCTCTCTCTCTGTCTCTCTCTCTCTCTCTCCCTGTGACTTGATGGATTCATCAGTGGGAATTGTCTTATAACAGTTGAGAATCATTTGAGTTCGATTTCTCACTTGATTTAGACTAAAAATGAATGATTTCAAAACTGAAGTTAGTTTTTCTTCAAATTCTTTTTCACTCAACAGCCAAACGTTTTGAATGAGCACAATTATATTGTTTGTAACAATTACATTGTTTGTTTGTAACAATTACATTGTTTGTTTGTAACAATTATATTGTTTGTAACAATTATATTGTTTGTAACAATTACATTGTTTGTTTGTAACAATTACATTGTTTGTAACAATTACATTGTTTGTAACAATTACATTGTAACAATTATATTGTTTGTAACAATTACATTGTTTGTTTGTAACAATTACATTGTTTGTAACAATTATATTGTTTGTAACAATTACATTGTTTGTTTGTAACAATTACATTGTTTGTTTGTAACAATTACATTGTTTGTTTGTAACAATTACATTGTTTGTTTGTAACAATTATATTGTTTGTAACAATTATATTGTTTGTAACAATTACATTGTTTGTTTGTAACAATTATATTGTTTGTAACAATTATATTGTTTGTAACAATTACATTGTTTGTAACAATTACATTGTTTGTTTGTAACAATTATATTGTTTGTAACAATTATATTGTTTGTAACAATTACATTGTTTGTTTGTAACAATTATATTGTTTGTAACAATTATATTGTTTGTAACAATTACATTGTTTGTTTGTAACAATTATATTGTTTGTAACAATTATATTGTTTGTAACAATTATATTGTTTGTAACAATTACATTGTTTGTTTGTAACAATTACATTGTTTGTAACAATTATATTGTTTGTAACAATTATATTGTTTGTAACAATTACATTGTTTGTTTGTAACAATTATATTGTTTGTAACAATTATATTGTTTGTAACAATTACATTGTTTGTTTGTAACAATTACATTGTTTGTAACAATTATATTGTTTGTAACAATTATATTGTTTGTAACAATTATATTGTTTGTAACAATTACATTGTTTGTTTGTAACAATTACATTGTTTGTAACAATTACATTGTTTGTTTGTAACAATTATATTGTTTGTAACAATTATATTGTCTGTAACAATTACATTGTTTGTAACAATTACATTGTTTGTTTGTAACAATTACATTGTTTGAAACAATTATATTGTTTGTAACAATTATATTGTTTGTAACAATTACATTGTTTGTAACAATTATATTGTTTGTAACAATTATATTGTTTGTAACAATTACATTGTTTGTTTGTAACAATTACATTGTTTGTTTGTAACAATTACATTGTTTGTAACAATAATATTGTAACAATTACATTGTTTGTTTGTAACAATTATATTGTCTGTTTGTAACAATTACATTGTTTGTAACAATTACATTGTTTGTAACAATAATATTGTAACAATTACATTGTCTGTTTGTAACAATAATATTGTATGTTTGTAACAATTACATTGTTTGTAACAATTATATTGTTTGTTTGTAACAATAATATTGTCTGTAACAATTATATTGTTTGTAACAATAATATTGTTTGTAACAATAATATTGTAACAATTACATTGTCTGTTTGTAACAATTACATTGTTTGTAACAATTACATTGTTTGTATGTAACAATTACATTGTTTTTAACAATTATATTGTCTGTTTGTAACAATTATATTGTCTGTTTGTAACAATTACATTGTTTGTAACAATAATATTGTAAGAATTACATTGTTTTTAACAATTACATTGTTTGTAACAATTATATTGTTTGTAACAATAATATTGTAAGAATTACATTGTTTTTAACAATTACATTGTTTGTATGTAACAATTACATTGTTTTTAACAATAATATTGTAAGAATTACATTGTTTTTAACAATTACATTGTTTGTATGTAACAATTACATTGTTTTTAACAATTATATTGTCTGTTTGTAACAATTACATTGTTTGTAACAATAATATTGTAACAATTACATTGTCTGTTTGTAACAATTACATTGTTTGTAACAATAATATTGTAACAATTACATTGTCTGTTTGTAACAATTACATTGTAACAATAATATTGTAAGAATTACATTGTTTTTAACAATTACATTGTTTGTATGTAACAATACATTGTTTTTAACAATTATATTGTAAGAATTACATTGTTTTTAACAATTACATTGTTTGTACGTAACAATACATTGTTTTTAACAATTATATTGTCTGTTTGTAACAATTATATTGTAACAATTATATTGTCTGTAACAATAATAGTGTTTGTTTGTAACAATTAGGATTGATCACTTGAATGCTTTCATTATTTTGCTATCTATTTATTGGTAAATCATAAAAATTGCACGAGAAAAAGAAAAAGGCTAAATTAGTTATTTTATTTACAATCTAGCTGAAGTATCCGTCTATGCACAGATTTCAGGAGATTTGAAACACCTACCGTTTGATAAAGAGGTCTTACCTCGAAATATATTATGGAACACAGTCACACACATTAGATCACTAATTAGAAGTTGACTAAACAAATAAGATTTACTAAAGAAAATTGTTTTTGAATCACTTCTCAACGCCAACATATTTCCATTTCTTGCATTGTAATAGCCTTCTAATACTCATCTATTAAATAGTTTTCATCCACGTTTTTTTTTTAATAATTATTCAGGTTTATGATGATGATGATTGATATCGGCGAGGAAATAACTGGAACGCTATAGAATAAAAAACAAAAAAAACAATTGTCTAGTGTTAGATTCGAACCGACAATAGCATAAAATATCTGAACTGAAGGCAATCATTTTATCCACAAGTCCAATCTAATTTGTCTTTTTAACCTACAAAGAAATTCGGCGTAGGGATTTTTTTTTAGCTCTCCGCATAAATCTAAAATAGTTCGATTGTCTAAAATAAAAAATTAAAAAAAATTAAAAAATAAAAAATAAATTTAAAAAAAAATTAAAAAATAAAATAAAAATAAAAAATAAAAAGTAAAAAATGAAAAATAAAAAATAAATAAAAAATAAAAAGTAAAAAATAAAAAGTAAAAAATAAAAAGTAAAAAAGTAAAAATAAAAAGTAAAAAATAAAAAGTAAAAAATAAAAAGTAAAAAATAAGTATGAAATCAAAAATTCTTATTAAAGTAAACATATATTACTGAATATTTATCAAATATTTTTTATCCATTTTTAATAATAAAAAAAAAGATGAATGTTTTCTCTTCAAAGTAAACAATACGTCAAATAGTTATGATGATTTGATGTACTTGTTCGGTCGGCTAAAAGGGAACGCTAAAAATGTCACAAGAATATGTTTCTAATGTTATTTTTACATGCTTTTAATTTTGAATAAAGAGTTTTAAAGAACTTCTGACATCGATAAGGACATCGGATCAAAGATGTGCATTCCAATCTGTGGGTCGTTTGGCTCTTAGATGAACCCATTAACTATATACTGCCGCTACATACATATGAACAACTTTGCTTTACATATAGAGATCTCCCTCTACCGTGCTAGAAAACTTCTCACACCTGACAGTATCCTGTATCTCTACAAAGCCACCATCCGCCCATGCATGGAGTATTGTTGCCACATCTGTGCTGGTGCATCATCCACTAGTCTCTCCCTCTTAGACAAGGTCCAAAAAGAGCCGCTAATCTAATAGGTCTCTCATTATCCATCAAGCTCCAGCCCCTGTTCCCTCGCTGCAATGTTGGATCCTTGTGCTTGTTTTAGAAGTACTTCAATGGAATGTGCTCCGATGAACTTGCTGCTCTGGTACTCCCTCGACGTAAATACACTCCAAAACGTTCTTAGTGTCATAATCTTTTGAAATAATATATACAAGAAGTCAGAAACATCGTTCATGGAATGTGAGGACTAAAGGACACAATAAAGGAAACGAGTTACGAGGCTGCTGAAAGTAAACCCAAGTTAGTCACTTTCTACTCTCCTTAAGTAAGAAGAAGAGAAAGTTAATCAAATCTAACTAGGATTTGTCAGTACAATGGCGCTCGATATGCAAATAGATAATGCAGAACTTCCACACCAAGCAGCCAATTACTGAAAGGGCATAGCTTAGGTAACCACGAGTGACCACCAAGCAGACATTAATCCAAACAGTCAATTCTTAAACCAGTGGTTTAAGAACCAAGCACTTACCGTCCCTTTTTGTTTGATTTATTCTGGAAGTCTTCCCATTGTTGGTCGAGGACGACATTGGCATCGTACAATCCATTGGACACCATTTGCTGCATCTGATGCAACTTGTTCATGGTTTCGGCACTGGCTGGATCGAGACTCTGTGCTCGCAGCAGCTTGTGGTAGTGCACGTCATGGTTGCGTTCATTCTTGATGCGACATTCTTCGATGATTTTGAATGAATCAAAGAGTAAAAACTTTTGCTCCGTGATCTCTTTCTGCTGAACCTGAGGGAAAAGTAAAAAAGAGTTTAAAGAAAATTCTTTTTTTTTTTTCTTTTTTTTTTTTTTTCTTGCAACAAAAAAAAAAAAAATGTCTTGAAAAGAATTAAATCAACTTAGAACAATCTATACAATGAAGTCGGATTCTCGATTTTTCTCTTAGATATGTTTCTTCCTACAAAATTATTATTTCATTCTGAATAAGCATTTTATTTTGTTGAACGTTGGTTCATGTTATTAAGAACAATAAACTCTAATTAGAGTTAATTCCTTCCAGAAAATACTTTATCCGGTTGGATTTATTTTGTATAGCCGCCATCTTTTTTTCTAAGAGGTAACTCTGTATTCATCAATTACAAACTTATTTTCCTTTGTTTTTATTTATTAATAAATGACTTATAACGGCCAAAAGCCACTAGAGAATGAGGGTTAATTAGATAGAATGATTGTCATTTGAGATGAAGAACCTTATGAGAGGATTGGGAAAGCTCGAATTACTTGTCGGTTCCTAACAGGAATCTGTTAACATCGGATTTGAAGACAACTATGTTGTATCTGCAGGGAAGGAGTCCTGTGGGATTGTGTTCCACAGACAGGAAGCCTTTGTGAAGAAGCTCCGTTTATGGAAGTTCCCTCTGACACCAGGCACACGGAGAAAGAAAGGAAAGTTTGTTTTTTTGTCGTGGTAGCTAAGTGAGTTCTTGCTGTGAATATCTTACAAGGAGGAACCAGAGATTGGAGCTCAGTCGAGCACCGTGGAAGAGAAAAATATTTTTTAAAAAAAAGGACATATCTCTGTATTCGTCCATTACAGAGTTACTTGCCTTTCTTTGGAAAGATACAAAATTTAGGTAAAAAAAAAAATAAAAATAGAGAAAAATTTACAAAATTAAAGAAAAAAGAAAGAAAGCAAAACAAATTGCAAATAAATAGACTGTCGGGCAACACCGGGGCACGACAGCTTGTTTGAATTTTAAGAGATGAGACTGTAAAACGATGCAACTGAGATAGATCTCATATATAGCTTTTAAGATTGTATGTGCTCTGACAGTTCTTGGTGAGTATTAGTAGGGGTGGGACGTAATGGGTGAAAATTTCAGATTCATGCGAGTAATATTTTTTTGTGTTCATTTATACATAAATAACACTAAACAATCAAACATTTTGAAAAATTTGCAAAATTCAGAAGGGGTGGGACGTAATGGGTGAAAATTTCAGATTCATGCGAGTAATATTTTTTTGTGTTCATTTATACATAAATAACACTAAACAATCAAACATTTTGAAAATTTTGCAAAATTCAGAAGGTGCAGGCCAAAAATAGCCGTTAGGGCTCCACGGGACTCAAAATCCATCATTTTTCGGTGAAAAAGTGGTTTCATGCGACATTGCAGGTCCTAAAACATCCTCAAAAGCTATGAATGGATATAGATGGTTAAATCTGATATAGTACTTTAATTTAGGACCATTTTCAGGCTGTGAAAGGGTTTTCATGAATGTAAAATAGCCAAAAACTAGTGAAAAAATAGCCCAAATTAGCCAAAATCCTCCGTTAAGCAACCTAATTGGTTCCCAAGCCTCTACAATGGTTATAAATGGGTGTAGATAGTTGAAACCATTGTAGTGTCGAAACCATTGCATTGTATTATATTCAAGCAGTTTAATAACAATTATTTTTTTTGTTTTCAGTTCAGTTCAGTTTAGTTGAGAAGATAGGATGAGTGGAACAAAATACCAGTACGATGATTGGGATTTCACTTTGCTTGAAAACCTCCCAACTGTACATGAGTGCGTTTTGGCCATAGTTCATCATGCTCCAACTTATGGATCTACAAAACAGAAAGAGCATCTCCATCAATTTTCTCTGTGTCTGCTGGCTCACTAGCAAAGAGCATTTGGAAGAGACATTAAACTAACAACAATAAAAGAGTGAAAGATAAACTTGATCGATACTTGAGAGAGTACAATAGCAAAGTACAGAAGGGCCATGGATCGAAGAGGTCAAACTTGATTCAATGGAAGACAAAAAATCACATTCTTTTCAATATTCTGGGAAAGGGTGTTGACGTGGAGACGTTTGATGCAAATGAGAAACAGTTTTTCTTTGATCAAGTTGCACTCAACCGGAAGGTTATAATTGACAACATGCATATCGATGAAGAACATGAATCAATGGTTGTTGAGGAGCAAGAGATGGCTATTTCAGTTACAGAGGAAGAAGAAAGGGTTACAATAATGAACAGTACTCTCGACGATAGTGATACTAATATCAATTTTGCTGTGCAGTGGTCAGGGAGGGTACGTACCACAGTCAGCTGTAATGAAGTTGCAGTTCAGACATATGACTTTCAATCTCCGTGAAGGAAGCAAAACATTTACTGACTTCAAAATTGTACGATGTCTAGTTCTAATGACCTCAGATGAAGATTAAATCTGGACAGTATATGGAGATGTGTGCAGAACAGGAGGCTTCGATGATATGGCTACGTTGAAAGAATAGATGAGAGTTCTTGGATTAGCAGATGTACAAACAGTTGAGGTAGCAGGTTCAGTTCACAGGGGAAAGGCCAAGGAAAACATGGGAAGAAGTGATAAAAATCAACCCGAGGGAAAGAAGGATAAATAAAAACCTGACCAGAGATAGGTTAGTTTGGAAGTCAATTTCTTTAAGTCGTCCAACACATGCCAGCATGTAGAATGGACGTTAAACCGAATATGTCAGTAAGTCTAAAGCACAATCAACAAGAAAATTGCTATTGTTCGAAAAGTTGTTGTAAATCAGGTCACAAACATGCCGTCAAATGACGTAAACAAACCTTATTTAACAGATTGATTTATGCACAAAGGATAAATATTGATTCAGTGATTATATTACTTGCGTATTGATCAGCTATTAAACTAAAGTCTCGCTAAGCAACGAAGTGATTATATTACTTGCGTATTGATCAGCTATTAAACAAAAGTCTCGCTAAGCAACGAAGTGATTATATTACTTGCGTATTGATCAGCTATTAAACTAAAGTCTCGCTAAACAACGAAGTGATTATATTACTTGCGTATTGATCAGCTATTAAACTAAAGTCTCGCTAAACAACGAAGTGATTATATTACTTGCGTATTGATCAGCTATTAAACTAAAGTCTCGCTAAACAACGAAGTGATTATATTACTTGCGTATTGATCAGCTATTAAACTAAAGTCTCGCTAAACAACGAAGTGATTATATTACTTGCGTATTGATCAGCTATTAAACTAAAGTCTCGCTAAGCAACAAAGTGATTATATTACTTGCGTATTGATCAGCTATTAAACTAAAGTCTCGCTAAGCAACGTAGTGATTATATTACTTGCGTATTGATCAGCTATTAAACTAAAGTCTCGCTAAGCAACAAAGTGATTATATTACTTGCATATTGATCAGCTATTAAACTAAAGTCTCGCTAAGCAACAAAGTGATTATATTACTTGCGTATTGATCAGCTATTAAACTAAAGTCTCGCTAAGCAACGAAGTGATTATATTACTTGCGTATTGATCAGCTATTAAACTAAAGTCTCGCTAAGCAACAAAGTGATTATATTACTTGCATATTGATCAGCTATTAAACTAAAGTCTCGCTAAGCAACAAAGTGATTATATTACTTGCATATTGATCAGCTATTAAACTAAAGTCTCGCTAAGCAACGAAGTGATTATATTACTTGCGTATTGATCAGCTATTAAACTAAAGTCTCGCTAAGCAACGGAGTGATTATATTACTTGCGTATTGATCAGCTATTAAACTAAAGTCTCGCTAAGCAACGAAGTGATTATATTACTTGCGTATTGATCAGCTATTAAACTAAAGTCTCGCTAAGCAACAAAGTGATTATATTACTTGCGTATTGATCAGCTATTAAACTAAAGTCTCGCTAAGCAACGTAGTGATTATATTACTTGCGTATTGATCAGCTATTAAACTAACGTCTCGCTAAGCAACAAAGTGATTATATTACTTGCGTATTGATCAGCTATTAAACTAAAGTCTCGCTAAGCAACAAAGTGATTATATTACTTGCGTATTGATCAGCTATTAAACTAAAGTCTCGCTAAGCAACGAAGTGATTATATTACTTGCGTATTGATCAGCTATTAAACTAAAGTCTAGCTAAGCAACGAAGTGATTATATTACTTGCGTATTGATCAGCTATTAAACTAAAGTCTCGCTAAGCAACAAAGTGATTATATTACTTGCGTATTGATCAGCTATTAAACTAAAGTCTCGCTAAGCAACAAAGTGATTATATTACTTGCGTATTGATCAGCTATTAAACTAAAGTCTCGCTAAGCAACGAAGTGATTATATTACTTGCGTATTGATCAGCTATTAAACAAAAGTCTAGCTAAGCAACGAAGTGATTATATTATTTGCGTATTGATCAGCTATTAAACTAAAGTCTCGCTAAGCAACAAAGTGATTATATTACTTGCGTATTGATCAGCTATTAAACTAAAGTCTCGCCAAGCAACGAAGTGATTATATTACTTGCGTATTGATCAGCTATTAAACTAAAGTCTCGCTAAGCAACAGAAGTGATTATATTACTTGCGTATTGATCTGCTATTAAACTAAAGTCTCGCTAAGCAACAAAGTGATTATATTACTTGCGTAATGATCAGCTATTAAACTAAAGTCTCGCTAAGCAACGAAGTGATTATATTACTTGCGTATTGATCAGCTATTAAACTAAAGTCTCGCTAAGCAACAAAGTGATTATATTACTTGCGTATTGATCAGCTATTAAACTAAAGTCTCGCCAAGCAACGAAGCGATTATATTACTTGCGTATTGATCAGCTATTAAACTAAAGTCTCGCCAAGCAACGAAGTGATTATATTACTTGCGTATTGATCAGCTATTAAACTAAAGTCTCGCTAAGCAACGAAGTGATTATATTACTTGCGTATTGATCAGCTATTAAACTAAAATCTCGCTAAGCAACGAAGTGATTATATTACTTGCGTATTGATCAGCTATTAAACTAAAGTCTCGCTAAGCAACGAAGTGATTATATTACTTGCGTATTGATCAGCTATTAAACTAAAGTCTCGCTAAGCAACAAAGTGATTATATTACTTGCGTAATGATCAGCTATTAAACTAAAGTCTCGCCAAGCAACGAAGTGATTATATTACTTGCGTATTGATCAGCTATTAAACTAAAGTCTCGCTAAGCAACGTAGTGATTATATTACTTGCGTATTGATCAGCTATTAAACTAAAGTCTCGCTAAGCAACGTAGTGATTATATTACTTGCGTATTGATCAGCTATTAAACTAAAGTCTCGCTAAGCAACTAAGTGATTATATTACTTGCGTATTGATCAGCTATTAAACTAAAGTCTCGCTAAGCAACAAAGTGATTATATTACTTGCGTATTGATCAGCTATTAAACTAAAGTCTCGCTAAGCAACAAAGTGATTATATTACTTGCGTATTGATCAGCTATTAAACTAAAGTCTCGCTAAGCAACAAAGTGATTATATTACTTGCGTATTGATCAGCTATTAAACTAAAGTCTCGCTAAGCAACGAAGTGATTATATTACTTGCGTATTGATCAGCTATTAAACTAAAGTCTCGCTAAGCAACAAAGTGATTATATTACTTGCGTAATGATCAGCTATTAAACTAAAGTCTCGCCAAGCAACGAAGTGATTATATTACTTGCGTATTGATCAGCTATTAAACTAAAGTCTCGCTAAGCAACAAAGTGATTATATTACTTGCGTATTGATCAGCTATTAAACTAAAGTCTCGCTAAGCAACGAAGTGATTATATTACTTGCGTATTGATCAGCTATTAAACTAAAGTCTCGCTAAGCAACTAAGTGATTATATTACTTGCGTATTGATCAGCTATTAAACTAAAGTCTCGCTAAGCAACGAAGTGATTATATTACTTGCGTATTGATCAGCTATTAAACTAAAGTCTCGCTAAGCAACGAAGTGATTATATTACTTGCGTATTGATCAGCTATTAAACTAAAGTCTCGCTAAGCAACTAAGTGATTATATTACTTGCGTATTGATCAGCTATTAAACTAAAGTCTCGCTAAGCAACGAAGTGATTATATTACTTGCGTATTGATCAGCTATTAAACTAAAGTCTCGCTAAGCAACAAAGTGATTATATTACTTGCGTATTGATCAGCTATTAAACTAAAGTCTCGCTAAGCAACAAAGTGATTATATTACTTGCGTAATGATCAGCTATTAAACTAAAGTCTCGCCAAGCAACGAAGTGATTATATTACTTGCGTATTGATCAGCTATTAAACTAAAGTCTCGCTAAGCAACAAAGTGATTATATTACTTGCGTATTGATCAGCTATTAAACTAAAGTCTCGCTAAGCAACGAAGTGATTATATTACTTGCGTATTGATCAGCTATTAAACTAAAGTCTCGCTAAGCAACGAAGTGATTATATTACTTGCGTATTGATCAGCTATTAAACTAAAGTCTCGCTAAGCAACTAAGTGATTATATTACTTGCGTATTGATCAGCTATTAAACTAAAGTCTCGCTAAGCAACGAAGTGATTATATTACTTGCGTATTGATCAGCTATTAAACTAAAGTCTCGCCAAGCAACAAAGTGATTATATTACTTGCGTATTGATCAGCTATTAAACTAAAGTCTCGCTAAGCAACAAAGTGATTATATTACTTGCGTATTGATCAGCTATTAAACTAAAGTCTCGCTAAGCAACGAAGTGATTATATTACTTGCGTATTGATCAGCTATTAAACTAAAGTCTCGCTAAGCAACGAAGTGATTATATTACTTGCGTATTGATCAGCTATTAAACTAAAGTCTCGCTAAGCAACTAAGTGATTATATTACTTGCGTATTGATCAGCTATTAAACTAAAGTCTCGCTAAGCAACGAGGTGATTATATTACTTGCGTATTGATCAGCTATTAAACTAAAGTCTCGCTAAGCAACTAAGTGATTATATTACTTGCGTATTGATCAGCTATTAAACTAAAGTCTCGCTAAGCAACAAAGTGATTATATTACTTGCGTATTGATCAGCTATTAAACTAAAGTCTCGCTAAGCAACAAAGTGATTATATTACTTGCGTATTGATCAGCTATTAAACTAAAGTCTCGCTAAGCAACTAAGTGATTATATTACTTGCGTATTGATCAGCTATTAAACTAAAGTCTCGCTAAGCAACAAAGTGATTATATTACTTGCGTATTGATCAGCTATTAAACTAAAGTCTCGCTAAGCAACAAAGTGATTATATTACTTGCGTATTGATCAGCTATTAAACTAAAGTCTCGCTAAGCAACGAAGTGATTATATTACTTGCGTATTGATCAGCTATTAAACTAAAGTCTCGCTAAGCAACGAAGTGATTATATTACTTGCGTATTGATCAGCTATTAAACTAAAGTCTCGCTAAGCAACTAAGTGATTATATTACTTGCGTATTGATCAGCTATTAAACTAAAGTCTCGCTAAGCAACGAAGTGATTATATTACTTGCGTATTGATCAGCTATTAAACTAAAGTCTCGCTAAGCAACGAAGTGATTATATTACTTGCGTATTGATCAGCTATTAAACTAAAGTCTCGCTAAGCAACTAAGTGATTATATTACTTGCGTATTGATCAGCTATTAAACTAAAGTCTCGCTAAGCAACGAAGTGATTATATTACTTGCGTATTGATCAGCTATTAAACTAAAGTCTCGCTAAGCAACGAAGTGATTATATTACTTGCGTATTGATCAGCTATTAAACTAAAGTCTCGCTAAGCAACTAAGTGATTATATTACTTGCGTATTGATCAGCTATTAAACTAAAGTCTCGCTAAGCAACGAGGTGATTATATTACTTGCGTATTGATCAGCTATTAAACTAAAGTCTCGCTAAGCAACTAAGTGATTATATTACTTGCGTATTGATCAGCTATTAAACTAAAGTCTCGCTAAGCAACTAAGTGATTATATTACTTGCGTATTGATCAGCTATTAAACTAAAGTCTCGCTAAGCAACTAAGTGATTATATTACTTGCGTATTGATCAGCTATTAAACTAAAGTCTCGCTAAGCAACGAAGTGATTATATTACTTGCGTATTGATCAGCTATTAAACTAAAGTCTCGCTAAGCAACGAAGTGATTATATTACTTGCGTATTGATCAGCTATTAAACTAAAGTCTCGCTAAGCAACGAAGTGATTATATTACTTGCGTATTGATCAGCTATTAAACTAAAGTCTCGCTAAGCAACTAAGTGATTATATTACTTGCGTATTGATCAGCTATTAAACTAAAGTCTCGCTAAGCAACGAGGTGATTATATTACTTGCGTATTGATCAGCTATTAAACTAAAGTCTCGCTAAGCAACTAAGTGATTATATTACTTGCGTATTGATCAGCTATTAAACTAAAGTCTCGCTAAGCAACGAGGTGATTATATTACTTGCGTATTGATCAGCTATTAAACTAAAGTCTCGCTAAGCAACGAGGTGATTATATTACTTGCGTATTGATCAGCTATTTAACTAAAGTCTCGCTAAGCAACGAAGTGATTATATTACTTGAGTATTGATCAGCTATTAAACTAAAGTCTCGCTAAGCAACGAAGTGATTATATTACTTGCGTATTGGGCAGGGCAAAGCCAAAGTAAACATTAGAGGGAGTGATAAGAATGGAATTGAGAGAAAGAGGGATAAATAAAGACCTGGTCAGAGATAGGCTAGTTTGAAATTCAATTTCTACAAGCTTTCCGACACATGCCAGCATGTATAACAGACATTAAACCAAATACGATGATGATGGTGATGTCAAAATGCCAATAAGACTTACCGTTGTCGTTTGCTGGACGTCAGTTGAAAATGCTGTCATCTTTTCCGTCTTTACTTTCAGGTCTTTTTTCTCCGCTTCTGTGCCCACAATTTCTCGGCAGCTCTCGAAACGCATTTTTAAATTCCCAAGTTCTTGTGTGAAATGATTAATCTACAATAAAAAATAAATACAATAAAAAATAAATACAATAAAAAATACTACAAAATTTGCCAAACTAAAATCAACCTGTAAAGCACAAGTCGCCTCCCCCTGCGATCACCACGACTCGAGTCGCCTCCCCCTGCGATCACCACGACTCGAGTCGCCTCCCCCTGCGATCACCACGACTCGAGTCGCCTCCCCCTGCGATCACCACGACTCGAGTCGCCTCCCCCTGCGATCACCACGACTCGAGTCGCCTCCCCCTGCGATCACCACGACTCGAGTCGCCTCCCCCTGCGATCACCACGACTCGAGTCGCCTCCCCCTGCGATCACCACGACTCGAGTCGCCTCCCCCTGCGATCACCACGACTCGAGTCGCCTCCCCCTGCGATCACCACGACTCGAGTCGCCTCCCCCTGCGATCACCACGACTCGAGTCGTCTCCCCCTGCTATCACTACTCCTTGAATAATGTAAACAACCATTAATGACAACTTTTTTCGATTTGGGAGCAAAACAAACGAGTGAACTTCAAGATATTTATGAAACGGTACAAGTTTTGCCAATTTGGGAGGGGTGGAAACACTTTACAGTTCTTTTAAGGGTTAAGTAAGACTTTTCCAGGGATTGACAGTACTTTTTTTTTTTTTCTTTTTTAACTTTGTCACCGCTTATTAAGGCTCAAAGGCCACTCAAGGATAAAGGTTTTAGTCATGAATATCCAACAGTCTTTGTTTTATCACTGTTCACTGATATGCGAGCCCACTTCAGTGATCGTCTCATCAGTCAGTGTGATCCTGAATGGACTTCACACTCACCGGACATTACTCCCCCCCCCCCCCCCCCGCAGTCCTCCAGTTTATTATCTGTCGGGTTATTTTAAACTGAAGATGGTCGTACGAGACATAATCAAGGCAGTGCCAGGAGAGTTATTGCCCATTTTGCACGTCATATTCAGATGTGTTTATCATTGAACGACTATAAAACAAAGACTGTTGGACATTCATGATCGAAACTTGGTGGTCAAGTCAAACAGACTGAAATTTATTTGCGCCAAATATGGTTGGATTGCAAAAAGGATTGTAAATTGTACTAACGATTACATGGGTGGCATTTTTCAGGGAAAGAGGTCACCCTATATTAAAAAAAAAAAAAAAAAAGAAGCCATTTGGGGAAATTTTAGCGACCCCAGAAAAATCTGACTTTTCGGTAATTTCATGCAAAAAAATTTAATGAAAAGATAATGAAAGTTATTGTTAAAAAAAAAAAACCACGTCAAAGTGTCTAAAGCAATTAATGTCAGTATTTTAACAGGATCGAACAAAATCTGAATAAAATTTGTAAAGTTACGGTTTTTTTCATTTTCTGAAATACTAGCTGTATCGACTCTGCATTGTCACCGCTAATTAAGGCCCAAAGGCCACTCAAGGATAAAGGTTTTAGTCATGAATATCCAACAGTCTTTGTTTTATCACTGTTCATTGATATGCGAGCCCACTTCAGTGATCGTCTCATCAGTCGAGTCATTTTAGTTTTATTTTTGTTTCGCTCATTACAACCCCCCCCCCCCCTCCCGGTTGTTATATTCATAACATTTCGGCCAATGTAACTGCCATCCGTCTCCAGGTGCATCTTCTTGAACTAAGGAACATTCTAGTCTGACACATCAATTCGCAAACTCTCATTCTGTATATTTACTTTTTACTGCTTGTACACCATTCTTTATTACTTGCCTAAATAAAATAGTTCAATTAATATACACGGCTGTTGTTCCTTTTCTTCAAAAACTGTCACTCCCAATTCAACTTTCTGCACTTATCTTTAAGTAAAATTCTTATTTTTTCCCTTGCAAGAACTGAACTTTCTTTTCAGGGATAAAAATTCCCACACTGATCTTGAGAACGTAGTTGTGAGCAAGTCATGTGACTAGTTTATCTGATTACTGGAATTTTGGGATTATTTTACTATAAATTTTCTCTATCGCGGATTTCCAAAACATCCCGCCAGTCTTGTGGAGGTTGGAGGTTCAATCCTGAGCACAGGTGATACCAAAAATACAATGACGAATCATTGAAGACTTCTACTCAGTCATGACTGACGGAACGAAAGCAAGATGAGAACACTGGTCCAAATAATCAAAATTATCAATCCTCATCTTAAAAATTCCAGAATATAATACCGAATGTGCGCCTCTTACCTCTTCCATTATACTTTTGCCGAATGTGCTTTCAACCGTTTCATTAATCGCTGTCTGTTGTTTCGGATCAACCAATTGACTTGGTATTTCACTGCTGATCACATGACCACCGGATTCGTTTCTTTTCGTTGGTTTTTGATTCACTGAAAGACGACAAAAAAAACAAACAATTTACAGGCTAAAAAATTACAGGTACTGTTATAGCTGAGGCGCCAGATTTCCGTGACTCCACAGCCGCAACGATCGGGCAGGTCTTGGAAGCGCCCGAGAGCTGATGAAGTATTAAGCAATCAGGTTGCAGCATTCATTCGTCAAGCAGGCTATTTTTGTAATTCAATAAATATTTTTGTAATAATTCAATAAATACTCTTGTGATAATTCAATAAATACTCTTGTAATAATTCAATAAATATTCTTGTAATAATTCAATAAATATTTTTGTAATAATTCAATAAATACTCTTGTGATAATTCAATAAATACTCTTGTGATAATTCAATAAATATTCTTGTAATAATTCAATAAATATTTTGTGATAATTCAATAAATATTTTTGTAATAATTCAATAAATATTTTTGTAATAATTCAATAAATACTCTTGTGATAATTCAATAAATATTCTTGTAATAATTCAATAAATATTTTTGTAATAATTCATTACTAGCGGTATTCACAAAATATAGGCATGTTTACAATCTTTGCCTTGAAGGGAAAGTTAAAAATAACATTTGCAATATGAGGTCAAGTAATAAAAAAAAAAATCTTAGCGCGGTGGTGTTTTTCATTTTTTTTTTTTTAAATACTTGTATACTCAACGAGAGAGCTGTAAAACGGTAAAGGCTTTAACGAATCAAAACAAATTTAATCATTTTAAATATTTAAAAAATACTAATAAAAATATTTATGTTTAAACATTTTCTAAATACATTCTTCCGAGATATTCTTCGTTTAAGTTTATTTGTTTTTTATGAAACAGAAGAAATATATCTCCTATAAATAGGGATTTTGTCTGTACGTCCGTCAGTCACAATTTTTTTCACGTAATAAATTTAATTTTTAAACGTTCTTGATAAAGTGCAGAAACATATCTGTAATTTGATTGGCTCTACCCTTTTTTCTTCTTTACACACTCTCTCACACACACACGGACGTGATGTTGCTAGTCTCAGTCTTTTCTATCAATACTATTATGGCATGTCTTCTTCAGAATTATGTGATCTATTCCCCGTTTCTTTTGTTTCAGCTAGTTTGGCTCATTGGTCTAGTGGTCTCCATCAATTCGCTGATTTGATACCTCATTGTAATACAGCTTCTTATTCCAGTAGCTTTTTTACAAGACTTGCAGGCTTGTGGAACTCTCTTCCTGCTGACTGTTTTCCTTTTACCTATAATCTAGGTCTTTTCAAGACTAAGGCCAATAGACATCTCCTGTCTTTGAGATAATCATATTTGGTCTTGTTAGCTTCTTACATCAAGTGGCTTCATTGAAGCTGTTTCTAAATCGAGGATGTAGGTGGGTTGTTTTAATTCCCATGGTGGAATTTTAGAAATTATGGATTCGTGGATGAGACTCGAGTCCAGTTTCATTCTTAACTCCTCGATGCGGTAACTGAAGGGTCTGATGGCACTGAGTTTTCTCTCAGAATCTTATATTGAGAAGAAAATGTGCAGTCGTAGGCAGGATTTGCTGGACATGAAAATAATATGGTCACATATTGTAGTGCCAATTTCTCTCGCCTTATCTGCAAATGACCTTCATTAGCTTCAATATATAGGCTTTCCACTGGAGACGTGCAGAATGCCCCCAATGCAAGTCTTAGTCCCTGGTGATGGATAGTATCTAATTCTTTTAGATATGAATGTCTTGCTGCACCGTAAATCAAACTTCCATAATCAAGTTTCGATTTTACAATTGTTCGGACAATTTAAGTAGGGATTTTTTGTCTGCTCTTCAGTCAGTGTGAGCTATCACTTTCAATAGATTAATTGCTTTGTTACATTTTTGCCGGAGATACTTTATGTGGGGAATAAACGACAGCTTTTTGCAAAAATAACACCAAGGAACTTATATTCATCTGCCATTTGTATCTCCTTGCCAGCCAGTTTAAGGCATGGATCATTATGCATTTTGTGTAAGTTGCAAAAATGGACACACCTCGTCTTTGATTCAGAGAATCTGAAGCTGTTCTCTTCAGTCCATTTGCTGATTTTATTTAATGTGGGTTGCAACTTACGTTCTACCAGATGCATATGTTTTGCCCGGCAGCAAATCAAAAAATCGTCCACGTACAGCGAGCCTTTAACTGTAGTGTCAAGGTTTTTAACAATATTATTCATCTTGACATTAAAGAGTGTCACTGATAGGATACTTCCTTGGGGTACCCCATTCTCCTGCTCTTTTACGTCGGAGAGTGTAGTTCCGACTCTCACTCGGAAGTTTCGGTTTGCCAAGAAGTTTTTTTATAAAGAGAGTCATTCGACCTTTTAGCCCAAGATCACGAAGGTCTTTTAATATGCCGTACTTCCAGGTGGTATCGTACGCCTTCTCTATGTCAAAGAAGATGGCAATCAGATGTTTTTTTGATGAAGGCTTCTCTAATAAAAGTTTCCAATCTGATCAAATGGTCAGTGGTACTTCTTTTCTTTCTGAAACCGGATTGTAGATTTGATATGAGATTGTTCGATTCAAGGTACCATGTCAATCTGTCGTTAATCATTCTCTCCATTACTTTACAGAGACAACTGGTTACGGCAATTGGTCAATGACCTGAAGGCCTATCAGAATTTTTTCCCATCTTGGGTATAGAAATTACCGTGGCTTGTCTCCAGAGATCTGGGATTTTCCCCGCTCATCCACACCTCGTTATATATGTCTAGAAGGTATCTGGTGGACACCTGTGGTAAGTTTTTGAGAAATTCGTAGCATATATCGTCTGGACCAACCGCTGTATTGTGGGTTTTAGCAAGTGATTCACTGAGCTCCGATGCCGTGAAAGGTTGATTATAATTTTCAGTATTTTTAGAACTGAAATTAAAAATTTTCTTTTCTTCGGTTTTCTTAATTCTTTTGAATTTTTCCGTCTGACCCTTGGAGCCAGAAATTTCTGCAAAGTTATTTGCCAAGGCGTTAGAAATTTCTTTTTTGTCTGTGATCTTTACACCACCTGATATCTCCCCGCTATTTTTCGCATCATGGTTCATATTGTTTGTGAGTTGGTGTTTGAATTGATTTTCGATATATACTGTCGCCACGAATTTCTCTTGGACTCTTTAATCGTCCACCGAGCTTTGACTCTTTTGATTTTAAACAAGTCTAAATTCTCCCGAGTAGGATTAGACTTGAACCTTCTCAGGGCAGAACAGCATGCCCGGACAGCCTTTTGACATTCTTTGTTAAACCAAGGATTTTGCTTATTGTGGTTGGCAGAGGTCTTGGATACACAGTCCTCGACTATTTCTACCAGTGTCTCTGTAAAGTAGATGGCGTGATCCGTTTGATTGAGATTGATATCAGCTGTTAATCTTTTTTGGCATTTTTCTTGGAATCTCTTCCAGTCTGCTTTCTGCAGATTCCGTCTTGGTAGTTTATCTTCAATCTTCGGACCTGTGCTTTCCAGAATAATTGAAAAGTGGTCGCTACCACATATCTCTTCATGCACTTTCCATGTATAGTCCATGAAACTTAGTTGAATGTTGTAACTATTTCTATGACACAAACATTGACATATATATATATATATATATATATATTATTGTAAAAAAATAATAATTTAGTGACGTCAGTTGCTAAAAATACAAGATCAAAAAGAAGCAGGGAGGGAATTCCAAAGGTAAGCAGTCTGAGGAAAGAAGCTGTTAGAGTAGAAAATCTTATGGCATCTAGGTACCTCTACAGTGAAGGGGTGGGATTTTGCCTCTAGTTAAGTGGGTACTTACCTGTGTTAGGTTTTACTTGGAAAGGTGGCGGAGGCTTAGCAACTGTTGGCGACGGCGATGATGTCGATGGTGCTAATACTGGTACCGAAGGTTTTGTTTTGGTTACCCCTATCGAACTGGTTGCTTCCACAATTTTGGTAATAGGACTAGAATAGGATTTTGCAAAAATTGTGTTAGTCGACGATGTTACGTTTGCGGACGTAATTCCTTGATTGGTAAAAACAGTGGCAGTGGTGCTGGCGCTGAATGGCGTTTGGTTACTTTGAAGATTATTAGCCGACAGCGATGCAGTCGCAAATGCAGCCGGTTTGGTAGGTGCTGTGGTAGGGGTGTCATTTGCAACAGGAGCCGAGGTTGTTATGGCAGCGGGGCCAGAGCTCAACGAGACAAAAGGCTTATTGGCTGCAACAAGAAACAAACATTTTTATTCTCATTAGTAATTATCCCTAACAAATTTTTATTAGTAATTATCCCAAACAAACAAATTTTTATTTTCATTAGTAATTATCAAAAACTAATTTTTATTAGTAATTATCCCAAACAAACAAATTTTTATTTTCATTAGTAATTATCCCAAACAAACAAATTTTTATTTTCATTAGTAATTATCAAAAACAAATTTTTATTAGTAATTATTCCAAACAAACAAATTCTTATTTTCATTAGTAATTATCCCAAACAAACATTTTTATTCTCATTAGTAATTATCAAAAATAAATTTTTATTAGTAATTATCCCAAACAAACAAATTTTTTATTTTCATTAGTAATTATCCCAAACAAACAAATTTTTATTTTCATTAGTAATTATCCCAAACAAAAATTTTTTTTATTTTCATTAGTAATTATCCCAAACAAACAAATTTTTATTTTCATTAGTAATTATCCCAAACAAACATTTTTATTCTCATTAGTAATTATCCCAAACAAATTTTTATTAGTAATTATCCCAAACAAATTTTTTAGTTTCATTAGTAATTATCCCAAACAAATTTTTATTAGTAATTATCCCAAACAAACAAATTTTTATTTTCATTAGTAATTATCCCTAACAAAATTTTTAGTTTTATTAGTAATTATCCCTACAAAAAATTTTTAGTTTCATTAGTAATTATCCCTACAAAAATTTTTTAGTTTCATTAGTAATTATCCCTACAAAAAATTTTTAGTTTCATTAGTAATTATCCCTACAAAAATTTTTTAGTTTCATTAGTAATTATCCCTAACAAATTTTTTAGTTTCATTAGTAATTATCCCAAACAAACAAATTTTTATTTTCATTAGTAATTATCCCTAACAAAATTTTTATTTTCATTAGTAATTATCCCTAACAAAATTTTTAGTTTCATTAGTAATTATCCCTAACAAAATTTTTAGTTTCATTAGTAATTATCCCTACAAAAATTTTTTAGTTTCATTAGTAATTATCCCTAACAAAATTTTATTTTCCATTAGTAATTATCCCTAACAAAATTTTATTTTCCATTAGTAATTATCCCAAACAAAATTTTACTTTCATTTTATCTAAAAACTTTTGCTTTGACCACATTGATCTTTGCAAAATATAAACAATGATAGTAAATTTATTTTGGTAGCACAATTAACCACCGAATTATGATCGTTCAAAGTTTATCTGAAAGTAGAAAATCTGCAGTTTAGTGTGCTTTGATAAATCTGGCGTTATATTGAAAACAGGAAACATTTCGGACAAAGGTCATGAAGGATTCAAACGTTTAACCTTGATTGTATAATCTAGAAATTGTGAGAAAAGTCAATGATATTTAGCCAGAAACGGCTGAACAGACGTTTAAGAAGGTTTAACACAACAATAATAATTAAGCCATGCATTTAGAACGTAATTGACTCTCTCTTTCTAACCCTATCCCCAGACTTCTTAGCCGACTCGATGATGATGGTTGACTTGGTGATGTCCCTCATGCTATGTAGCATTGGAAATATGATAAAGGAATCAGCAATAAAAAATAAATTTTCAAAAACTTATTTAATATTTTTAAATGAGGGCCCGGTTGCATGGTTAATTTAATGCCATTAGAACTCGCCTTAGCCATTTACATTTGTCATTCATGAAAAGAGGTAGGAGAGTCATTTTAACACTTGTTCTTTCTATCCACAGTTATTTTTTTTTAATATGATCCTAATATCGTAAGATTGGCCGTGTACAAATGTTAAAAACGGAATTTTTCACATAAGGCTAGAGTAAGCAGAGAAATCAAGGGAGGCGCGAGAGCGCTCTATCCCTTAATAGACTTCACGAATGGCCTATGCTGGAAATCTCATTTCTTTGATCAATCATAACTCAAAAACCAATAAATAAAATTAGTTAAAACTTTGCACAAAATTTTTATTTGATAGGTTCTATAAGTGTGTAGAATTTCAGCATCATTAGTCAAGGCAACCCAGAGATCCAGAAAGTTCAATCATGAAATCATGTTGTACGTACGTACGTACGTGCCACCCTGTATCTCATCAACTATTTGATGGATTCAGCTGATTTTTGGCAAAGATAGAGGTTCTAGGGTCTAGTTGATGGGATTTTAATTTCAGTTTACCATATACCAGAAAATTCCAAAAAACCTTATGAGAAGGCATTGTATTGAGGCATAGCCTTCACAAAAGTAGTGACATTCCATGAAAATGCCAGTATACTGAAATCATATGCCTTTAATAGGGTTAAGATGAAAATTCATATACACTAAATGTACAAAAGCAAGAAAATTCCCAAATTTTTACACTTTTATTGTCATTAAGGGTATGACTACATATCAACCAAACCATTTCATTATCACATCACTACAGTATAAATCTCTATGCATGAGTGGATGAAGTGTGTGAGGTGCGCTGAAGAAAAATTCCTACCAGTAAAATACATAGCCCTGTTGTGCTCGCATACCCTTAATTAAGGGCATATGATTTCAGTATACTGGCATTTTTCATGGAATTCCATTAGAAGTTAAAGTAAAGACTCT
This sequence comes from Sepiola atlantica, assembly GCA_963556195.1. Lineage (NCBI taxonomy): Eukaryota > Metazoa > Mollusca > Cephalopoda > Sepiida > Sepiolidae > Sepiola > Sepiola atlantica. Next base: position 8,046,719 of record OY744540.1, on the reverse strand, counting down.
TCAAATTACAATCAATGATTACATTCAGTAGATTTGTAATTTAAAGAATATGCAATTTGGGGGTGGGTACTATTTTAATCAGGAAATTGTAAATAAGTAATATTATATATGACTAGAATACCCAGTTTTGTACCACTTTATGTCTCCCTCATGTAGATTAAAATAAAGATATAGCACTACTAAACCATATGTCTAGAATCCTTATTCCAATTTTGATCAAAATCCATTACACGATTTTGATTCTAGAAAATGTCTAAAATTTAAGGCTTAAGCTTAAAGGTCTTAAATTACAATTCAGGGAATCTTGCTTAATTGGTGTCTAATGACTATGGATCAAATTCAATGCAAATCTGAAATATTTGAATTTTCAAATGGGAGGTTGTGCCCATATTATGCTCCCTAAAACCCCTTTAAAATCCTCCAAAGAAACTGAAATTTGAGCAATATTTATTAATTGATGTCTAATAACTATTGTTCAAATTTTACAAAAATCGGAGGTATTTGAATTTTCACAAAGGACTTCTAGCTCCACTCATTACACCTAACAGTTCCAAAATTCACAATGATAGGTTAATTAGTTTAGGAGTGAATCCAAATATATAAACATATACACATAGCTAATTTTATATAAATAGAAATATATATCCGGCTCATCACACAAAATTTAGCGAGCAGAAAATTTTCGGACTAAACTATATCAAGTGTTTAGGGGAATGGAGAAAGCAAATATCAAGTCCGACACCCCCCCCCCCCCCCCGCTGTCTAAAATAAACCCTTCACTCTACTTCCATAATGATACGTTTTCTTTCTATTAGGTAGAAGCATTTCTACCTAGGAAAATAAAATAGACATTAAATGGAGATAACTTTTCAGAGTTACTTCCCTTGTGGTCAATTGTAGAGTAATTTCCTTTGCGGCTTCCAACAGACGGATATTTTAGAAAGACGTATCAAGCTCCAACATAAATGTTCAAATTAATTAGTAAATTCTTTTCTTTCAATTGTAAAAAGTAAATAAATAATTCCTGACCATACTAATTTTCTTATTCAAATTCTTTTCTATATCTTTGTTTATTAACTCACATTCACATATTTAAAATTTACACCCACTCAGCATAACTTGATTTTCTTTTTTCCCCCCTTTTCTTCTTTCTATACCAATTGATACTTTTCTTTGGTTTCTTTTTCTCTGTTTTTTTAATAGTTTCCAGTTGAAGATGTTTTCTTTCTTTTTTTTACTTTAACGACAGACGTTATTTTATATGAATACTAGTGTGAACATTGGCAGTACATAATTTAGGGTGTACACTTGCATTTGTAGCTATTATAATTTTTTTTAACTTACTAAGATTAAAATTAAATGCTTGTGGCGTTGATGTAACTTGGCTCGTCGGTAAGGATGCTGGGAGACTCTGACCTGAAGAACCAACAAAATTAAATTTGCCCTGAGATTGTAAGGTTGTTCCAAATATATTCTTTGATTCAGCCGTGGCAACACCGATTGTTGTTGGTGTTGGTGGTGGTAGAGGGCTAAAGTTGAATCCTGTTTTAGATGTAGAAAGATTGAATGGAGCCCCTGATGCATCAGCCGCCTTGGCCGTTAGAGGAGGACCAGTAAAAGTAAATGGGCTGGATTGCTGTCCGAGGGATTGTGGGGTGGAAGCAGCAGGAACCTGGCCTCCGTAGATAGCGGAAGGTGTACTACTGGCAAATGCGAAAGGAGCACCTGAACCTGAAGAAAAAATAAAAATAAAAATGTGATTCAAACTGTAAAAAGATTTAAAAAATAATAATAAAAATGTGATTCAAATAACAACTTTTAAAAAAATAATAATAAAAATGTGATTCAAATAACTTTTAAAAAAAATAATAAAAATGTGATTCAAATAACTGTAAAAAAAAAAAAATAATAAAAATGTGATTCAAATAACAACTTAAAAAAAAAAGAGGCTAGTGTGTAAAAAATAGGATCAGTAAATTTCCACATCAGGTCAAAAATTAGATAGAGTGGAATTTTCCAATTGGAAACATGCGCAATGCTACATGTTTAGTGGGGTGCATAGTTGCAATGAATGCAGACGGTAGACCAGCAATGGGAGAAATATTTAGCTGAATGAAAAACCACCAAAGAAATTAGTTAACCTTTGAAATAGTAATGTATTCTTAGATATGAAGTTCCATGCTATGTTTGTGGGCCACTTGAGATGTTCCAAAAGTTACAATCATCCCAGATAGTTAATAAGTTTTTATATTCAGTAATAAAGTATATTCGCCTTTCGCGTTTTTATATTCAGCAATAAAGTAGATTCGCCTTTCGCGTTTTTATATTCAGCAATAAAGTAGATTCGCCTTTCGCGTTTTTATATTCAGCAATAAAGTAGATTCGCCTTTCGCGTTTTTATATTCAGCAATAAAGTAGATTCGCCTTTCGCGTTTTTATATTCAGCAATAAAGTAGATTCGCCTTTCGCGTTTTTATATTCAGCAATAAAGTAGATTCGCCTTTCGCGTTTTTATATTCAGCAATAAAGTAGATTCGCCTTTCGCGTTTTTATATTCAGCAATAAAGTAGATTCGCCTTTCGTGTTTTTATATTCAGCAATAAAGTAGATTCGCCTTTCGCGTTTTTATATTCAGCAATAAAGTAGATTCGCCTTTCGCGTTTTTATATTCAGCAATAAAGTAGATTCACCTTTCGAGTTTTATGTCAAATCTGGTCTGGTGCACCATCCACTAGTCTCTCCCTCTTAGAGAAGGTCCAAAAAAGAATCGCTAATTTGATAGGTGCCTCACTATCCACCCAGCTCCAGCCCCTGTCCCATCGCCGCAATTTTGCATCCTTGTGCTTGTTTTACAAATACTTCAATGGAATGTGCTTCGATGAACTTGCTGCTCTAATACCTCCTCAACGTAAATACATTTGACCAACCCGACAATCAGCTAAATCCCATCCATTCACTGTGGAGGTCCCCCAGATGCCGGAGAGCCTTCTACTCCAATGATTTATTTCTGCGAGCTGCCGGCCGTTGCAATTCTCTCCCTGCTTCCCCCGACTGTACCGACATGCAGAAATTTAAAACTAATGTGAACAAGCATCTCACTGCACAGCTCCCAATTTAGGATGACCCTATAAACTGTCACCCTAATTCTCAGTAACCCCTTACGTCTACAGTGGCAACTTGCCTTGTTTGGGGTGAACTAAGTTCAAAATATATATATATATATATTTTTCCATGCTACTGACTTCACTAAGCCCGGACCTCGGTCCTGAGCACCCAGTAGTAGCCACTACTTTTTCTCATCAACCCAATATTTTCACGTACTTGCATGACATTTTTCTTAAAATAAAATTATCATCCTGAGGAAGTCTTACAAATAAAGACGAAACGTTGATGAATATATTAAAAAAAACAAAAACATCCTTTTTGGTTTTTCCTTTTTCATTTCCCATTACGTCGGATTACCTTCAGCCTTCCTTTCTCACATATATATATATATATATATATATATATATATATATAAAATCGAATCATACAAATTCTAAGTCTACAATATGCGGCTTTAGTTAGTTTCCATATATTAAGGTTAGGATAGTACCGCTGTCACTAGGAATACGGAAGGAATGCTTCCGTATTGTTAGCAGTGAGGGTTGTTTATGTGGATGGTGTCTATAGCATATAACCTATATAAATTGTACTTTTCTTTGCATTATCTTATTAATGATAAATACATGTATAGTGTTTAACCCCCCCCCCCCTCATGTATAACTGACTTCACGTGTGCGTTCTAGCTGCCTTTTGCAATTCTTTTTTTTTTTTTTCTTTTTAGCTTTTTTGTTCCTTGTTTTTGTCACCTGAAGATGATTAACCGAAGAATCAAAAACGTTTGTGATACATACAGACAATTAATTATTTTGGTGCTTGTACACAGTTTCAGCCAGACGGAAAAATTATTTATGTGTGAAAACAATATCATGTACTTATTTAGTGGTATTGTATTGTTCAATGTTGAAAAAATTATGAAAAATTCTCCAGTAGAACTTTAATTACAAATATTTTTACATTTCCGTATCGTACAAGTCACTTCGATAACTATGCCTTCATCTTCTTTCGTGTGACACAATTCAAGGGCAGATAATTTGCAAGGGCAGATAATACTCATTTAAAAACAAAAAAAAATTAAAAAACAAGTACATTGATAAAAAGCATAATTTATTGTAATGACTATATTTAATGTGAAAGTAAATAAAATTAAAGTAATCCATTTTCGGAGAACTTCTTATTTCTATTATAAATTACATCATTCTTGCATAACCCTTTGCCTGATTACCTGCCCTTGTCTTCTGTCCAACGGTAGCAGGATGGATAATGGGCGTATCCCTAAAGACCTTCTCTACGGCGAGCTTGCCTCAGACTCAAGAAAAAGGGGGTCGTCCCCATCTCTGCTTTATAGATGTCTACAAGCAAGATATGAAGGCTTGCTCAATGGACATTAATACATGGGAAGCCTCTGCAGCTGACAGACCTGTCTGGAGGAAACAGATACGCCAGGGAATGATCATCGGTGAGAAGACCCTCCACGATGAAAACGCTGCGAAGAGAGCTAGGAGAAGAGCGAGCCTACAGGCAGACCAACAAGCCGAGGTGACACATTACACAACAACTTTCGTATTTCAAGGCTGTAGTAGACCATGCAAATCAAGAATTGGTCTCTACAGTCACACAAAAAGATGCACACAAGCAACATCCCAATATGGCGCTGATCCATAGTCGTTGCAACTGACGCATGCCAACAACAACAAACATCAGTGTAGAAATGATCATGAGATAGGATTTGAACTCGGCATAGCAGATTCCACAGGACGCAACGGTAGCCATGAATTCAATCATACATTTCCTAACATATGAAAATTCGGGTTGTTGTGGAGCCAAGTTCTGTACTTTGAGTGATTTCATAAAACAAAACAAAAAACTCAATGAAACAATACACAAAGACTTAAATACGATGCTGATATGTAAAGCAAATAAAACTAACCGGGGGCTAATCCAGATGTTGGAAATGTTGCCGCAGGAGTAACTGTTGAGGTAACAACCTGAAAAACAGAAAAATTTTAAAACATTAGCGCTTTTATGAGCACATAAGAAATGTCGGTTGATATCTTACTGTGTATTTGTTCCAATTCATGCTACCTGTGAATGTTAGACCGAGAAGTTTTAGCGCTGGACTCTCAGATAGGGTGTTATTTGCAATGGCAATCGGTGGTTGAAGAGGTTTCTGGTAATTGTTAGAGGAAAGGAGCTTCGTCTTAACAGCATTAAATGTTACCACCCATTTATGACCGCATTCCACTACAGATTGGAGGGCACTTTCTAAGGATTCAGCCATTGCCTCGGATATGTGCATATCAGTTATTTTTTAAATTTAAAAAAAATTTTTTTTTTTTAACGTAGTTCACCCCAAATAACGTATGGGGCTACTGAGAAGAAAGAAAAGGGGAGAAGGTTGGGGCGAGTCAACCTAAATTGGGATCTGCGCAGCGAGATGTCTGTTTACATTAATCTTAAATTTCTGCATGTCAGTACTGTCAGGGAAACAGGGGGCAGGGAGGGAGTTCCAGAGGCCAGCAGCACGAGGAAAGAAACTATTTGAGTAGAAAGCTCTCCGGCATCTGGGGACCTCCACAGTGAATGGATGGGATTTAGTTGATTGTCGAGTTGGTCTAGTGAATTTACCAATATGACGAGAGTAGAGTGTAGTCAGCAAATATACCCATCGCAGACACAATGTCATCAGGGAGGTCGCTTAAGAAAATCAGAAACAATAAAGGTCCAAGGATCGATTCCTGATTTTGTTCTTTTTCGAGGATAAAAGGTTAATGAGTTGGAACGCTAGCTAGTTGAACGGTGAAGAACATCATGAGAGGATTGAGAATGATTCATGGAATTAACCACATTTGGTTACTTGTAGGGGCGGTATATGACAGGAATCTTGACATTGGATTTGAAGACTACTATGGGTGCTTCTACAGATCAGGGCACATATGAAAAATGCATTTCTAAATAAAAACTCTCGTTTATACTTACATCGCAGGCGAAAATTAGTATAGAAAAAAAATTAATAAAAAATATCCAGTAGATAAAAGTAAAAAATTAATTTTATTGTGTTTTTCTGAATTCATGGCCTAAGTAACGCTAAGTAACGCAGGTAATATTGAAGAGTAAGGTAATACAAGGGAGATAAATCAGTCTGTCATTTCGAATTAGAGTACCGCTTCTTCGAAAATGAATGAACGACTTGAACATGAGAGATCATTTTTTTTTTTGTATTTATTTAATGTTTGGTTTATTTAAATACATTTTTTTAGTATTTATTTGTTTCAAACTTGAAGACTTCTTAGAATTACGACCTGCTACCTCACGACCTGCTAAAAGAGTTACCTCCTCCCTTTTTACCTAATTCTTCCCAAATGCGGTCTGCCCAATGCAAAATACGATAAAATTGATTTTTTATGTTTATTAAAAATATACTGGATATTTTTTTCTAATTTTTTTTTTTTCATACCAACTTTTGCCTACTACGTAAGTAAAAACAAGCATCTTAATTTAGAAATGCGTTTTTCATATATGCCCTGATCTATATAAGCCCCCTACTATGTTGTCATCTCCAAGGAAGTTGTTACGCGGCAATGTGCTCCACAGACGCTCTCTTTATGGAAATTTTGGTGCTTGTGCTGATGAGCGGCCGTATTAAATAATTAAATTAAAAATGTACTAATCTAAATTATGGTGTTTTGGGAGTTTATCTGTTCTGTTCATATGTAAATAAGAACGTGATTGGTTGACAAAAAGGAATAGGCAGAGTACACATTACTAAAGCAGTAGGTTTTACAAAGAATATTTTTTTTAATTGGATACATTTCGACCGATGTAACCTCTGACCTTCAGGTGTGTCTTGTCGAGATCAGGAATTTATATGGAATTTCGAACGGAACTCTTTATTTAATTCACGAGGGGGTAGCTTGCTCTCATTCCATCATTCATGACTGGTTAGAAGTCTTAATGTGTAATTGTATTCTGAGTATCGCCCACACTGAGGATTGAACCTTCAACCTCCAGAAGACTTAGAACTTATTATTACTTAGCACCTTATCCGTTACGTCACGGGTCCTTCCGCAGACCCGTGAATTAAATAAAGGGTTCCGTTCAAACTTCTGTACAGATTTCCAAGTTCGACACGATGAACCTGAACGGCCGTAACGTTGTGAGAATAACATCAAAGATGAGAACAATAGTTCAAATAATAGAAATTATCGATCCTCATCTCAAAAATTCCGAAACACAAAAAAATATTAGATAAATATTTTTTTTTTTTAAATTAAGTGACCGTTTCTTTTTGATAATCGTCAAAAAAAAAAAAAAAAAAAAAAAAAAAAAAAAATAGACATAAAGAGTATTCGGCATTCCTTCAAAAATTATTTTTGCTTATAAACATAATTTCTAATGTTTTTTGCCTATAAAAAAACAATACGTAAATACATTCATCTTAGTTACTTACTCTCGCATGCAAATACTAAGTCGCATATTTTTGGTGCTTGTACAGAGAAGCATGTGTATTACATCATCAATACTACAAAAAATAATATTATATACTTACGCAGCAGATTCAAGTATCCTCACAACAAAAAGTAGAAAAAATTATCGAGTAGAACTTTAATTATAAGCAAAATCCATTTTTCGGGAACAGTCAATTGACATGTTTGAAGGCTGCCATCTTAAGGTAACCGAAGACAATTATGCCAAACACGCTTATGTCCCCTGATTTTATCTCCGGTTACCTTAAGATGACGGCCTTCGAACATGTCAAATTGAGTGTTCCCGGAAAAATGGATTTTGCTTATAATTAAAGTTCTACTTGATAATTTTTTCTTACTTTTTGGCGACGATACTTATTTAAATCTGCTGCGTAAGTATATAATACTGTTTGTTTTTTGTGGTATTGATAATTTAATCTGCACGCTTGTCTGTAAAAGCAGCCACATTTTTTTTTCCAGGAAATTTCACAAAAATCTTTCTCCATGCTAACTATAAAGTGGTAGAAGCAAGGTAAAGATGGAAATTGATCTACCCAGGTACTGTACCAACTAATCTGGTAATAAGTCACTGAAACGTGATACAATGCACAATAAACACAGTTAAAAAAATGCTATTTTTTCTTCTTTACCTTGGCATCAAATTGCAAAGCTGGAAAATGTGCTTGTCCTTGCCCTGGCGGTACAGCTGCAGAACTAGAACTTGTACCACTTGGTACAACTAAAGGTCCACTTGATATGACAAAGTCCGCTGAGAGTGAAAAAAAAAAAAAATAATTTTGTGAAAGAAATTGAATACTGTAGGTTATCAATATCGTAAAAAGGTAAACAAATGAATACAAAATTTATTTAAAAGCAATATTTTCCTAACTTAGGATTGTCCAAAAAATACAGTTCATGAATAAAAATGACCTCTCATCAGAAAAATATTCATGAAAAATTATATACACCTACTTTGACAAAAATATAAAATTATTTAAACTGTATTTAATTTGGGAAGTTTATCTTAGGAGTATTTCAAGTAAATTTTTAAATATTTAATATAATTATATCTACGTTTATATCCGTTGGGGGCTACGTGATGAAGCATCGACAAGTTAAAAAGCAATCAGATTAAAATCCAGATAAGCGATGCGAGAATTTTTAATAAATGAAACATTTTTTTTTCATCAAATATTTCGACCTACACATGTCTTCCTCAGTGGTTACAGTGATTTGTTTTTTGTCTTCTTTTTCATTGTTGAGATCCCAGGTCGGCAAAGCCTACCTGAGATCACGGAATGTGTATGTATATATATATATATATATATATATATATATATATATATATATATATATATAATAATAATAATAATCCAGATAAAACATCCACAGGATAGTAATCCAAAGAATTTCAACCAGGTTTATAAAAAGTGCTCAATATCAAATAGAGCTTTTATATATGATTATTTTTATTTACAGACATGTACAAAATCTGCGACACTCGCATGTCGATGATATCGATCAACAGCTATTATAAACTGAGATCTCATCAGGCAAAGTTAGAATCCGATCTTTACCGTAGATTATATTTGGAAAGAAATATGATCTAAGGTTAAGATCGGATTCTTACTCTGCCTGATGAGATCTCAGTTTATAATAGCTGTTGATCGATAACATTGGCATGCCAGTGCCGCAGATTTTGTACATGTCTGTGTAAATAAAAATAATCATTATATATATATATATATATATATATATTTGAACAATTTTTGCTTTGAGCATATCTTAAAATTTTAGTTGCAAATTTTCAAATTAATACTTACCAACTTATTGTTTTTTTTCCTTCTGAGGATAAGCGTAATTCTTTGAAAATCCATGGATTAAAGGTCATTTTATTATATATGTCTTTGTTTAAACACCTGATGATTATAATAAACTTGTAAAGTATGTGACTACTTTTTTCGTCATTTCAATATATATATATATATATATATATATATATATATATATACACACACACACATATATAAATATAAATGAACTTTTGGTGTCTATTCCCTGTGCTGATGAAGAGACTTGTTATCAATAATGGTTCATTTCGTCTCAGAAACGATCGTACACATAAATGTTATTGATATTGAATTCTTAGTACGGGTATAATTGAATATGTTATAAATTTGTTTATCTCTGAACTATAAACCCACACATTTGTCTTTGTCGACACTGACCGCAATTGGTTCCAACCAACCGGTCATAAAGCGATTTGGACATGTTAAATTATCGTAATAATATTACACTATGTACTGATATTGTAACCATCTTAAAGTCATAAAGTGAGAGAGAGAGAGAGAAAGAGAGAAGTAAGATATTGCTTAATGGCACATCAACCCTTTTCGGGTCATTTCATGCCATGAATGTAGAAGGAAATATCCTTCATTTGAGTCTTAAGTCAGTGGGTCATTTATAGTCATTAGTTAAGAGCTTTGCTATTTTGAATTGTTGTCATTTTGATGAAGATTTTTATGCTTTAAGTTCTTTATATGTTCAAATGTTTAATCATGGTTTTTGGTTTGGTAGTTTTGTTTTACGACATAACCCTTTTCGGGTTATTTAATGCCGAATCTGGTCATTTTGGTGAAGGTTTTTATGCTTCAAGTTCTTTATATCTTCAAATGTTTAATCAGGACCGTCAGTTTGAGAGATAAAAACTTTAAGAACTGACAGAGAAGCAAAATGTAATTTCATTGACCCATTCCTATTTCTTAAATGTTCCCGCTAAAAGATACAATGTTATCAAAATGTCTGCTTCATCTCCGTTCTCTTTTACTTGGGAGCGATGTGTCACAATAACCTGGCTAAGAATGCGACCTGCGACCTTATTTTTGGGAATATTTACAAATGCTTAACTGCTTTTTGCTCCAAATTTGACACATTTCAACAACATGCCTATTTAATATAATCTTCAACGAAAATGTGTCAAACTGCAACTTGTTTCACATCTGCAACGAGCCTGTTGGCAAATGTGAGTAGGTATTAGTATGATGTTGCATCAGCACATCCGCTAAATAGGTAATCAGTATCTTCGATGATAGAATTTTTTTCAAACCAATATAAAAAAAATGAAGCATATAAGGGTTAATTCATGTACATAACCTATCGTTAAAATTTCATCAAAATCGGAGGCATAAAATAATAAACTAAATATATCCCACATTACCCACTCTTAGCATAATAATAATTGGTTAACTATTTTCGCAGTTTACTCCACACAAGCATATACACATAGCTAAAGCATATACACATAGCTAACTTCATATACACATAGCTAAAGCATATACACATAGCTAACTTCATATACACATAGCTAAAGCATATACACATAGCTAACTTCATATACACATAGCTAACTTCATATACACATAGCTAAAGCATATACACATAGCTAACTTCATATACACATAGCTAACTTCATATATGTATAACCTATAATCATTTCACATTACATTTAATTTTTTTTTTTTTTTAAATTTATTTATTATTTTTTAAATCGCATAAAAACAGTGACGTGCATTTATTTTTAACAAGTGACTCACGTAAAGATTTGCGGATATCTGTGGTGGGAAGATTTTCCGCGTTATTGGTCAAAGCTACGGCTGCTTTATGTTTGTATACCATATGGAACGAAACCAAGACGCCATCCGTTGACAAAATCATCAACAAAGGAAACGGACCGATACTTTCGTTCTCATCTGGAAAAAAAAGACAAAAATATGGAGATGAAAATTATTATTCGAATATGACAGACGGAAATATGGCGAGATTCTTGTTGAGATCTCGTTTTTCTCTCGGCATTTTCTGTCTTTCTTTCCATCGATAAAGCTATTAAGTCATTCTATCTGATAATGGTATTACTTACGCAAGCACGAGTGTGCAACCCCAATTGTAGCACTATCGCTTGCCGGGGAAGTGTAACTTGGTGGTCCACGCCGTGGGGATGTCTTTGGAAGGGCTGTTAATGTCCTGGCACAGTACCAACATAATCCCGAAGAAATGATAGGCAGACCCCCTTCAATGAAAGGGTTAATGCCGTCTGTAGTCTTGACGGATCTTAGGCGGCGTCATTAATTTTCTCCATGTAAAATGATCACCCATTTCAGGGCCATTCTAGCGTTAACCTTTTTTTTTCTATGGGAGATAAATCCTGTGCATTTTTCTTGTTTATTTATTTATTTATTTTGGGGGGGGGGGGGGAGGGGCGGGGGGCAGGTCTCCTTTTTTCTTTTAGACGATTAAGTGTAGTTTTAAGAGGGTCTGTTGGAGGAGGGGAGGCTTGCCACTCAGACTTCGTGTTAGTGGTAAGGCTAGGGACAATTACGCGTGAACACCTTGAAAACTTAGCAGAAAAAAAAAACAATCAATTTAGAATGGGGGATTAGTTTCACATAAATTTAATGTAAAATAATCCACCATTTCCGGGTCATTCTAGCTTTTTAGGGCAGTTAATCAATTTTTTTTCTATGGGAAATAAATCCTGTACGTTTTTTCATTATGGGGTCTGCTTTTCTTTTTTTTTTCTTTTTTAGACGATTATGTGTGGCTTTAATGGGCTTTTTGTAGGATGGGGGATATGCGACTTGGACTTAGGGTTAGTGATAAGGTTAAGGAAAGGGTTTTGTTTTGGATGGAGGTTTCCATTCAGACTTAGTGTTAGGGTTAAGGGAGGGTTTTTTTTTAAGGGGGCGGCTTATCACTCGAACCTAGAGTTGGTGGTAGAGTAATTATTTATTTTATATCAAGTTTTCAGCTCAAAAAACTTTTTTTAAATTGTACTAAACGGCAAGAATGGGCGGGAAATGGGAGATCATTTTATGTTAAATTTATATTTGAAACTGATCCCCCAAATCTAAATTCTAAATTATTTTTTGTTGTCTTTTTTCTTTTTCCCACCATGACTTTTAGAGCGTTTACACATAATTTAGTTGAGGTACGAAAAATATTTTTTTAAATGCCAGATACACATCATGCTGAAGTTTTATTTTTAAGATTACAAAAAAAATAATGGATCAATTAATTTTGTACCCCGACAATAATTGAAATTGATATTTTTCCTGATTGTTTTCGAAATTTCATGTCGAAATTCCCCAAAAACGAATGGTACGAAATCTTTAGAAAGGGGGGATGGGGGGGGGGGGGTAAAAAGTGACGTAAATGGCCGAAAATTTTAACATTTTTATGACTTTATTTGCTGAAAACTCTTCAAATATATAATGTAGATTATTATTTATTGATGCATGTGAAAAGAATATTCATTTCAGAACAAAATGATGGTATTTTGAGGACTTTAAGTGCTTCGATTTTTAAAATATGCCCATTTTAGTAGAACTACCTTGAAATCTGTGATTATCCAAACTGCTTTATGGTTGGTGGGTATTACTACTTTTATTGTGATTACTGATAGAACATTTTTTTCTCCGTATAAATTATCTATTCAAAATTTGCTTGTTTACGGATACTTTGATCTCTTTGGCAAAAGGTAGGTACTTTAATAAAGAGATTAAAAATAGTTTTTTCTTCAGCAAAACAGTGGAAAAAAGGAAAAGAAAGGAAAAAAGGGGAATAAATATATAAAATAAAAAGGAAAAAAGGGAATAGATATATAAAATAAAAAACAAATAAAAAAATAAATAAAAAAGAAAGCAAAGGAAAAAAAAGGGAATAAATAAAAAAAAAATTTTTTAAAGTAAAAGAAAAAAAAAGGGAATAAATTTAAAAAAATAAATAAAAAGAAAACAAAGGAAAAAAAAGGGAATAAATATATAAAATAAAAATAAAGAAAACAAAGGAAAAAAAGGGAATAAATAAAAAAAGAAAACAAAGGAAAAAAAAGGGAATAAATAAAAAAAAAATTTTTTAAAGTAAAAGAAAAAAAAAGGGAATAAATAAAAAAAATAAATAAAAAAGAAAACAAAGGAAAAAAAAAAGGGAATAAATAAAAAAAGAAATAAAAAAGGGAATAAATTTTTAAAAAATAAATAAAAAGAAAACAAAGGAAAAAAAAGGGAATAAATATATAAAATAAAAATAAAGAAAACAAAGGAAAAAAGTGAATAAATAAAAAAATAAATAAAAAAGAAAACAAAGGAAAAAAAAAGGGAATAAATAAAAAAAGAAATAAAAAAGAAACAAAGGAAAAAAAAGTGAATAAATATATAAAATAAAAAAAATAAAGAAAGATACATACTGACAATAACTTGTTTGGGAGAGGAATAATCAACTGCGACGCCCAATGGGAAACTATCACTTTTGTCTTCAGTAATGGGCACCTCGGCTCGAGCACTGTCCTCTAACATCCAATGTTCCCACGAGTTCTACGGGTTTAAAAAAATAAAAACAATAACAATCATCTATAAAAAAAATGTTAGTTGGATTTCTCGTCAACAGACCTAAATAGCATTGGATCTGCCAAATCCATTTTTGGATCTGCCAAATCCATTTTTGGATCTGCCTGCCAAGTGAAAATACGGAATTTCTCAATCTATGTTATTCGCATTAGACACCCTTTAAGCAAGATTCACTGAATTTCAATTTCTTCTTAAGAGCCCTGAAGCTAAAACCTTAAATTTTAGACACTTTCTAGAATTAAAATTGTGAAATTTTAACAATAGGTATTAGACATCAATTAATAAATATTCCCTAAATTTCAGTTTCTTTAGAATATTTTTAAGGGATTTTATGGAAAATAATATTGGCACAACCTCCAATTTTAAAATTCAAATATTTCAGATTTGCATTGAACTTGATCCATAGTCATTAGACACCAATTAAGCAACATTTCCTGAATTTCAATTTCTTCTTAAGACATTTTATGCTTAATTCTTAAATTTTAGATATTTTATAGAATAAAAATCGTGTAATGGATTTTAATCAAAATTGAAATAAGGATTCTAGACATAAGGTTTAGTAGTGTTATATCTAATTTGAATCTTTGTAAGTGGTGTAAAACTGTTTTTGTTCGGAAATGTAATTTGAAGGCACTAGAAGTTGAATACCTCCTTGCTGCAGATACGAGACTTCCAGAAAAAGCAACAACTACTTTATCTAGCCGGCTGTAGTGGGGGCGGTTAACGGCATTAAGTGATGGGTTAGCTTGAAAACTAAGATCAGGAGCTTCTCCATCAAATACGTTCAGCGTTTCAAACTAGATAAGGCCGAAGTGGCGAAGAAGCATTTAGAAGAGAAACTAACCCAGGTGGTGGCTGGGGGTGGGAGATACTGTAAGCATAGAAGACGCTAAGCAGGACCTACGACGCGAGGGTAGCGAGAGCTAAGTAGTTAGGTCTAGTCTAAGGAAAGTTTCCAATGAAGCCGTGAACTCTGACGTGGATGAGCATAAGAAAGTTTCCCGGCGTGGCTCAGATAGGTCGGCTGCAACAAATCGACTAACCTGACAAGCAGCAAAATCCCACCCCTACATTGTAGACGTCCCTAGATGCTGGAAAACATTCTATTCTAATAGTTTATTTCCTCAAACTGCTAGACTTTGGAATTCCCTCCCTGTTTCCTGTTTCCCTGACTGTACTAACATGCAGAAATTTAAATGTAATACGAACAGACATCTCGCTGCTCAATTCCCTACTTAGAGTGTCCCTGTAAGCATGGCCCCTAATAGTAGCCCCTTACGTTCAAGTGGCAATGTGCCTTTTTTGTTTGGGGTGAATAAAAGTAACAAAAAAACAAAAAAAACATATGGGTGCTTATGCTGTTCAGCGGCCGTATGAAAAAATTATTTTTTTATAAAAAAAAGGGCAGATAATTCGAAATCTTCCTAAGAAAGAAGATGGACGCTTAGTGAACGAATCGCTGTTATGATACTCAGAATAGAAAAATACTTGTAATTAAAGTTCTAGTGGATAATTTTTTCTACTTTTTTGTACAGTGAGTAAGAATATAACGCTGAATAAGTATGTAATATTATTTTTATAAAAAAATAATTTTTTCATACGGCCGCTGAACAGCATAAGCACCAAAATATGCACACCAGCTGAAACATTGTGAAAGAAGCAGTAACCGAAATGAGGAAAACTGGTGGAAAATAATGTGAAAATGCAGTTAATTGTGTTCCACAACTTTTGAGGCGAGTTCGAACCCAAAACACGATAATAAAAAAAAAAAAATCATCTGAAACACTTACCACTGTATCAAGGTTTTTTGCAACAATAGCAGCTTCCAAAGAATTACTGGATGCCATCACAACCATTTCCCTGATTAAGAAAATTTTAAATCATGATTATTTGAAGAAAAAAAAAAAAAAAGAAAAGCAATAAAAGCAAAAAAAAAAAAAAGAGAAAAATGGGGAAGAAAAGGAAAAGGAAAGAGGAAAAAAAGGAGGAAAAAAAGAAAAGCAAAAAAAAGAGAAAAATGGGGAAGAAAAGGAAAGAGAGGAAAAAAAGAAAAGAAAAAAGAAAAGAAAAAAAAAAGAAAAATGGGGAAGAAAAGGAAAGAGGAAAAAAAGGGTGAAAAAAGAAAAGAAAGAAAAGCAAAAAAAAGAGAAAAATGGGGAAGAAAAGGAAAAGGAAACAGAAAAGGGGGGGGGGGAAGAAAAGCAAAAAAAAGAGAAAAATGGGGAAGAAAAGCAAAGAGGAAAAAAGGGAAAAAAAAGAAGAAAAAAAAGAGAAAAATGGAGAAGAAAAGGAAAAGGAAAGAGAAAGAGATGAAAAAAAAAGAAAAGAGAAAAATATAAAAAAGAAAAACAAAGAAAATTTTACCTGTACATTTTTATGGACAAGCACCGAATAGTCATTTCGAAACATAGATATTGGAACAGATACACAAGCCGTATTGTTATATTAGAAACGATAGATTTAGATAAGAAAGTGAAATACATACCATTTGAGCAATAAATGGAAGAAATATTTGGCTTGTCGTTCTTCGCCAAAACTGAAGCATGGATCCCGAAAATTTACAAAGCTTGACTGAGCATCTTTCTATAAAAAGGGGGAAAAATGAATAACACGAAAATAAAATTGAAGAAATAACACCGGAATCATGAAAAATGTAATTAACAAGCCGTGCATGCGTGGTCCCCCTCTGTATGTGACTCGATGTGGCGAGTGTAAAATGCAATAAATTTGGGTAATTTGGGGCATTTTTTACCCCCCCCCCCCCTTTGATCTCCTGGGGGCGCGAACCAGAATTTTTCTGAGGTCAAGGATGCTCATTTTATATCCAGAACAATTGCCTCTACATTTTGGCCAAGTTTCAGAAAAATTGAATGGATGGATCAAATGTTATGGGAGAAAAGGGTAATTTTTTGCCATTTTGGGGGCTTTTGACCCCCTGGGGGCGCGAACCATATTTTTTCCAAGATCAGGGATACTTATTTTCTATTAGGAACAATTGCCTCCACATTTTGGCTAAGTTTCAGAGAAATTGAATGTATGGATCAAACATTATGGGAGAAAAGGGTCATTTTTTGCCATTTCGGGGCCTTTTGACGCCCTGGGGGGCTAATCAGATTTTTTTTCAAAAATCGGACAATGTCACTTTCTAACCTGACCAAAGTTACAACTTCATGCAAAATTTCAGAGAAAAATCCGGACGGACGGAAATGCCTCAAAACATAGGTCCCCCAATTTTATAAATCGGGGGACCAATAACTGTTACATCTTCGAACGGGGCCTAATTACGCAAGATAGCTTATATAAAAGACTTTGTCCGAAACTATCGAGTCAAAAAAACAGTTCACGAGGAGTTAACAGTATTTCATATAAATTTTTAAAAAAGATGTCCTAAAATATTAGCAGTCGTCTGGAAGATTTTACAAACAGCTCACACAAAGAAATTAATCGTAGAGAATTGGCATACCAAAGAGAAAAACTAAAAAAATCCTCGACCAATTTCATTACTCAACGTAGACGGTAAGATCCTTTTCAGTGCCATTGCTAAAAGTATGCCGAAATCCGTGCTGGACAATGGCTACGTTAATACCTCAACAGTAAAGGCTGAAGTTCATGGATTTCCGGATGGTATTTAACATACCAGGATGTTGTGGGACCGAATAAAAACACATAACACATACGAGGCCTGTCTAAAACCTATCCGATATTCGTCCAGAAAAAATATTTCAAATACGTGACGGGGTTGGGACCCTAATCCATTTCAAATTAGGCCCCTTGTGCTTGCACAAACTGAGATAAAAATATAGTATCTGTTCCGATCGATGCTACACCCTGTAGACCGGTACCATCTTGGCCTTCGGGCCTTCATTCCACTGGTCTAAAGGTTAGGGTCCATCCTCGACATTCAGTATGACAGTCTGTGCCATTTTTTTAGTAAGTGATGACATTGCATCTGTCGTGCTGAGGTATGGTTCTGTGCCGTTCTAGGAGGTCCACCCTCCCAGGCTTTACCTTCTCACCTTTTGAGAAGGAGTTAGTTTATTTTCAACTGATAAGTAAGTATATCCGTAAGTTTTTCTGTTATTTTATTTTGAACAGCCATATTTCATATGTACCGTCATATAAATAAGTACCATAAGGTTATATCACAGTAATACAAGGTCGTCGCCGCCAGTGTAACTCCTGCTACTTAATTCATTGGATGCATTACAGTCAGAGTATTATTAGGGGTGGGACGTAATGGGTGAAAATTAGGGGTGGGACGTAATGGGTGAAAATTTCAGATTCATGCGAGTAGTATTTTTTTGTGTTCATTTATACATAAATAACACTAAACAATCAAACATTTTGAAAATGTTGCAAAATTCAGAAGGTGCAGGCCAATAGTTTTTGGCTATTTTACATTCATGAAAACCCTTTCACAGCCTGAAAATGGTCCTAAATTAAAGTACTATATCAGATTTAACCATCTATATCCATTCATAGCTTTTGAGGATGTTTTAGGACCTGCAATGTCGCATGAAACCAATTTTTCACCGAAAAATGACGGATTTTGAGTCCCGTGGAGCCCTAACGGCTATTTTTGGCCTGCACTCCTAGTATTATATACTTATCGGAAGAGTCCACTGTGCATTTAAATAGGGATGACACCACAAAAATAAAAAATAATTTAAAAAAATATAACTTTAAAAAAGACTCATTAAAAATATCATATTGATGACAATTATACAGGGTGCCCTGCCCCCACCCCAAAAAATGCCGCCCATGGATTCGTTAATAAAATACACAATCCTTTCTGTAACCCAACCATATTTGGTACAAATAAACTTCAATCAATACCTAACTTGTCCACTAAATTTCAAACTCGAATCAGTTTCAACTAAGAAAGTAAAAATTAAGAGACAGGAAGTCATTTTTTGATGAAACAAAAGTCTTCTACCTCCATCGTGAATCGTTTGAAATCATAACCTTTACGCCAAAATTAATATTTTCAGTTTTCAAAGAATACTCTCATAAGAGGGAAAAGGAAGGCAAGGTGAGACAAGACGGGAAGAGGAAGAGAACAAAAAATAGTTAAGAAAGAAAAAGCAAAAAAAAATAAAATCCAGCCAAATAGCGACATAAAAAATAAGGAGGTAAGGCTTTAGCGATTTGGTAAAAATAAGCTTTTTCTTCTTATTAAAAAAAAAAAAAAAAAAAAAAAAAAAAAAATGGATTTCGACCACAAGCAGAGAATTCACATCCATGAAAGGCTCAAACAATTTAATCGGAAATCCACTTTTTCTGAATTAAAAAAAAAAAAAGCAGAATTCTGCCTAAAAGCGGAGAACTCACACTACTGAGCACTAATAATGGCCTTGCACCAGACTTAGTCAATAAGCCTAAGAGAATACTTACCGATACGTTGACTATCTGTATGATCCGTTTATCATTTGGTGTTTCGTAGGCAGCAACGAACATGAACGTAGAGACCCAAACTACATCGAGCACTTTTGAAAAAGAAAGAAAAGAAAAAAAAATTAATCTTGACAACTGCAATCGTCGTCGTCGTCGTCATCATCATCATGTTTTGATATTTAAGGTGTTGCGAGTGTTCCAGTATCCGGGGTGAGCAATACCTCACGCCTGCTCTCCATGTGGTGCGAGTCAAGGGTCAATATCAGTCGTGTTGCATGCAGTCAACTCGGATCTTCCACGGTCCACCGCACTCCCTAATGCCTGGGATATCCAGGTGAACTACGGAGGTGATGCAAGAGGTAGCACGTAGTAGATGGCAAAACCAGCCAAGACGCCGAGCATGTAAAGCCTTCATCATCCCACCAATAACCAAGTTTCTGACGAAGCATCGTTAAAGAGATGCTTTTCTCCAGTTGGCAGCCGCACTTCCATCTGTGAGTTACGCATTTTTAAACTGATAAATTTCTCTTATAGCGCATAATCACATTGATACACCGGTTCTCGTTAGATCACTGAAGTTAAGCAACATTGATCCTGGCCAGTACCAGATGGGTGACTTTTTGGGAATACCAGGCGCTGTATGCGTATACAGGTGTAACGATGTGTATACATACGTGTGGCCGGAGATTGCTTCACTATAGACGCCCAACGCAGGCATAATCACGTTGACACACCAGTTCTCGTTAGATTACCTAAGTTAAGCAACATTGAGCCTGGTCAGCACTAGATGGGTGACTATTTTGGAATACAAGATGCTGTATGTGAAAAGACGTCAAAATCTCCTTGGAAAATTTTTTTTTTAAATAAAAAGATGCCTTTCACAAGTATTTGCGTCTAAAATACTAATCCAGAAGAACAATCACTCCTTGAGCAAAAGTTTTGTACTCAAGCATCTAGTGAAGCTCTCTAAAGAGACTATGCTTGTGGCACAATGCGTGAGCTTTCGGGGAGCTAAGTGCTCCCCGTTATATTCGTAATCCTTATGCCAGACTTATTACAAAAACAGTAATTCTCTGCGTTTTGAAATCACTGAGTGCACCTGTGCCTCAGTCATATTTGGGAGGACTGACGGTCGGTGTCAAACCAATTCAATGACAGGTGCATGTGATGGGTTCAGAGATCAGACCAGTCGTCGTTCGAGAAAATCAGTTATCAAACTCAAATATAAACATTTGACAAGGCGTACACTGATGACGTCTGTATTCCCTCTTTCTTTCTCCCTCTGTCTCTCTCTCTCTCCTTCTCTCGCTCACTCTCCCCCTCTCTCTCTAGTAAAGAGATCGAAAATGGAGAGACTGGTTTGAATTCTGACAGAGACGCACGCGTCTTGTCGCACGCTCTGAGATGTTTCTTTTCGAAATATAATAAATCATTTTTATATAAAAAGTAAAATGGTTTGTTCCATTATTACATAATGTTTGATTTGCAGCACGATGGTCCCGACCAAACAGCCAACCAGTCCCAGAAGGAGACGACAGTGACTATCGTCAAACGATGATTGCTCACTAGCGATGACAAGACGAGGCATTGCATATACGTGCACATATTGTCACACATCGTCCCGTCGTCACATAAAGTCCAGCAAAGATCGCCCAGCCGTCCAAAAGCAAACGATGTTGCCACATTGGTGCCGGTCCCAAGAGATACCCCTTCGGCCAAAGCAAGTAACTTTGCCACATGCTATCGTTTTTTTTGTTTTGTTTTTGGTCCCCCGATTTATAAAATCGATTTATAAAATCGGGGGACCTATGTTTTGAGGCATTTCCGACCGTCCGGATTTTTCTCCGCAACCATCCATTGGATTTCTCTGAAATTTTGCATGAAGTTGTAACTTTGGTCAGGTTAGAAAGTGACATTCTCCGATTTTTGAAAAAAATCTGATTAGCCCCCCAGGGAGTCAAAAGGCCCCAAAATGGCAAAAAATGACATTTTTTTTCCCATAACTTTTCATCCATCCATTCAATATCTCTGAAACTTGGCCAAAATGTGGAGGCAATTATTCCTAATAGAAAATAAGTATCGCTGACCTTGGAAAAAATCTGGTTCGCGCCCCCATGGGGTCAAAAGCCCCCAAAATGGCAAAAAATGACCCTTTTCTCCCATAACGTTTGATCTATCCATTCAACTTTTCTGAAACTTGGCCAAAATGTAGAGGCAATTGTTCTGGATATAAAATGAGCATCCTTGACATCAGAAAAATTCTGGTTCGCGCCCCCAGGGGGTACAATGGGGGTCAAAAATGCCCCTAAATTGCCCAAATTTATTGCATTTTACACTCGCCACATCGAGTCACATACAGAGGGGGACAACGCATGCACGGCTTGTTAAATGTTTATTTTATGAATCCTAGATGATCGTTTGCTAATAGCAGGTGCTGTAGCGGGGAGGACTGCAAAAGTTTAACAAAAATAAAAACTCAAACCTGAAGATGCTTTTAGTAAGTAGCTTCCTAATCCACATGTATTGACAGAACAATCAACCCCGAGCGAAAATCCTGTTCTAAATCATGTGCCGAAGCTCGGTAAAGAAAGGGTACACTATTGTTTCTTTTATGACTCATCAGATAAGAATATGCCAGATAGATAAGATAAGTTTTTTTAAAACATATTTAACACCAAACAAGGCAGGCCACCACTGTAGACGTAAGGGGTTACTGAGAATTAGGGTGTAGGTTTAGTGTGCTATCCTAAGTTTGGAGCTGTGTAGCGAAATGTCGGTTTACATTAGTTTTAAACCTTTGCATGTCAGAATAGCCGGCGAAACAGGGAGCAGGGAGGGAGTTCCAGAGGCCTGCAGCACGAGGAAAGAAACTATTGGAGTAGAAATCTCTCTGGCATATGGGGATCTCCACAGTGAATGGATGGGATTTTGCCGATTGTCGAGTTGGTCTAGTGTATTTACGTTGAGGGGGCACCAGAGCAGCCAGTTCATCAGAGCACATTCCATTGAAGTATTTGTAAAACAAGCACAAGGATGCAATATTGCGCCGATGAGACAGAGGCTGGAGCTTGGTGGATAGTGAGAGACCTATTAAGATGGCGATTTTTTTTTTGGACCTTGTCTAAGAGGGAGAGACTAGTGGATGATGCACCAGCCCAGATGTGGCAACAATACTCCATGCATGGGCGGATGGTGGCTTAGTAGAGATACAGGATAATGTCAGGTGTGAGAAGTTTACTAGCACGGTAGAAGGAGCCCACCTTCTTTGCAGCAGCCTTGGCAATGTCTTCAATTTATTTGCTCCAAAACCTGTGAAGGTTAGGCCGAGGTATTTGAATGTTGAACTCTCAGGTAGGGTGTTATTTGCCATGACAATCGGTGGTTGAAGAGGTTTTGGAGTAATATTTACAATAATGATAACTCGGGATAGAGAACTGGGGTCACAAAAGTTATCCGATCGAAAGTTCATCTACAAAGCAATTGCTCCAGATCCCCTAGAAAGTTAGAAAAAAGCAATGTGGTGCACAACAAAACCCCTAGCTGATGACAGTTAAAGCTGACGTGGAACTTAACCTGGGGCCCCCGTATCTACGGAGTTGGTTGTTGGAACGTGGAGTGGCTCGAGATTATCCAATTATTGACATCAAACTGTACGGCCTCGTCGGCCTTCGTGATTGACACAGTGATGAGGATGGATGGATGGATGGATGGATAGATAGAGTCGGCTTAACCCACCCCGAGTGAATGCTGTCTCAAGTACAAATGAAAGTAAAGTTTAAATTATTGAAAAAGATTGTGACGAATAATCTAGTCTCACCTTTAACCTGAGTTTCAAGGTTGTTGGGACAAGGCCAGTTTCTTTTTATCTCCAGGTTTTGAGCGAACTGTTTTAGTTCTCCTTGCTGATTACCAATGACCACTTGTTTACCCTTCGGACTCCAACACACTGGCCGAAACAAAAATAAAAAGTAAACATGGATACATTAAACAGGTGAAATAAATCTCATAGAAAAAGTCGAGCAGGTCTGTGTGTCTCATATAAAAAGTCGAGCAGGTCTGTGTGTCTCATATAAAAAGTCGAGCAGGTCTGTGTGTCTCATATAAAAAGTCGAGCAGGTCTGTGTGTCTCATATAAAAAGTCGAGCAGGTCTGTGTGTCTCATATAAAAAGTCGAGCAGGTCTGTGTGTCTCATATAAAAAGTCGAGCAGGTCTGTGTGTCTCATATAAAAAGTCGAGCAGGTCTGTGTGTCTCATATAAAAAGTCGAGCAGGTCTGTGTGTCTCATATAAAAAGTCGAGCAGGTCTGTGTGTCTCATATAAAAAGTCGAGCAGGTCTGTGTGTCTCATATAAAAAGTCGAGCAGGTCTGTGTGTCTCATATAAAAAGTCGAGCAGGTCTGTGTGTCTCATATAAAAAGTCGAGCAGGTCTGTGTGTCTCATATAAAAAGTCGAGCAGGTCTGCGTGTCTCATATAAAAAGTCGAGCAGGTCTGCG
The DNA here is from genome assembly GCA_963556195.1 of Sepiola atlantica. Taxonomy (NCBI): domain Eukaryota; kingdom Metazoa; phylum Mollusca; class Cephalopoda; order Sepiida; family Sepiolidae; genus Sepiola; species Sepiola atlantica. Next base: position 8,022,861 of record OY744540.1, on the reverse strand, counting down.
TGTCAATCCAATCAATTGGTACCCTTATAGAGAACGCACCGCGTTTCAGTGACTTCGCGTCGTCAACGTTCGGGCAGGTCTCGAAAGCGCTCGAGAGTTAGCGAAACTATTAACCAATCAGGTTGCAAGCAAGCAGACGATAACTTTTGGAAGGAATTAATTTCTACGATCTGTAGCGCGTTTAAAAAAAAAAATTTTTTTTTTTTTTTTTTAAATCAATTTCTACGATCTGTGTCAGCGCGTTGAATCTCCCAAAGGACTCATTGAGTTCTGTCAGGGTTAATCTTTCGCTAGAAGTGTATTCTAGCGAAAGATTAACCCTAAACAAGAAAATGTTAAGAAAAAAAAACAGTGGTTTCTTGTTTGTTATATATATAAAAAAAAAATCATCTTTTCAAATTTTTTGGTGAACAAAAAACGAAAAAACATTTTATTTAAAAACATTCCTTTGAAAAAACAAACAAAGAAGAACCGAAAATATTAACAAATCCTTCCATGAATCACGGGTAGATTTTTTGTTTGTTTTGTTTTACGGCATATCAACCTTTTTTTTTTTATGAACAACATAAATATAATGTGTTCGCTGTCGCAGTTGAAAGTCAAAGAAATTTATTAAAAATCAAATAATTAACTCGCCCATTTGGTTACAGTGTTCACTAATGGGCCAGGAGAGCAGGGTTCAAATCTTCGGTAGAGTCCTACGAAAGATATAGAAAATCGTACTTGATGTCTCCTTGCTGAACGCTTAGTATTATAAGATGCAGATCAAGGGTAAGTGGAGAAATCCAGGGAAAGAAGTGACGTCCTCCCCTATATCTTCATGCAGTAGCCAATGTACGGCATAATCACGTTGACACACCGGTTCCCGTTAGATCACCGAAGTTAAGCGACGCCAAGTCTGGTCAGTACTAAATGGGTGACCATTTGGGAATACCAGGTGCTGTATATGCTCTCCGCTTATCCCTGCAGTGTTTCCAGTCGTCTTGTATTACTACTTGCCACTGGAATCAAGCAGTGCCGATTCAGGAGAAAGGTGTGGTTGGTGATTGTGCAACCCATGCTTCACAATTACACGTGCTGCAATCCTTACAGAGGGTATTCATTGCCTCTCAAGACTAAACAAAGGCCATGAGGAGTCAACAAAAAGAGAGCGTTCTGGGCACTCTCGGCTAGGGTAGATTCATTTATTTATTTTTTTTTACTAAAAAGATATTTGTACATTTCTAATGTTTTTTTTTAAAATAAATTTAAGTCATCATCATCATCATCAGTTTAATGTCTGTTTTACATGCTGGCATGTGTTGGACAGCTTTAAAAAATTGACTTCCAATACTGTCTAGAATTAATCTTCCTCTGAGACTCACATTACACATCCATCGTATCATTCTCATACCATCAACTTTCACTGGCCAGGGTTCACCATGACCGGGTAGAAGTGTGAAGTAAGTATCATTCTCATATAATTTCTCTCCATGCAACGCATGTCCTCAACCCTCACTGGCCAGGTTTCACTTCCATACATCATCACACTGTGTACATATGCCTGATAGACTCTTCTCTTGGTTGACAGTGGTAACGCTCTGCTGGTTAGTAATGACAGAAGTTTCCTAAATGTACTCCATCAACTCCTAATTCTTGCAATCACACTAGCACCTGCTCCACTCAGTGCTCCAATGGTATCACAAATGTAACAAAATTTCTCGACAACCTCAATAGCTTTGCAATCTAGACATACTTTCTCCACATTTAAGTTTTCATCTGTCTCCATGGAGAAAAATGATCGGAAAATGATACGATGGATGTGTAATGTGAGAAGAAAGAAAGGCTTAGATCTGATGACCTCAGAGGAAGATTAAAGCTGAACAGTATAGGGAGATGTGTAGAGAACAGTAGAATTCCATATGGCCATGTTGAAAGAATGGATGAAAGTTCTTGGGTTAGTAGATGTAGACCAGTTGAGGCAGCAGGTTAAGTTCACAGGGGATGGTCAAGGAAAACATGGGAGGAAGTGATAAGGATGGACTTGAGAGAACGAAAGATAAATAAACAGCTGGCAGAGATAGGTTTGTTTAGAAGTCAATTTCTAAAAAAAAAAAAAACGTCCAACACATGCCAGTATTTAAAACGGATGTTAGATCGAATATGATGATGATGATGAGAGATTACGAAGCATAATACTTTTTAGATTACATTATTTGTTAGCGCATAATAATGTGTTTTCTCCATCACTTCTGAGAGTCAACAGTTACCTTTGACCAGAATTCCATGGTTTTCCTATGTCACTTCCTCTTTTCTGTATACCTACTTCCTTCACCATGATTTTGATTCCTCACTCACCTTTCGATCTCTTATTTATAATATTCCTTTCCTAAAGTCTCATATCTTAACCACTAATATGCACACTAGCTGCACCAGCTAACTCGCCCACTTTAACATTAAATATTCCTTGCATGTTTCCGATTAAGACACTCGGTTTCAAATCGATAGTTTGAACCTGAGATTGTATAGAAGATAGTACACACACACTTTAGCTCAATTATACTAGCTTTAACTACTCTGCGATATAGAGTTACATCCCTTTTTTTACCCCCAGATATGTTTTTTTTCTCTTCCCAACAAAGGAAAGTCATAATGAAGGAATACATAGTTACCTCCTTTTAAAAACATAAAAATGGCGGCTATTTGAAAATAAATCAAACCAGAGTTACGTCTTAATTTTTCCCTTCCAAACAAAGGAAAGTAAGTCGTAACAGAGGAATACATAGTTACCTCCTTTAAAAAAAATTAAAAATTAAAAAAATGGTGGCTATTTGAAAATAAATCAAACCATAGTTACGACTTTTTATTTTTCAAAAAAAAAAGTATTTTTCTCTTCCAAACAAACAGAAGTTTTTAATGGAGGAATACAGAGTTATTGCTCTTTTTTCTTTATAAACAAAAATGATAGTCATACAAAATTAAATATGACCGGATAAATTATTTACTGGATATAACGGATATAAGTGCTAAGTAATAATCAGTTCTAAGTGACAGTCTTCTGGAGGTTGAAGGTTCAATCCTCAGTGCAGGCGATACTAAGAATACAGTTAAAAATTATTTAAGACTTCTACCTGGTGATGGCTGACAGAACGAGAACAAGCTACACCTGTGAATTAAATAAAGGGTTCCGTTCGAATACAAATTCCCGAATTCGACAGAAAGAGTCCAAAGTTTGAGAAGTTGCACCTAAAGAAGATTGGAGAATAACATCCGAATAATCCAAATTATCAATCCTCATTTGAAAACTTCTGAAGCATAATAACCCGTACAGTTCTTAAATCCTATATCTTAACCACTAATATATGTACTAATACACATATAACTAGCTAACTCACATATCTGAATATTTAACACTTGAAATTTAGTTACTCACAACAAGTAGCCTCAATTTGGATAGACTGGATAATCTTCACCTCAGAAGAAACATGGAACATCTTGACAATACCAGTGGACAGGCATACGGCAAGCAGTTCAGGAGTTGCTGGATTCCATGCAAGATCAGTAACGCTACTTCCTGCCTCAATCTGATGCACCAAATATGGACCGCACCCACCCTAGGAGAAAAAAAAAAAAAATGATAAAAACACATTTGAACCCAAAGTACAGAAAAGAGAATAACAAGTGCGCGCCCATTTAATCTGCATTTTCGGAAGATGAAGGTTATAATCAGTGGCCGCAACCAGCAAACTTGTCACATTATGCCCCGTTTTTTTTTACTGGTCCCGAATAATGAGAACCGTTTGGAGACGCATTTTCCTTCAGCAAAATAAGAAAAGCTTTTTCATAGCTTCCCCTTCATTGGTAGAATCTCAACATTCTCCTGGTACAATCAGCTTCACATACACAGTCATCTCCCCAGCCCATGCTGGAGGGAGCAAAAGGCGTAACGTCCGCTCACTTTGATCTCAAGTCTGGTTCTCTTGGTTCCATACTCCGATTCTCTCTCAATCGGTGACTGCAATCCTAAACATTGTTTCCTTTCACAAATTCATCAATCCACATACCTCAAAAGGAGTAGAAAGTGGACCTTGGGTTTATTTTCGGTAGCCTCATAACTCTCGCTTCCCTTATTTTGAGCGATGTTTCTGACAAAGGGGGAATAATTGCTGTTTTCTGGGTCGGAATCTATCCATCTAACACTTATCGCTGGCTAGTTGTTAACCTCGAAATGTTTTTGTTTTTTTCTAGCTCCTTACATCAAGTGGCTTTATGCTTCGTCTGGAGCGATTTCCATAAAAAAAAAATAAATAAATAAAAATTCTGTATTCTGCACAGGTTGTCGTCATTAGGTTCACTAGAGATACAGTCGGCTGTCAGGAAGATTGATCCCTTTTGAACCTCTGAGGAAGATAGTCTGGTACTGCTAATCCAATGCCCTGTACTGAGTCATCTCTGGACGGTCTACAGAAATTGGTAGTTGTAGACTCATTTTGGTATCATTCTCCGATGAATTGGCTGCTCTGGTGCCCCCTCGACGTAAGTTCACTAGACCAACTCGACAATCGACTAAATCCCATCCATTCACTGTGAAGGTCCCCAGATGCCGGAGAGCTTTCTACTTAAATGGCTTCTTTCCTCGTGCTGCTGGCCTCTGGAACTCCCTCCCTGCCCCCTGTTTCCCCCGACTGTACTGACATGCAGAAATTTAAAACTAATGTAAACTGACATCTCGCTGCACAGATCCCAATTTAGGTTGACCCCCCCCCCCCAACCTTCTCCCTTTTCTTTCTTCTCAGTAGCCCCTTATGTCTACAGTGGCGGCCTGCCTTGTCTGGGGTGAACTATGTTAAAAAAAAATTTTAAAATATGATCTGTGCTGGTTGGTGACGTGAATTAAGTTTGATCTCACGTGTATGGACTTCATGGGACAAGTTTTGTGAGCTTCTTCCAATTCTAACCCGCTGTTCATCTTTCACTTGTTACTGGGGTGAAGTTTACAGCAATGTCTGTTGTGCGATGCAGGTGAATGCGATGCAGGTGAACGCGATGCAGGTGAACGCGATGCAGGTGAATGCTGGGTTCCGGTTAATTTGGTCTTTCTGATGATTCAGAGGAATGGCAAAGTTATGGTCTGGTAGATTTGTGGTGCACATCTTGAGAGTTTGTTCTGACTCCCTGCTATCGAGGCTGAAGGTGCTAAGACTGGAGTCAGCTCTGCATTGCAATCGTCTACGGCAGTATTGTTGTTGAAACGGCGTTCACCCTGGTCAGGTTCAGCAAGCTTCTTCCCGAGCCTGCACTACATTCTGAATAATGGTAGCCCAGAGCAAGGTCGCATACTCGCAATTCCACCATCGAATTCCGACCACCTGAGGATCTGAGAGCTCGTCCGACTCGTCCCTGATGGTTGTGGTTGTGGTTCTCGGCTGCCCATCGATACGCCTGCGCCACCTAGGCAGAGAGGTAGGAAGGATTACTTTACAAATTAATTCTCTCTCTCTCGGGACGAGTTGTATTCCCAAACCAACTGTAAATATCGCTGGACCATGACAGATGGCAGAGACTTTACATCGAGCTGTTGGCAGAGAACAACAGTTGGAACATGGTCAGCCGACCGGAATGGAAATCATTGTTAAAAACTTCCAACTTTTGCAGATCAACCACCCTCATTGGCCACGTCTTACAGCCATAGAGGAGGATCAACCGGATGACAGATTGGTAGACACGCCTCTTTGTTGACATTGAGATCTCCCAACGACCCCATACAGACCTTTGGAGACACAGAAAGGCGGATCTAGCAGGCATAACTCAACGATCAACCTCCGCAATGCTCGGCTTGGACAAAACAATCATAAACCGAAACCTGAAGTGAGAGTTAAGACAGGCCAAAGACGACTTGGAATGAATCAAAAATAACCTCAAGCAATCGAGGCATACCGAAACCAACATAAATGATAGAATTTCATGCGGAAAACCAATGTACCGCAATGGCCAATGTGCAACTTACAGTTACATACTGGAAAGTTCATGTATGTATATTGTTGAAATCGCAGATGCTGCTTACTCTGTTTACCTGTTCCCGTCAATACTACGGACGGCTGTCGCTGGTTGATTCTGCTGTGTTGTGTTCTGCTGGTTATTCAACTGCTTTACGTTTGTCGGCTGTAGACAGGACGCAATGATGTTATCATGTGGGGTGAGGGGGGGGGGGGATTCATTAGGCTATTTTCGGGCTATTCGCCCCATCCCCACCTGCAGAGAGCTTGCTATTTTGTGTCTCACTCGTTTGAATGTCAGGAACAAAAGGACAAATAGACTCTTCAACGGAAGTGATGTAACAGAGAGTTAATAAAATAAAGACCGAGTTCAAACGGGACGGCGAATTGTCTTTTTTGGTCTTTTCACCACTAACAGTCCAAACACGCACGAGAACGACGCGATGTTTACAATCAAACTTTTCGTCCAGAATTTGATTCCTTTCTTTTCTTTTTCTCTTTGCACTCGACGTAGTTACGACGTCAACCTTTCTCGCTCCCCCCCCCCCAGAGCAAAGTGTCTAAGCTTTTTATCACGACGAAAATTAGCCCATATAAAACAAGGCTCATTTGCATATGTGAAGTCTCGTCGCGTGACAAAAAGCACACGTTTCTATTTGGTGACTAGAACACTCTGGGTTCAATCCCAGATGGACAATGCATGGTGCAACCCTCACTTTTTTTCCTTCTGGACTTGCATGATGGCTGCTACAAGTGATATCATTTTTACTTCCGCTCTTAGCTCCCCACCGCCCCCCGCCTCTCTAAGGCTATCTCCTCTTCTGCATCCCTCCTAGGGCCTCCCTCTCCAGCCCTCCCCTGCTACCCAACATTATGTCTGTCTGATGTAGAAAGGACATGTTAAATGAAAAAGGTCGATGCTTACTGACAAAAATACACAGGGGAAATATGGTAGTCAAAAATAAATTAATAGGGAAACTCTTTGATATACTTACGTATCAGGCAAATATAGGTATCTACACCAAAAATTACGGAAAATTATCAAGTGGAACTTTAATAAAAAATAAAAGTAATTTACTATTTGTAGTCAACGAACTCTGACCAACAACACTGCATCGTGTCTTCATATTAGAAGGGAGATAATCTTCTACGATGCGCTCGCTTAAAGCTGCATAATGGCGTAGCGTCAACGTATGAGTATAAAATTAATTTTATTTATTACTAACATTCTACTTGATAATTTTCTGTAATTTTTGGTGTAGATACCTATTTTTGCCTGATACGTAAGTATATCAAAGAGATTTCCTAGTAATTTATACTGAACTGCCATATTTCACCCGTGTATTTATGTCAATAAGCACTAGAAGATTTGAAACAAAGTCTGTCAAAGACATGCGAGGATACGTCTAACAGATTTGAAGAAAATTTTTTTTAAACTCTTACTGGTAGGAAGAAGGCTCTTGTATCAAAAAATAAGAGTTTAGATGAGTCGAGGACGAGCAGAAGAGTTAATTCATTACAGCTGACCGCAATGTTGGCAATCTTGCTGGAAAACGTCAGGTTCTTGAGCACTGGGAAATTCTCGGCAATTGTCTGGCTTTTGCGTTCCATTCTTTTCTCTTCATCAATCCGGAATACCTCAGCAGTCTTGAAAACCAGCAGACCTAAATTTTAGAAAAAATAAATACATAAATACAGAATTCGTTCTAGCTGTATCTTGCTCAAAATGCAGTTGTTTTGCTCATTTATTTTCGGTGGCACATTTTTTTTTATTTATATTTTATTTATTTTTTATTTATATTTTATTTATAATTTTTTTATCTATATTTTATTTATTTATTTATATTTTATTTATAATTTTTTTATCTATATTTTATTTATATTTTTTTAAACTTATACACAACTAGAAGAACAACCAGGTAAAATTATTTCCCCCCCCCCAACAGAACAGTTTTGCACCACTTTTATGTCAACTTACGAACATTAAAATCAAGGCTGCTTTCTTAGATTAGGACCCACGCTAAAAGTGATTTGGCGTCGGTAGTTTTCGGATGTTTACGTAAACCGCCGGACAGTGCCAAATAAGAAATCAGTTGACTTACACCCCCCCCCCCAAAAAAAAAACACAAACGAGGCTAAATTTACAAGCGGGGGTGGGGGGGAGAAAACAAGCAAAAAATTAAAGAAAAAAAAAAAAAGAAACATCAAATATATTTTGTCAAATTGTATAATAAAATATTTATTTTTTTAACCGTGAGTCAAATAAGAAGTGTTTAAATTAAAAAGTGAATTAAGTTTTTTTGACTGAAAATTACTTTTTGGTTTGTAATCAGGTAAAAATGGCAGGTTTAGGGTTTTTTTTTCACTGATAATTATTGTTGGTTTCGTTAGGGTTAGGTATTGAAATTTTGTTTCACTGAACAAGTTGTAAAAAAGCTTTTTTTCGCATGAAACAGTTTTGTTTTTTTTTTTTTAATTTTTGGTGGGTTAAAATTCTGCAGATCACAAAGAACTATAAGAAGTGGAATGAAGTGTTTATCTGCTTATTCAGTTCAATCAGTTGAAATGTCGTCTGCTTATTCAGTTCAATCAGTTGAAATGTCGTCTGCTTATTCAGTTCAATCAGTTGAAATGTCGTCTGCTTATTCAGTTCAATCAGTTGAAATGTTGACATGTCGTCTGCTTATTCAGTTCAATCAGTTGAAATGTTGACATGTCGTCTGCTTATTCAGTTCAATCAGTTGAAATGTTGACATGTCGTCTGCTTATTCAGTTCAATCAGTTGAAATGTTGACATGTCGTCTGCTTATTCAGTTCAATCAGTTGAAATCGTCTGCTCATTTTCTCGCAGTTTCATTGGCTAACCGCTTCGGTACTTTTCAGCGGTTTACGTAAACGCATATAAGTATAATTGCAAAACATTTTTTAATTTTTTGATGGGAAGCAAGATCTTTCTTAGAATTAAGCGACCGGGGTGAAGTGGGCAACCCTGCATTTTTACATATTCATCGAATCTAGCAGGAGAGTGGTATATAACTTAAAAACTGCAGAATGATTTCCATTCCCAACTAAAACTTTGCCAATGTAGAGTTTTGGTTGTTGTTTTGGAATATTCCACGTGTGACTGCGTCTAAACATTGTATTAGTTCATTTTATGTTTGTTTTACATTTGTGACCTCATGATATGAGTTGGTTGATACGTGACATCTGTGATGAGTATACGTGACATCTGTGATGAGTATATGTGCCCAAGTGATGCTGATTTTTTAACAGGACTTTTATTGAAAAAAAAATGTATGCAAGAGTAAAGTAACTTCATCTAATATACGTGATGCATTGATGGGAGGTGTGCAGCGAGATGTCTGTTAGTAATAGTGCAGTTACCGTTATACAGACGACACTATGTAGTGACTTAAAAGAAATTAAAGCTATATTGAAATACCTCACAATCTGTATGATACAACGTGCCAGTTTGAAAAACTTTCAAATTTACACATTTAATTCATAATTCATGGCTTGAGGTAAAGAAATAAATAAAATCTGACTCCATAATCAGAAAGAGCCCATAATTTTACATAAAAGTACCAAGTTTCATGAGAATAGCTTAAAAAATAAATAAATGATGGAGAAATTAATGGATTTCTTGAAATTATGAAGTGTCCAATGAAAAAGATAGATTCCGACCCAGAATACAGCAATTCTTCCCCCTTTGTCAGAAACATCACACATAGAATATGAGGACTAAAGGACAAAATAAGGAAAGCAAGGGTTATGAGGCGGCCGAAAGTAAACCCAAGCTTCATTTTCTACTCTCCTATGTAACAACAGTACTTCTCCATCTTAGGACATATTTGGCTCTTATACACGTAGAGGATTGCGTCGGGAGGGAGATACGTTCTCGAGCGGTCGAATGACCTCGGCCACAGATTTGATGTAAGTCTTCCATTTCAGGTCAGGAGTGAAAGTCAGCTCCGGAAGCTTGTCAAAGCAGGGGGCTTCCTCAAGACGAGAGCTATTCATTTCAATTGGGGCCAAGTGGGGATCAGGACGTTGGTGGTGAAAAGAGAGAAGCTCAGTTTTGGCCGCATTAAAAGTAACCAGCCCCCCCCCCCCCATTGCACGACGTGCTCAAGACCGGAAGAGAGATAATCAGAAAGATCTTGGTCATTGCCGCTCTTCGAAGTGTTGCCATAGATGGTTGTGTCGAATTATCTCGGAATGTGATTTGGGAGATCATTGATAAAGATTAGGAAGAGGGATTCCTGATGCAATCTATATAAGTCAGTAACGTCCTAAGATGGGGAGGTACTGCTGCCACATCTGGGGAGGTGCCGTTTCTTGCCTTGACACAGTACAAAATTGATTTTGCAAAATCGGTTCTTTACGCTAACCCTTTCTCACAGAAGAGACGCTGCTAATCTTTCGACATTATTGTTATTCCCATGGAAGGTGCTCGACTGGGCTCCAATCCCCGGTTCCAGCTTGTAAGACATTCACAGCAAGAACCCGTCTTCTTACCACAACTGCAAAGAACTTTCCTTTCGTCCCCTGTGTGTCCAGCATCAGGCAGAATTTCCATGAACAGAGTTTCTTTCCAAGAACTTCCCATCTGTGGGACACACTATCACGGGACTGTTTCCAATATGATCGTCTTCAAATCCAATGTCATAAACCACCCCTCCCTCCCCCGTAAGTAATCATTATTTTCAATCCTCTCCCTTGATAAATGATGACTCATGAGTAAAAAATTTTTTAATTAAAATATGGTGTAAGTGTATATATCTGGTCCGGAAGTAGGTGATCATTTTACATTTAAATGTCTATGCAAAAGTGATCCCCACTAATTTTTTTTTTTTTCGTCTACTTTTTCAGGCTTTTTTTTTTTTTTTTTAACATGTAATCACCTAAAAATAAAAAAGTAGAATCTCATTTTTATTTTCAGGCGAATTGGCACAGGGTTCCAATAACACCACTTGAACTCTGTTCACTGATTCTAAACGCATCAGAATACATTACGCCACTTGTAGCTCTACTTCCCAAAACTGATTTATGGTCTTACTTTTTTCAAATCCGGCAAAACAGAGTCCATATTTGCTGGCACTTGCTAACAGCTCTGCTCTTTGTTTGGAAACCGTGTCCGGGGGCTTGAAAAGGCGGATTTTACAAAGTTGCTGGAACTCAAAATCCTACACAAAAAAAAAAAAAAAAAAAAAGTCAACACATCAATCTGACCGAAAGCTGATTGGTTTAAAAAAAGCTGAAGAATTCTCCGAAGAATACCTTGTTTTCAGATCAGAGCTATGGATGTTAGATATTGAACGGGTAGATCATCTAGGATGTGATTTAGTTATTTGAGAATAACAGAAAATGAGACAGCTGAGGGGTCAGCAGAGGTCAACTCGATGAATCCCGGGTGAAAATTACGTCACATGGCTGAAAGAGATAGATAGCAAGTGGGAGTCTGTTTGGAAGTATGCAAGGGTGTTAGATTGTAACGTTTAGGCTGTCTACTTGTACGTTAAACTTCGGGTGTTTGATATCCTCACCCAGTTCATACGTCAACACTCACACACGCAAACCAACTGTCTAGTGTCATTATAATTGTTGTTGTTGTTGTCGATCCTCGCTGCAACAGTGTTTCCTGCTATCCTGCTGCTGGAACATGTCCGTCGTCCGCCGCCCCCATACTCGCATACTGCGCGTCACCAGTATCATCATCGTTGTATTGGGCTGTAACAAAGATTCTCATACACAGCGAAAGATAAGGCAGACTCTCTCTTTTAAATTTGATCACTTTTATTTAGGCGTCAATTTTCTGTCGCTCTTAGAAATGTTTTACTAACGAAGAGAGAGATCAATTTACCACTCTTATCGTAGTTAATTCCTAGCTATCTATGCTCCATTAAGTCCTGTCAACGCCTGTGAGCTCCGACTGTGAGAACAAGCTTTATTTTACACTTGATTGTACGAGTCCACCCGCAATAAAGCGCGCAAGCCAAATCAATCGCTCCCCCACACATATGTCCGGCCTCACAGGGCCATTATCGAACAGGATGTATAATGACATGAGCTGACAAGATATAACTAATTCATGGATGTGAATGATTAATGCAAATAAAAAGATGCAATTGAGAAGGATTTCCCAACCTGTAGGCCATGACCCCCTATTTCCAAATGGGGGCTGGATTGGAAGAGAAGCATGCACCCACCTCTTACAATCCACCATCATAATCAAGCCAAATGACAACAAATAATACGCAAAGCTCGAGCGATTAGGCAAAAAAAAAAACGAAAAAAAAATCAATCTTTGCCTAAAAAAAACAAAAAACGCCCTTTCTGCATTATACGAAAAAGCTGAATTCCACTTTATCTGATTTTCAAAAAGCTGAATTCCACTTTATCTGATTTTCAAAAAGCTGAATTCCACTTTATCTGATTTTCAAAAAGCTGAATTCCACTTTATCTGATTTTCAAAAAGCTGAATTCCACTTTATCTGATTTTCAAAAAGCTGAATTCCACTTTATCTGATTTTCAAAAAGCTGAATTCCACTTTATCTGATTTTCAAAAAGCTGAATTCCACTTTATCTGATTTTCAAAAAGCTGAATTCCACTTTATCTGATTTTCAAAAAGCTGAATTCCACTTTATCTGATTTTCAAAAAGCTGAATTCCGCTAAAAGAGGAGGTCCCCCCCTTTCCTTGCTCATTAGCGATTCTGATCTCTTCGCCTTTTCTCCACTGATCAACAATTTGGAACGAAGATCAAGTTAGATGAATAACTCATTTTCGTCCATCAGATTTGTGTAAAGATAATGGTGTGTGTGTGTGTGGTCGTATATGCCACAGGTCTGTGTAATGTGTAAAGTGGTGTTGCTTTGTATAAATGTGGTTGCATATGTTTCCTACATACAGCTTTCAGCCTCATCCGCCAGCTAGTCCTTGGACGAATAGGAAGCCGTGTGCGTAAGTCTTCCCAGCTGGTATATAACCTCTCCAACTACAAAACTCTGGCCAAATCTTCTCGTGGTACATCTTGAATACTGTGTTCCTTGCGAGCCCCAAGCTAATAAGCTAGGAATCTCAGAGTTAATTGGAGCTGTAGAGGTGCAGTGTGCAGGGCCCGCTGGTATGCGGACACATCCCGACATTCACTAATCCAATCTCCAGCCACAGGGCATGTGGTAAATGCGATCTTTGGATGGCCTGTCAAAACCTGGATGGCAGTAGTGTATGCATCAACTCACAGGTAATATGTGACGTTGGTGCATGTTTAAGTGGAACCACATCAGCTCTAGTTAGATGGGAACGGTGGAGGTGTTGGACTGCCCAAAAGTGTTCAAGTTGGTGAAGGATAGGGATTCAGACGTAAAACTGTCTTAAAAACTGTCTAGTCGAAACAAGACTAGACAATCAGGCCCCACCCTCATCAGAGGATTAATTGTAGCCTGATTCAACAAATAAATCGGATGATAATGACCTTTTTAGAGGTATGAATAAGAAACTTTAATTACAGGAAAGGTATTTTCTCAGTCTGAGACGATCACCGCAAAAGCATGTGCAAGAAGAACAGCCAGCAACGAGATATGGATAACTTGTTTCCGTAGTGATCAGGGCAACATGGTTGAAAATGCAATAAGGAGTCTGAATCAGAGAAATTGCGCGGATGTAAGTTACCAAAAAAAAAAAAAAAAAAAAAAAAAAAAATCGAGACGATTTCCCAACCTGAGGGGCCACAGCCACTCTGTATGTGTGGAGAGGACAGTGCAAACAATTTTTCCAATCAGTTTCAATTAAGAAAGTCAAAACTAAGAGAAAGAGACAGTGCGCATGTGTGTGTGGGGGGGGGGGGGGACAAGAAATTATTCTTTGATGAAATAAAAGTCATCTAATTCCCTTACCCCTTCATGAATCATTTGAAGTCAGTCTTCACAACAAAATTAACATCTTCAGTTTTCAGAGAGAACTGTCATAAAACGGGAAAATATAGGCTAGACAAGACGGAAACAGGGAGAGAGAGAGAGAAAAAAAAAAACAGGAAAAGACAAAAAAAGAAATAAAATCCAGCCAAATAGCGATTAAAAAAAAAAAAGGGCTCTAATAATTTGGCAGAAATCAGCTTTTGGTGCTTTTCCAGTGGTACACCTAAATGAAATATTAAACCTTTATGAAGTACTTCCTTGTGATGGAAAAAGAACGTTCACCAAAATTTACAGTAATTAATCCAGTATTTTTTTGGTGGCTTCCGGTTAAATTGATGGTGTCACCTCCACTACGGATGACCATAAATGAAAAAAAAAACCGTTGTTAGACTTTCTTGTTTATGCGATTTATAAGTACTTTTCTTTCGAATTATAGTTTAATAATAACAATACATTTGTTTAATTATTTTATTTTTTCTTAGTAATAAAAAAATAATATTTCCATTGAAAATACACATTTTCTTATTAATGTAAATGTTTGAAATAAATATAGCATATGTTTCATATGCTATAATAATTAAACATTTTATTGAATAACTTTTAACAAACAAATTATCAATCGAAAGTTTGTTTTTTTATATTTGACAAAAAAATGACATTTTACGAACCGAACGTTATTTTTTTTTTTTTTTTGACAGAAAATTACGTTATTTTTTATTATAATTCATAACATTTCGTTTGATAATTTGTTTGTTAAAATTAATTATATATTATTATTAAACTATAATTTGAAGGAACAATACTAACAAAAAAAATCGCATAAACAAAACTAATTTATGAAAATCGCAAAAACAAAAACTTTTTTTTTCAATTACATCCATCCGTAGCGGACGTGACGTCATAAATTTAACCGGAAGCCACGTTCACATAAAAATCTAAAAAAGCACCATTTTGCCCATGATAGTCCAAAGAAACGTTGAAAACGATCTTTTAGGCAGATGAGACAAAGTCAGTGAAAAATAACACCCCAGTTTACTCTAACGGTTCTTAGCAAAGTAGCCATTTTTTAACCACTTGTTCGCGTTAGGGCTTACCGTTTGACTAAACAAAATGGTTACTTTGCTCAGAACCGATATTTATGGTAACTTAAAAGAATTATAAACTTCTATTGATATTAAGGTAAGACTGCATGACACTGGCCCCCCTGGCTGTGCGCCAACAAACGGAAGCGCAAAAAATTAAAAGTCTATCGATAAGAATAAAAAAACACGGACCTAAATTTAAACTGAATACAAATTGTTGATTTTATTTACTAATGCCGTAAAAACATCTTTGTGTTCTTTTCCTAAGCAAATATACAAATATATTCCCATTGATGAGGAATTCTATTAGCGCTTCCGTTTGTCGGCGCACAGCCAGGGGGCCACTCTTATGCAGTCTTACCAAAATAAGTTGTTCAAAAGTAAATGTCGAAAAACAAAACAAAAAAAACTATCACACGGTAAATAATTTACGTGACTGAAATAGGAATTAAACTAAATTACAAACGTATTTAGAAATTTAAGATTAGGTCGTTTAAGACGCACTAAAAAAATTTACTATGTATGAAAATGTAAACAATTATATTTATAGTTTATTAATCAGATTTGTTTTGTTTTTTTTAAGTAAAATATAAGCTTTTCCAAGAAAAGGCACGTTTTCTGCGAAACAACAGTTCGATCATTTGATAAAGGAAGATGAAAAATCGAACACGACTTTTACCAAATAAAAAAAAATCATTCCAATAAGAAATAATTATCATTCTGGAGAGAATATAATAATATATATTCATATTTACCTTCATATCTCGCGTCTGACCACTCATGATTATTTGTTTGTGAAGAAAAAAAAAAGCAAGATAAAACCGCTTTTTCTTATTCCTTAATGCGCATGTGCGAAGAACCGGTATCGAATTCAAAAGTTACCCTCCTACAAAATGCCCCCCTTCTCGTAGATCACTCTTTACCCGTTTTTTATACCGTTGTTTATTAAATAGCATTGAATACCTTTTTGAAAATCCAAAATGTTTTCATAAATATTTAATCTATATAACAAATAATAACGCAACGAGTAACGGGAGATCTAGTTAATAATAAAAAATTGGTAATGAAACAGCGAAGGTGGGGCATTTTTGGAAGAGAGTAATTTTCGAATTCGACACCGCTATTTCATAAATATTTAATATTAGCTGGTTTTAAACCGGCGTTTCCCATGTGGAGATATATTTCTGGTCGAAAATAATTTCAAATATAGACATGTTTACAATTTTTGCCTTAAAAAAAAGAAGTTAAAAATAACATTTGTAATATGAAGTCAAGTAACAAAAGAAACTGTTAGCGCGGTGGTGTTCTTAAAAAAAAAACTACTTGTTGACACTGCGTTTCTGAAAGACAGGAACGAATATCTGAAGTGAGCAAAAATGCTTGAAACTCGTTATAAAATGATAAAATAATAAACATTTGTTGAAAAAAGTTTTCTACAAATGTTGATAGCCTCACATCTTTAAATATATATATATATATGGTACATTTATTGTATTAGTTGCTGTAGATGTAAATCCATTGAAAGTCCAGTGTTTATAAAAAGTGCTCAATAGCAAGTAGAGCTGTTCTTTAGTATAAATTTTCATTTATACAAACATTATTGGTTACATATATGCATAGATGTTTCGGTTGTACTCTTCACAGAGAGTCAACCTCTGCAGACTAAAGAAAGGTTGACTCTCTGTGAAGAGTATAACCGAAACATGTATGCACATATGTAACCAATAATGTTTGTATAAATGAAAATTTATACTATATATATATATATATATATATATATATATATATATATTAATAATGGAGTTTATGTATCTGTCTGTCTGTCTGAAGCCGAAACTCCAGTATGACTATTTTACTGAAACTAATCTTTTTGAAATTCTTTATATACTGTCATCAAAAGTCGTTCAGACACTAGATGGGTGTTGCCATTAACATAAGTCATTCCTTTAAACCTTCAATTAAATTCATATTTACAAATATACACTTATAACTGCTATTATCCAATTTACATATGTATTTACAATATTTTCCGATAAGGTTATATTAATAAACATTATTCATACAATTAATTAAAGCCATTTTCATCATAACCGGCGTGTTTTCTAAACCATTTCAACGCGAGTACTGTTAAAATTGCAAAGTCATTAGCTGTTTAATAAGTGGTGTCCTCCCTCCCTCCGGTAATTAAATATGGCGATCTGATTAAGCAGCCGATTAGCTGTTTAATCAGTGGTGTCATCCCTCCCTCCGGTAATTAAATATGGCGATCTGATTAAGCAGCCGACGTTAATGTGGGACGTTAAATATGTAAACAACAACGCTCGCAAACACCGTGCCCAGTTTTCCATTTTTAAAACCGTCCTAAGTTTGTTTATTCTTAGCCATTATGTTTTAAAACACAAATTTATTAAATCAAATTGTTTAATTAAAATAATAATTGATTTAAAAATTACGGATCAAGGGAAGAATAAGGACCCCAGATCATTAACACAAGACGCGGGACATATTTTCAAATCACCGGTTGACCTCGCAATACACGTGGTCTCTATTTACAAAACACTTGTAAATAGATCTTTTATTTATGTTAATATTTATTTTAAGGCAGAGAGTTCATAAATAAAACAAATAAATATTAACATGTTTTCTTTTCTTTTAACATGTATACGCTTTTTTAAAAATCGGCTGACTTGTAATCTGTCGTTTTGCAATAAACAAAACAATTTATCATTTTTTTTTTTACTTTTATTTACTAAATAAAAAACAAATTTTAAACGCAATTCTATATTTCGTGTTGTGTACTTTTTTTTCTTTTCGTAGGGAGGCGAGTAGCGAAGTTTTATATATTTGTTTGTAATTGTTGCTTACAGAAAAAAAAGGAAAAAACTTCATAAATTTTAAATTGCTTCCGTTTGGAAACTGATTTTTGAAGTCTAACTCCGCCCTCGTGGGGAAGCAAAACGAAAGATTACAAGTCAGCCGATTTTTTAAAAGGCGTATATATTTCGTTTATTTATTAAAATAACTTGCGTAATCATCCGTTTTGCCTCCTCGGGCTAGGAGCAATGTGTAGTATGGAAAAATCCTTCTAAACTGAGGTAAGATCCATAGTGCCCCTTTTTGGGAAGCTTGATTTTTCCCTACAAAACGAAAGATTACTTAAGTACGGTGATAAATATTTCATACCCCCCCCCCATTTCTGCCCTCGTGAAGTTTTTTCCTTTTTTTTCTGTAAGCAACAATTATAAACAAATATATAAAACTTCGCTACTCGCCTCCCTACGAAAAGAAAAAAAAGTACACAACACGAAATATAGAATTGCGTTTAAAATTTGTTTTTTATTTAGTAAATAAAAGTAAAAAAAAAAATGATAAATTGTTTTGTTTATTGCAAAACGACAGATTACAAGTCAGCCGATTTTTAAAAAAGCGTATACATGTTAAAAGAAAAGAAAACATGTTAATATTTATTTGTTTTATTTATGAACTCTCTGCCTTAAAATAAATATTAACATAAATAAAAGATCTATTTACAAGTGTTTTGTAAATAGAGACCACGTGTATTGCGAGGTCAACCGGTGATTTGAAAATATGTCCCGCGTCTTGTGTTAATGATCTGGGGTCCTTATTCTTCCCTTGATCCAAAATTACTATATAAAAATGCGCGCGCACGCACACACGCACACGCACACACACACACAGTTCAGGTAAACTTTTTCTTTCCGAGAATTAAAAACTTTTCGTGTTTACTGTATTTGATTTCTTAATACTTTCATATCCTATATTATCATTTTTTCACGACCTCAACAGAATTTATGATTCCATGTTTTATTTATTAAAAAAAAAGATGTGATTTTTTTTTCTTTAATGTCAACAAAATAAACTAACACATTGTACTGGAAAACTATACAACTGATTGTAGAATCAAATTGTTTAATTAAAAAAAGGTCATTAAACAAACACCCACACACACACACACACACACACACACACACACACATACACACACACTGTGTTCACTGTATTTGATTTTTTGGTGCTTTTTCATTTTAGGACCCACGTTAACTTTGACCCCATCGTTACAGTTAGGGTTAGGTTTTTTTTTTTCCTTTTTAATTAAAAATATTTACATGTATGGGGGGGGGAGGATAAAAAAATTAGGGGGAAGGCGGTCAAAAAAAATTTTTTTTTTTTTTCATAACTAAAAAATATTCCTATGACTGGTAATATAAAAAAATTGAGGGGGGGTACAAAAAAAATTTTTTCTTTCTTTTTAAACTACAAGTCTTTCTATTTATGGGCGAGGGTACAAAAAAATCGGGGTAG
>OY744540.1:7983561-7998561 GCA_963556195.1 Sepiola atlantica | reverse complement strand
GTATACATATATATATGTGTATATATATATATATATGTGTATATATATGTGTGTATATATATGTATATATATATATGTTTATATATATATATGTATATATATGTGTATATATATATGTGTATATATGTGTATATATATGTGTGTATATATATGTATATATATATATGTTTATATATATATATGTATATATATGTGTATATATATATGTGTATATATATACATATATATGTGTATATATGTATATATGTGTGTATATATATACATATATATGTGTATATATGTATATATATATGTGTGTATATATGTATATATATACAGATATATATGTGTATATATATACGTATATATATGCATATATATATGTATATATATGCATATATATATGTGTATATATACGTATATATATATGC
Organism: Sepiola atlantica; assembly: GCA_963556195.1. Taxonomy (NCBI): domain Eukaryota; kingdom Metazoa; phylum Mollusca; class Cephalopoda; order Sepiida; family Sepiolidae; genus Sepiola; species Sepiola atlantica. Next base: position 7,998,151 of record OY744540.1, on the reverse strand, counting down.
ATATATATGTGTATATATACGTATATATATGCATATATATGTGTATATATACGTATATATATGTGTACATATACATATATATATGCATATATATATATGTATATATATACACATATATATGTATATATATACACATATATATGTATATATACATATATATATATGTATATATATGCATATATATATGTATATATATGCATATATATATGTATATATATACATATATATATGTATATATATACATATATATATGTATATATATACATATATATATGTATATATATACATATATATATGTATATATATACATATATATATGTATATATATACATATATATATGTGTACATATACACGTATATATATGCATATATGTGTATATATATACGTACATATATATATATGTGTATATATATACGTATATGTGTATATATATATATGTATATATATACGTATATATGTGTATATATATACGTATATATATGCATATATATGTGTATATATACGTATATATATGTATATATATGCATATATATATGTATATATATATGTGTATATATATATGTGTATATATGCATATATATATGTATATATATATATGTGTGTATATGTGTGTATATATGTGTGTATATATATATGTGTGTATATATATATGTATATACGTATATATATGTATATATATACGTATATATATGCATATATATGTATTTATATACATATATGTATAAATATACGATGATACTCGATTACAGAGTACAGAGCATTTATATGTGAGTTTATGAAGGCTTACCAAATTATCACCATTAAAGATATTTTTTCTTACAAATATTTTTTATTTAAATTAAATTTTTTTCCTACACGTGTTTCACTTCCAAATCAGGGAAATTAAATGTCTGGAATAAGGGTTTCAACTGCCGACATATATATGTATATATATACATATACATGTATATATGTATATATATACATATACATATATATATATATATATATATATGTATATATTTATGTATGTATATATATGTATGTACAGACATCGTTCACATATACGACTTTGGATCATGGGTCGACTATGTTCTCTATTTTAAAGTATGCTCTTGCCCTTTTGGTTACGTCAGCATTTGTGGCGTCATAAAAGATCTCTTCCTGGGTTGAGTAAGAAAGAAAACAAAAATCAGCAACCTAATAAGTATTCAGTCTATTCCCTTCTTTAAAAAAAAAACACACAAAAATACGAGAAAAAAATGTATGAAGCCAAAGCAGAAGAGATGCAAGTCGAGCACACACCTTCCTAATACCATCTTGTGTCTCCCTATTCCTATCCCCAGGTAACATTCTCATGCATACACAACCAGATGTAAGTACTTATCCAGGGTCAATAGCCTGATACAGATTCTACAGTAATTAGGTACCCGAAATTGAACAGAAGGTGATAATCTCTAATATTAATAAATTGTGTAACCAGTTCTCGTGTCTCTGTGTATGTGTGTTTCTCAACTCTATGTTACCTACACATTATTTTTAATTTTTTTCATTACTAGCTCTATCTACCCAGCGTTGCCCGGGAGTGTATTTACTTGCAATGTTTTGCTTTTCTTTTTTTAAACTATGACGTTTTCTTTTCTTCTCCAAAATATTATATTTTGGTTCCAATCAAAGGGAAGTAACTCTTTTCGGACGAATACAGAAGTATAACCCTTTATTTCCTTTAAGTTAGCAGCAATTTGAAACTAATGCCGATCCGGACAAAGTATTTTCTGGAAGCAAATAATTCTAATTACATTTTCTTCTTGTTAAAATGCTACAATGATCCACAAGAAAAACTGACGAACCAGAATAAAATATTGATTTTGTAGGAAGAAAACTATCGATGAAAAGAAAATGATAAAGAGACTGACTTTATATATTAGATTAATCGAATATTTATTGAAATAAAAATTGTAATTGCGTAAAGTACTAAAATATTGTTAATTTATCTCTTTTCAGATAAATTTGACATTCAGAGTAACCCACAAAGTAAAAGGAAAGGTGAGGGATAGTATAGCTTAAACAACTAAAAAGGTCTATACATAGTGTTGATTTTTATTTTTAGGTGATTATTTAAAAATGTTTCATATTAGCAGCCATCTGTGCTGGGGTAAGTCATTTTTAAAATAAATTAAAGTGAACTACGTTATTACATTGCTAATAACATGGTACAACTATAACAAATGAAAATTGGATTGTCAGAATCAAAGTTTGATTTTGTCAGCTTAAAGGCTATTTTGTTTTATGGAAATCGCCCCAGACAAGGCATGAAGCCACTTGATGTAAGGAACTAAAAAAATACTACTTCAAGATTAAAAACTAGCCTACGATAAGTGTCAGATGTACCCAGAAAACAGCAATTCTTCCCCTTTATCAGAAACATCGCTCATGGAATGTAAGGAATAAAGGACAAAATAAGGGAAGCGAGACTTATGAGGTGTCTGAAAGTAAACCGAAAGTTCACTTTCTACTCTCCATATTGGGCTGTGACTTTGAAAATCCGACAAGATAACTTTATATGTTAGATACAAAGTGTACAAGTTGCATATAATTTTCTAGTTTGTTTGTATTCCTTCTTTAGTCTATTGTTCTCTCGTGTTCCATAACTTCTATTATGTTTGTCTTCGACAAACTGTTTATCTATGAATAAATGTATGTGTATGTACATCCAACTGTGTCTTCACTATTGTCCGCTTCTCAACACACAAAATGGCGGCCTCGTTTGCAGGAAAGATATTCAGAAACACTTGGTCGCTAAGAAAATAAAAGCTAGAATATAAAATATTATTAGATTTTCACCAGACAAGGTCCAAAAAAAGGGTATCTAATCTAATAGGTCCCTCACTATCCACCAAGCTCCAGCCCCTGTCCCATCGTCGCAATGTTGCATCCTTTTGCTTGTTTTACAAGTACTTCAATGGAATGTGCTCCGATGAACTAGCTGCTCTAGTGCCTCCTCGACGTAATTAAACTCGACCAACCCAACAATCAGATAAATCCCGTCCATTCATTGTGGAGGTACCCGGATGCCGGAGAGCCTTCTACTCCAATAGCTTCTTTCCTCGAGCTACCAGCCTTTGGAACTCCTTCCCTGCTCTCCGTTTACCCGACTGTACTGACATGCAGAAATTTAAAACTGACGTGAACAAGCATCCGGCTGCACATCTCCCAATTTACGACGACCCATCCCCTCCCAAAACTTTTACCCCTTACGTCTACAGTGGCAACGTGCCTTGTTTAGGGGTGAACTCAGTTTAAAAAAAAAAAAAGAAGAAGAAGATCAGAGGCATATAGATAGATATTTAAGATATTTGACACCCGGGCAACGCTGTGTAGACTCGCTAGTGTTACGTTTGTTTATACAACCCCCCACCCCACCCCACTCCGCCCTTTTCTCTCTTTCTAACCCACTTAATTCACTATGAAATATTCACATTTCGGTTAAAGTATTTTTAGAAAACGCCAAGTTTTTAAGTTCTACTTTTAATAGTACACCAGGCCTTCCCATCGTTGGCCTATGCACCCCCACCCTGCGCTAAACTTATCTTAAATACCTCTACTCGAGTATAGTTGCATATATATATATATATATATATATATATATATATATATATAGGTAGAAGGATGAAAAGGAATTAGAAAAGCAAAAGTCAGATCTTTTTTCAATTCAATTGCTCAGAGCTAGGTATATTCCGCAAAAAGGCAATTTATTCAAATTAAATTTTTCCTTAAGCCAGGCTTTTCAAAGATCAAAATCTTATCATCAGAGGAAATCGTTGGGATAGATAAGTTGGCAAAGGCCAAGATTTAAAATTTGAAAAAGTAAAATAAAGATTGTGGGGAAAAAAACACAAGGCAAAACTCTGCCCAAATGCAAGCAAATGTCCGATTGCAAAAAAGTCCGGTGTCAAAAAGTCCAGCGGAGAAAGTGAATTGTAGACAGGTTGGTCGTTAAAAAGCACGAGAAATGACATGAGAGGATTCAGAGTTAGATTTTATATATATATATATATATATATATATATATATATATATATATATATATATTTAATTTATTGATAAAGTTCAACTCTGTTAATAAAATGAACATAAAACCAATATTTTCGAAAGTGCTCAATAACAAGTAGAGCATTTATAAAATTACATAAACAATATCACAGCATTACGTCAATCAACCAACGTTTCGATGCTACAACTGTTGTAGCATCGAAACGTTGGTTTATTGTGGTAATGCTGTTATATTGTTTATGTAATTTTATACATATATATATATATATATATATATATATATGAGTGGAGAACTAAAAGCGAACTTTTAGGAAAGGTAAAACCTATTGTGAAAAGTGCACAGCTCAATATACAGGATAGAGCTGGACTTTTTGACACCGGATTTTTTTGCAATCGACATTTACTTGCATTTTGGCAGAGTTTTGCCATGTGTTTTTTTCTTCCCCACAATCTTTGGTTTACTTTTTCAAATTTTAAATCTTGGCCTTTGCCAACTTATCTATCCCAGCAATTTCCTCTGATGATAAGATTTTGATCTTTGAAAAGCCTGGCTTAAGGAAGAAAATAACTGAATAAATTGCCCTTTTGCGGAATATACCTTGCATTGAGCAACTGAATTGAAAAAGATCTGCCTTTCACTTTTCTAATTCCTTTTCATACTTCTACGTTATATATATATATATATATATATATATATATATATATATATATAATAACTTCTTTTGTAATATGGTGGGGAAAATCCCAGCAGAGTGCTCGATTAATTGAGAATCAAAATTAAGAACATAATATTTATTTATTTTTTGGTACATAAGAATGTGTCCTGTATCGCATCCGAGTTATTTATCTTCCTCCCACAGCGGTAAGATGTGACACGGGAAAGTGGGATTTGAAAAACCAGCGCCCTCGAGAAGGGAGAGCACACTGGCCTACAAAAAATGCCTAGGCAGCCTCATTGGCATTCCCCGGTAGGGGCACCTCAGGTGATTATCAATAAACTGACCCCTTCTCAAAAGGTGAGAAGGCAAAGCCTGGGAGGGTGGACCTCCTAGAACTGCACAGAACTAACCCACAGACCGGCGGAATCAAGGCTCAGAAGGCCAAGATGATACAGGTCTATAGGGTGTAGTATCCAGGGCGTTACGGAGCGCGTTCCACGAGCACGCTCCTTTTTGCTGGAGCGAAGGAGAGGAGGGCTCATTTTATATTCAGTGGGAGTGGAGCGGTAGCAACTCCATTTCGGACTAAAGAGCGGTGGTTTTATCGCTCTGCGCTCCTCGCTCCAAAATTATTTGATTTTTTTTTCTTTTAAACATTAGTTTTTTTATTCAGCAATAAACAGGAAAAGAAAAGAAAGTCTCAGAGTTTACTCTGAGTTATTTTTTAAAATTATATCTGGTAAATGTATATGAGATAGGGAAAGAGAGAGGGAGGGAGGGAGGGAGAGACAGGGAGAAAGAAGGAGAACATTTGAAGTTCTCAGATTTTTACATCTATGTGTTAAATTGTTGATTGGACAGTTTTCTTAAGGTAGAAGACAGACAATTTGGCACCAAATGTCTTTAAATGAGCCAGTGAGTCTATAGATGTCTTTGAAGTTATTTTCTTATAGATTTGAACTATTTAAAAAAAATTTTTTATTTTTTTAACATAGTTCACCCCAAACAAGGCAGGCCGCCACTGTAGACGTAAGGGGCTACTGAGAAAAAAGAAAAGGGGAGAAGGTTGGAGGGGGGGAGGTCAACCTAAATTGGGATCTGCACAGCGAGATGTCTTTTTAATTCATGACAAGGATGTTTATTGGGATTGAATAAATAAGCCAATTTTTCTTTTAATTTGTGTTTTTAAATAAAGAATTTTAGGTTCAATTATGCTATAGGGGCCGTTGGATTTTCTCGCCCATTTCGCTCGGTATTCACCCAAATGTTTGATAAAATCGATTTTTGGGGTGAAATGGTACATTTTGTCCTGACAAAAATTCTAATTTATTTTTAGCATATATCAAATTGAACTTTTATGCCACATTTTTACCCGTCGAAGGAAAATTTGACCCAATATTTTTTTAACTCCCAATGTCTAGGCCAGATATTTTGTATGAAATTTTAAGACATTAAATGGATCTCTGAATTGTTTATTGACAATTTATTGATATTTTTTGTGCAACTTATAAAAAATTTTCCTTTCCTGAAAAAATATAAAATTGTTTTAAAATACTTCAGGGATTTTTCTATTTCTATTTTATACCTCAGGAAACGAAAATTTACGTATAATCCTATACTTCGTCCGACATGTTCTGTTATAACTCTCAAAATATTAGCGAGATTTTATCAAATATTATCTTACAGTCTTGCACTTAAAGTGACATCCCAACCCATATCAATGAGATCCTTTGACGCCCACCCCTATCCTTCGACCATTCATTGGCAGAATAGAACGTTTATGAAGGAAGGTACATTTTCATTATGGAGCGCTGAAAAAGAGCCGCTCCTTTTTTATAGGAGTTTGAGCTGGAGCGGCTCCTTTTTGAAAATGGGGAGCGTGAGAGGAGCCAGGTCCAATTTTGGGCGTTGGAGCAGGAGCGGGAGCAGCTCCAAAAGTAGTGGAGCGCGTAAAGCCCTGGTAGTATCCGTCGGAACAGATACTACACTGTATCGCATCCGAGTTAACTGATTGGTGAATCATTGGTATAGAGAGATTCATAGCCTCTAAGAAATTCCAACAGAACCAGTAGGTTACTGTGGTTGAGTTGATAACGACGTGGACTGACGACCTGTGTGTGCCAGGTTCGAATCCAGTCGGTTACATAGCACCACTTTCACTTATTGATGTTGGCAACCTTCATGTGGTTCATCCTGCAAGAATGATAACAACAGAATCAAGCCGATCAACAAAGTCGTAAGATTTAAAAAAAAATTTTTTTTTTTTTTAACATAGTTCACCTCAAACAAGGCAGGACACCACTGTAGACGTAAGGGGCTACTGAGAAAAAAGAGGGGAGAAGGTAGGGGGGGCAGTCAACCTAGATTGGGATGCTGATTCTAAACAACTTTACTAACAGAAAACAAACAGCAAGACATGGTACACCGCTATTGCTCACAGAAACTGTTTCTATTGCTTTCAAAAAAATAGCTGTTCTGAAACCAAAGTTGGCTTTAGTGGAGCACATCGTGCAATAAGAAAAAAGGTGTCTGGGGACTTTTAATACATCTAAAACCAAACTTCTCTCCTTTCAACACCAATGCTCGGATCCTTATTCTGCCTCAATTGAAACGAATGGCTCTCTCTTTGAAGAAGCCCCCTGCTTTGATGAGCTTCTAGAACTGACCTTCACTTCAGACTCTGAAATAGAAGACTTACATCAAATCTGTTGCTACCGTCGCTGGAAAAATGGTTGGATCATTCCATCGCTCCAGAAAATATCTCACTCCGGACACAATCCTCTACCTGTATACGAGCCAGATTCGTCCTAAGATGGGGAGGTACTGTTACCAAATCTGGGGAGGTGCCGCTCAGAGCACCCTTTCCTGCTTTGACGGAGTACTAAACTGACTTCGAAATCTACATGAGGATGTCCTCTTCTCGTCCCTACAGCCTTTTTCTCTCAGAAGAGACGTTGCTAGTCTTTCTCTACTCTATCGTTATTTTCATGACAGGTGCCCAACTGAGCTTCAATCTGTGCCCCCCCCCCTGTAAAACATTCACAAAAGACTCGTCTAGCTACAACCACTGTCAATAATTTTCCTTTCTTCCTCTGTGTATCTAAAACTTTCTTTCCAAGAACTGCCCGTCTGTGGAACACAATTCCACGGGGTTGCTTCCCAGCTGACTACAACATAGTTATTTTCAAGTCCAATGTTAACAAATTCTTAAAACATCCACAACAAAAAATCGTCTATCTACAACCACTGTAAATAATTTCCTTTCTTTCTCTGTGTACCTAAACGGACCTTCTATGAGCAAACTTTCTTTCCAAGAACACAATATCACGGGGATGCTTCCCAGCTGACTACAACATGGTCGTTTTCAAGTCCAATGTTAACAAATTCTTCTTGAGCCGTCCTCTTAAATAATTAAATTCTGCCCAGTTTCAACCATCGTTACCAATCCTCACGGTGTTGTCTGACCGTCCACCTAACAAACACATTAACCCTTATCCTCGAGTGGCTTTTGGGCCTTGATAAACAGTAACTCATTAGTGCATAACATTTTTTATTTAAACTATCTTTTTGAGCCTGGAATTAGTAACCACCTCCCCCCCCAAAAAAAAATTGTCCGACATTTTTATTGACTCGTGTTCGCTAAGTGAAATAACAAAACTTAGTTTAAGAACTTTAAAACTATACAGGTCGGGAGAAAATTAATTTTCCTTGCGTTTGGTAAAAGTTATTTGTTGTATATTTTGTTTGTTTTCAATTTCTGCGCTGATGGCCATGCTACATAAATGCCGTTTTTTTTTTTTTTTAATCCTGAACATTTACAATTGCGACTCCCACACTAAAAGTTGAACTTGGTAAGTAGTTTCTCCGCAAAAAAAAAAAAGAAACGTTTTCCTGTTTTCTTTTTCGCTCCTTATTTTCTGAATTGTCACTTTCTTTTTCGCTTTCTGCTTGTCCGTCACTTTTTCTCTACGGCTTGAAGGCAAAACAGAACGATTTGTTGAGGAAACTCTGTTAACATCGGGTTTGTCTTTTTAAAAATTTTTTGGGGAGCGATCACGTGCAGCCGCATGCGATAGCATTCACTCATTTCCCGCGGAAAATGGTCACGTGCCAATTTTTGGCGGCTTGCTTTAAAATGGAGACTTTTGATTGGTCAAAAGGCGGGCAACGATTGGCTATCCACCTTTCTGCGAGAAAAGCGAAACAAGTATATTTCCCCTCACCCACCCACCCACGTTCACTTATATACAGAATATAAATGTTTTTTTGTTGTTTTTTAAAAATGTATATACTATACAATCATAATTTCATCTCTCTCTCTTTCTCATATATATATATATATATATATATATATATATATATATATATATATATATATATATATACATATATATATATACATATATATATACACACACACAAAAATAAAACATTATATATACAAATGAAGATAGATATATGAAATATATATATATATATAAAAGATGCATATATACAAATAATATATATATATTTATATATAAATATATATATATATATACACAAATAATATATATATAAATAAATAAAATATATATTTATATATTTCTCTTTCATTTGTGTGTATCTATCATCTCTCTCATCTAATATATATATATATATATATATATTAGATTAGATTAGATATAGATAGATAGATAGATAGATATATCTTGGTAGTTCATTTTTAATGATGTGTTTGTGTCCTGCGTTGATTATCCACTATTCCATAAACTAATATTCCATTTTGTCTAAATTTTTATTTAATATTTACTCTCTCACATGTGTGTGTGGTCTTGTAGAGAGATGTGTTCACGCGCGTGTGTTTTATTCTGAAATATTTTGATTGCCACCCCCATTTAAGATGATCTATTATCTCACCGAAGTCTCTACGAAGTACTTGCGTCTTTCAAAGTGTGTAAATCTTTGTGTACTCGTATTTCCCCCCCCCCCACACACACACGAACACAAAGCTTCCTCCCGTATAGGAAAAGGAGATAAATTTCATTGACCCCCCTCATCACTTTTACGACACAAAAACAACAACACTATCGTTATAACACCGTATATTTAATTTATTTCAACTTAAAAAAAATTAAAAAAATACTTTAGTTTCGACTACGGATTTTTTTCTCTTTCTTTTTTTTTTTTCTTTACTTTTTTTTTTTTTTTTTTGAGGTAATGTTTATATAAACAAAAATCCGGAGTGAGAAAATATATTTTAAATACTAAGGACCACACACGAAAAAAAAAACGAACGAACGCAAACATTTAAGAACAAGAAAAAAAATGTAAAGTTTATGTTAATTTTAATTTTAAAACTTGACTCTCAAAAATCACTTTAGCTTAAAGAAAAAGAAAAAAAGGATTTTTTGCATGTTTGAAATTTCACATTTTAACTATCAACTTTAAAACGAACAGTTTATTTTTTTTCATTTAAAAATAAAATTATTTTTGTCTCAACAAAAACGATTTCTCTCTCTCCCTCTGTCTCTGCCCCCTCTCTCTTTCTCTCTCTACCCCCTCTCTATGTCTCTCTCTCTTTGCCCCCTCTCTCTTTCCCCCCTCTCTCTTTTCCCCTCTCCCTCTCTCTCTCTGTTCCCCCTCTCCCTCTCTCTCTGTCGTGAGTGAGTGAGTGAGTGTTAGAAAGGGTTTCCTCTGTAGTTTTGTTTATTTTTCCCAGTGACCATTTTCCCGTCGACGATGTTAGTTGATCCAATGGAAGCAGCCACTGCTCACCTTGGATTTCCAACTCGATCAAAACGAATGAAGATGGAACCCGGAAACAATAACAACCAAAGACATTACGATTCCACTGGTTCTGGCCGAAAAACTCTTGAACTCCAAGGGGTCATAGACGTCCTTAAGGAATATGACGATTACGAAGGTGGGATCAACTGTAGTATTTGTGGTAAGTAACCTTAAACTATTTACATAAAAACACACACAAACACAAAAAAAAAAAATCTACACTAAAAAATATAATGTTTAAAAAATAGTTTAGACTTTACCTTTTTTTTTTTTTTAAATATTAACCAATCTCACTTTATAGAAAGTTTATTATTTAGCCATTACCTTTTTTATGATATTAAAAAAAAAAGTTCAAATTATATTTCGACAGGTGCAAAGATACAAAAAAAAAGGAAATTTATCAATTTCCGACTTAAACTTAACTTATTCGGTATTATAGTAGACGAACATCCTCAATTATCCCCCCCCTAAAAAATGAGATTCTACTTTTTTAGGCGATTATGTGTGAAAAACTTGGCGCAAAAAAATTAAAATATATTTTAGAATTTAGAATGGGGGATCAGTTTCGTATATAAATTTAACGTAAAATGATCCCCCCCCCCCATTGTAGGGCCCTTCTAGAGTTTTAGGGCAATTAACCAAATTTTTTGTATGAAAGATAAATTCTGTGCGCTTTTTTTTTGGGGGGGGGGGGCTCTACTTTTTTTGTAGGTTACGCGTGGCTTTACGATCTTGCCAGTCGGACTTAGGGTTAGTGGTAACAAAATTAGTTAACTGCCCTAAAAAGTTCGAATGCCCCGAAAATGGAGGATCATTTTACGTTACACTTATATGCGAAACTGATCCCCAACTCTAAATTCTAAAATAATTGTTTTTTTGTTTTTTTTCCGAATAGTCTTTTCAGAGTGTTCACACGTAATCGCCTAAAATAGTAGAATGTTAGGGGGGTAGCTGATTTACCACTTACTCGTCTAAGTCTGTTTATGTTTGTCAGAATATTTTAGTGATAAAAAAATCATAATGATAAAAAAAATTAAATTTACTTTTTACTTAGTTCATTTTAAAATAAATTAACAATTATTAATTAAATAAAATTTGCGAATATCCCCTCCGCAGGGGTTTGCTAATAATTTTGTTTTTTGTTTTGGAACGTATCGATTAGGTCACAAGGTTTTTTTTGTTCTTGCCTTGTTTGGATACAAAGAAATCTACATTAAGGACGATTTTCTTTTGCTAAGTTAGTTAACTAGTTTTAATTTTAACTTAAAGACTTTTAAATCTGTTTTCGTTATTAGTTTTAAATTATAAATTATTTCTTTTTTGCCGCTGAAACGTTAAACAAACAAAAAAATCACTTTTAATTTCAATTTAGATGAAGAAATTGCGTCGTAATTTCTATTTCGTTTTTAGTTAAGCCAAGCTTAGATAAGTTTATTAAAAAAAAACACAATTAACTATTATTATTCATTGTTTATTTTTTTAAACTCAGTTTATTTTTTGTGAATCAATTGTCTTTCTTTATTCAAAATAAATCAATTTTTTATTTTTACTTTCATTTAAAATTTCTGTTTTTTTTTTTTGTTGGTGTATTTTAACACTTAATAATTTTTTTTTCTGACTTAAGTTAAAACTATTAACCTACCATTCTTATTGAGATAATATATTTTTATGATAACTCGTTTTTAAAGCGTCAGTTAATTTTATTTGTTTATCTTTTCTATTTGTAAAAAAAAATCCCTTTTTTTACGTTGAAAAAAAAAATCAATTTGTTTTTTGTTTGTTTTAATTGTTAGTTTAAGTTTTGGGAATTTTTTTAGTTTCTTTTTTATTCTTATTTCACGTTGGATCCGTTTGTTTATTGTATTTTAATTCTGTGATTCGAGCGAAACTTGGTGCTGCAACAAACCCCCTAAATTGGTAAATAAATACGAGTTGCGATGAATGGTTTGGTCTCATTCACAAAAATGGTAACTTGCCATAAATGGGTCACCTCATGAATATTCATGAGATCATTGATGAAATGTATTCGCGTGCGAAGGGAGGGGGGCGGCCCTATGAATATTAAGCAGATCGATTTTGCTTAGGCGCGTGATAGGATTTTTTTTTTTTGGTGTTTTGTTTTGTTTGTAGATATTTAAAAAAAAATGTTTACTATTTATTTATTTAAAGTATTTGATCAGTTTAAGAACAATTGTACGACTTTTTTAAAGATCTTCCACGGGATCGAATTTGTTTCGCGTACTTTTTGGATGATTTTATTTTGATTTCTTCTAGTCTTTGGTAAATTTCTTCGTGCCATTCAGACACAAGTCATGCGCTCTCGCACTCGCTCCTATGTTGTCTTTTAATATAAGTTGAACCTGGTTTAAGTACAGACAATCTTTTTATTTATTTATTTTTAAGAATTTAAAAAAATATTTCGGAATTTTTTTTAGATGAGGATTGATAATTTGGATTTTTTTTTTCGACTACTATTCTCATCTTGGTTATTATTTTCACAAATCTTCGGCCGATATAACCTCCGACCTTCCTCGGTGCATCTGTTCGAACTTAGGAACCGTCTAGTACAAACTTAGGAATCCGTACGGAATTTTAAACTGAATCTTTTATTTAATTCTACAGCGGTAGATTGTTCTTATTCCGTCAGCCATTATCAGCTAGAAGTGTTTATTTGTGGTATTCTTAGTCATTCTTAGCTATTATCGCCTTTAGTAAGGATTGAACCTTCAACCCCCCTCAAAAGACTGTTAAGTCAACCGTGATGCCATTGGTGCGTGTTGACGGAATGAGAACAATCCACCCCTATGGATTAAATAAAGGGTTCAGTTAGAGATTCCGTACACAGGTCCCCAACTTATAAAAGATGCACCGGAAGATATAAAAGATGTCGAAACGTCGGATGAGGATAGTAGTCCGAATAATATAAAAATTAGGCTTTTTTTTTAATGTCGATTAAACTGTTTGATATTTGTGGCGTAGAAATTGTTTGCTTTTGAATAATCGATTTAAAAAAAAAAAAAAAAATCGACGATGCACGTGCTTCATCATCATCGTCGCCGTGATTGATTTTTCGGAATCAGCTGACTCCAGCATCCATTTCTTCGAATGTTTATATTTCTGCGAATTAGTGGCTTCGTCGATGATTTAAATTTAATAATAATAATTTTAAAAAAAGATTCGTATTTACACGGTGTTGCCCGGATGGAGGGTTTAGAGAAAAATCATTCAAAATATAGTCATGTTTACATTTTTTAAATTTTTTACAAAATATTTTTCAAAAATCGTTTTATTTTCCCTTATTTTATTTTTGATTTCAAACAATTCGATTAATAGTAGATAATAATAATAAAAATTATGTGTATTTATCAAAGTTACGTATAGACGAGAAACACATACAGATACACGAATGCAGACTAACCGTACCTACCCGACGTTGTCCGGGAGTCTTTTTACTTTCACTTTTTCTTTCGCTTTTCTTTTTCCTACTTTTTTTTTTTATTTTTTATTTTTTTATTTTTTATTTTTTATTTTTTTATTATTATTATTATTATTATTATAATAATAATAATAATAATAATAATAATAATAATAATAATAATAATAATAATTAATTAATAATAATATTTTTTTTTTTTTTTTTTTACCGAATTTTTTTTTTTAAATTAGGATTTTGGGGCATTTATAACGACAGCTAACAGAACGAAAAAGGGGTAAAAAAACAAAAATAAACAAATAGGCAACAAATAAATGTTACCAAAGGCAAGATAAGTTACTCTTCTACTAACCTGGATAAGTTTATTTGTGTTTTAACTTATTTTAAAGCGTTTTTTTTTCTTCTTCAAAACAAACCTGGTGTCCACCTGTTCAGTTAGAATTAGAAAAAAAAAAAAATGGCTGAAATTACATAGAGTTTCGATAATCGCTCAAAAAACGAAAATTAAGCAAAATACTGGTAGAACACTACATTTTCTCACGATTGGTGACATTTATTGGATGTGTTTCTAACACTATTTTGTTTATTTTTCGATTTTTCACCAATTATCAAAGGTTCCCCAGCCATTTTTTTGTTCGAACTGAATAGGTGGACACCAGGTTTGTTTTGAACAAAAAAAACTCTTTAAAATAAGTT
>OY744540.1:7963561-7978561 GCA_963556195.1 Sepiola atlantica | reverse complement strand
TTACCAAGCGCAAGGAAATTTACTTTTCTACCTACCGTGCGTTATTTTTTTTTTTAATGTTGGTTAATTGTCGTTTCTTAGCCAAGATGGCGACCAATGAATCGTCTGCTGTTTTCCGACCTTTCAAGTGAGTAAGTAAATCCAAATAAATTGTTTGGAACTAATTTCAAATTTACCATAAATTATTTTAAAGGAATTACAGTTGAGAAAATTAGTCCAAAACAATTTATTTGGGTTGGCTTACTCGGAAAAAATCAGAAAAATGCAGACGCCTTAATTAATGACAAATTAACCAAAATTAAAAAATCTTTGAAACCGTTTTTATTTACATTTAAATTTTCGTTAATATACGATCGGATTACCACACAAACTTAAAAATGGCTACCTCCATTTTCCGGAAACCACCGAAGTCTGTAAATTAATTGAACCAAATTGTAATAAAGTTATAACTACTTGTTGTTAAGATAATGTTGTTTTAATCATTTTATAAAATTCTCAGATATAAATAGCTTCTATAACTTTCAATCTTTTAATAAATGAGGATTCCCTAAAACATTTAAATTCAGTTTAAATAACTTTCAATTCGACAGTTTAAATGTTTCAAAATTCCTTTCAAATTTCGAAAGTTATTAATTTTTTAAGGTATTAACAAAAAAAAAAAAAGAGATTAAAATTTCTGATTTGTTTACGAAGAAACCGAAATGCATTATGGTGGATTTGATTTCATATTTTCATAATTACATGTTTAATATGATTTAAAAACATATTTTTTAAATTTTACACTATTTCATATTTTATTTAAATAAATAATCAAATAAGAGTAAATAAAATAATTATAATTAAATGTGTAATTAATTATCAAAGTTACGGCGACACGAGAAACACACGCGCGAAGTTGTCTTATTATTTTATTAATGTATATTTATTTATTTTTAGTTTAAAAAAAAGTATAATTAAAAAATAATTTAAATAATAATGGTTGTCAATGGCAACCAAAGTAAAAATCCAAATCTGACCTACATTTTTATTTTTGGTTAAAAAACAATGAATTAATTTTTAAAAAATATAAATTGATTTTAATCTTTTTTAATCCACTTTATTTTTTGTACTGTAAAAAATAAATACTTAATTAACTTTAATTATTTTATTAAAACCTTTTTTACCCGAAACGTTGGCAACTTGAACAAATTCTGTTTTGGTTCGAAACATTTCAGATTTTTATATATAAAAAAATAAATAAATAAATAAAATAAAAAATATATAAATAAAAAATGCAATTCTTGAATTCTCAGCGACAAAAGTAAAGATTCTTTCTTGTTTTTAATATTTACTTACTCTACGCAGTTTATACCTATATAAAAGTTAAAAACAAAAACAAAACAGTATCCAAGTACCTGGGAATTAAAGTTGAGAATTTGTTTCATTTAAAAAAATTTTTTTTAATTAAATCGCGTAATTTGTTTTCGGCTTCATTGATGTGTTTATTTTAACATAATTAAAATTTGTCCGCAAATATTTAACATTATTATTTTTTGGTAGTAGTAGTAGTAGTAGTAGTAGTAGTAGTAGGATGATGATTGGTGCTTCTTTAATTTCGCCCCGACATGTTAGGCCTCTCTTAAAAAGAAAATAGCTAAAGAAATGTATAAACTTTGTTATGTATTTACGTGGTAGCTGAAAAAAAAAGACTGTACACCAAAATAAAAGAAAAAAACGATTTTATCTATGGGTCGCCATTTTGGCTAAATTTTGAGTTTTTCCGAGAAAAAAATTGAGTTATCTCCCTTGCCTAATCAGTAAGCTTAACTGAGTAAAAAAAATGTCTAGCGATACGTAAGATCGTTTTTTTTCTTCTTTTTCTTATATATTATACTGGATGAATTTGCGTAATTTTTTCTGTACAATCTTATTTTCAGCGTACATAAAAAAGTTTATACATTTCTTTAAATATTTTCATGTCGTAGCGAAACTGATTAAACGTTTGATTATTAGGTGCTTCTTTACTTTCACGACGACATGAAAATATTTAAAGAAATGTAAAAAAAACTTTTTTATGTACTCACGTGTCAGCTGAAAATAAGATTGTACAGAAAAAAATTACGCAAATTCATCCAGTATTTATTAAATTATAAGAAAAAGAAGAAAAAAAAAACTATTTATTTTACGTATCTGTAGACATTTCAGCTTATTAAGTAGGCAAGGGAGATAACTCGATTTGGGGGGGGGAATAAGTTCAAATATAAGAAAAATAATTTTATCTGTATGTCGCATATAGATAAAATCGTTTTTTATTTTTAATTTAATAAATACTGGATGAATTTGCGTGATTTTGGTGTATCTTTTCAGCTACCACGTAAGTACATAACAAAGTTTATACATTTTTTTAGCTATTTTTTTTTTTAACGAGAGGCCTAACATGTCATTGTGAAACAGCAGAAGCACCGATTATTATTATGATTATTATTAGTATTACTATTATTTTTAATAGTACTATTATTATGAGTAGTAGTAGTAGTAGTAGTAATCGAATTAGTGTTAGTATCATTTGTATTTTACTCATCGGAAGTTATCACGATAATCATTAGTAGTGATCGCTCACTGTGAAAAACAGATGGTGTTCCCTGGAATCTGAGTGACAAGTCTCCCCAGATTTCCAGTACTCACCCCTTCTTTCGATCACGTATTAATTTCTTTTATTTATTTTTATTTTTTAGAAACCTAAGTGATTTAAATTAGTATTTATTAAATAACAATTTTTAAAAAGACAACACTTTAGTCAGAACGTCTAAAAAAAAAGTTGAAACCGCTTTTTCCTTCAGTACAATTTTCAATAAAGTCGGTCATGTGATCATCAAATCACGCACTTGTCGTCGTCTTTCTTTTTTACTCCAAGATGGTTTTATTCTTCCGTGCAATTGTTGTTTTTTCAACCAATCTAGTTCTTATCGCTATATATTAATAAAACTGTGTGACCTGATAACTTCTTGTGTTTCTCGTTTATTATTATTATTATTATTATTATTATTATTATTATTATTATTATTATTATTATTATTATTATTATTATTATTATTTACTGAAATAAAAAAATCTAATGTCGTAAAAATGGAATTACATTTTTTAAAATCTTATTTAAAAAAAAAAATTGGTAAAAGAAAATAACAAAACAAGTAAATATAAAAGGCGAAACAAAAATGAAAGAAAAAATATTCCCGGGCAACATCGGGTAGGAACAACATCGGGTAGTTTATAATAACCTTTTGGCTATTGTGCAATATAGTTAACAGTGGAAAAGGGGTGGAGAAAACAAAAACAAATAGCTTTTTTTCCAAACGCAAGAAAATTTCATCTTTCTATCAACTCGCATAGTTTTGTAGCTTTGTTTTTTTAGATTTTCTACTGTTGCCTCGAAGGCTGGAAAAAAATTCGGCACTTGTGCAGTTTAGTAAACAGGGGGCAGATGATCCACAGGAAGTAACGACCAATAGATTAAAACATTTTAATAAATTTATTTATTCAATAAAATATAGTTTCTGAAAGAAAATCATTGTAATAAAATAAAGTTTATTTTCAATAAAATAACATCTTGGCCAAAACATTATAATAAAATATAGTTTCTGAAATTGACAGTGATTTTTTTTTATAATTTAAAATGTTTTAAAACGAACATGATAATAATAAAACTATTTTATTACAATGTTTTGGCTAAAATGTTATTTTATTGAAAATAAACTTTATTTTATTAATTACAATGTTTTCTTTTCAGAAACCATATTTAATTAAATAAATAAATCTATTCAAATGTTTTAATCTATTGGTCGTTATTTCCCGCGGATTATATGCCGCTGTTTACTAAACTGCACAAGTGCCAAAAATTCGAGGTGGTTGCCATGAATGGAAGATTCGATGTCGTGTGTTTTCTATTGTTGCCTTCGGAGACTTGTAAACCCGACAAGTTAAACATGGCGCCGTATTTTACTTGCTGTGTGTGAAGCCTCGATGTCATGTTTAACAACTCAAAAATCGAAAATGAAACAAAAATACAATAACTGTCACCAATCGGTCAAAAATTTAATTCTCGGTCGATTTGTGACAGTTATTAGCTGTATTTTTGTTTCATTTTCGATTTTTGAGTTGTTAAACATATGACATCGAGGCTTCACACACAGCAAGTAAAATACGGCGCCATGTTTAACTTGTCGGGTTTACAAGTCTCCGAAGGCAACAATAGAAAATCTATAAAAAAAGAAAGAAAAGGAAACACTTAAAAATGTTCCAACTAAAAATTAGATAGAAGGTTAAATTTTCTTGCGTTTGGTAAAAGTTATTTGGTGTAAATTTGTTGTTTGTTTTTTCACCTCTTTTTTTTCCTGTTAAAAATAATGCTGTTAAAATATTTATGAAAGATTGCTTTCAAACATTGGATGATTTGACTGAGATTTAAATAAACAAAATTATTTCGAGGTTTTTAATAAGTCCTTCCAAGAAAAATTATTAATGATATTGGAATTAAAATTTAGAATAATTTCAAAGTATAGTATTAATTTTAAAAATCTTTCACGCCTCATTTTTTTTTTTTTTTTTTTTTTTTTTGCTTTAATAAAATTTAATTATTAATTAACTAACTGTACCGACTCGGGAGTCTTTTTTGTTCGTTTTTATTTTTTATTAAATTAGTATTTTTTTTAAATAGGATTTGGAAGTTAAATTTAATTGTTACGGTATCGTTAAATTATTAATTGAATCAAAATTTTATAAAACTACAACTATTTGGTAATGTTTTAATCTCTATTTATAAAATTATTGGATGTAAATAGCTTCCAAAGCTTTCAGATTTTTACTTAGGAATTTTAAATCCGGTTTAAATTACTTTCTGTTCAACAGTTTAAATGCTTCCAAATTCCTTTCAAATTTTGAAGGATCACAAAAGAAATTTAATTCTTTTTTTTTTTTGACCATATAAAGAATAAGACCCCGGAAATTGAAAAGATAAAAAGAGACGAAATTCGGTCTACACCAGTTGACCTTACCGGTTTTTTGTAAACAAAAACTAATAATAACGCTGTGTTTTATGGGTTTTCGTCAAAAACTCACTTTTTAATACAGGAAAAGATTTATTTTTAAAATATTTATTAAATATTTATTTTTAATGTATGGTGCGTTTTTTTTTATTTACAAAACTTTTTTTATAATCAAACGAAAAATTGCAGAATTCTCGTTCTAAAATGTTTTCGTGTCACTATTTACTTGCCTCCACATGACGGCAGAATGTAAAATAAAATTTAAAAAATCTTATAGGGGTTCTCTTTTTTTTTTCTTTATTTTTTACAATACTTTTTAATAAACACAGAAGATTCTATTTTTCGTGTTGTGTATTTTAAGAAAAATAAATAAATATTTAATATACCCCCCTTTATTGTGTCACTTTGAATGGAAACGAGTAATATATGTATGTATACATGTGTATATATATGTGTATGTATATATATGTGAGTATGTGTATATGTGTGTATGTGTATATATGTGTGTATGTGTATATACATGTGTGTATGTGTATATACATGTGTATATGTGTGTATACATGTGTATATGTGTGTATACATGTGTATATATGTGTATACATGTGTATATATGTGTATATATATGTATATACATGTGTATATATGTGCATACATGTATATATATGTGTATATATGTGTATACATGTATATACATGTGTATATATGTGTATACATGTATATACATGTGTATACATGTGTATACATGTATATACATGTGTATACATGTATATACATGTGTATACATGTGTATACATGTATATACATGTGTATACATGTATATACATGTGTATACATGTATATATATGTATATACGTGTATATATGTATATACGTGTATATATGTATATACGTGTATATATGTATATACGTGTATATATGTATATATGTGTATACATGTATATATATGTATATACGTGTATATATATGTATATACATGTATATATATGTATATACGTGTATATATATGTATATACGTGTATATATATGTATATACATGTATATATATGTATATACATGTATATATATGTATATACATGTATATATATGTATATACATGTATATATATGTATATACATGTGTATATATGTATATACATGTGTATATATGTATATACATGTGTATATATGTGTATACATGTATATATATGTGTATACATGTATATATATGTATATACATGTATATATATGTGTATACATGTATATATATGTGTATACATGTATATATATGTGTATACATGTATATACATGTATATATATGTGTATACATGTATATATATGTATATACATGTATATACATGTGTATATACATGTATATATATGTGTATATACATGTATATATATGTGTATACATGTGTATATATGTATATACGTGTATATATGTGTATACATGTGTATATATATATATGTATACATGTGTATATATATATGTGTATGTGTATACATGTGTGTGTGTCGTAGAATTATGATACAGATCAGTCCGACAGTGGCTTTGTTGCCGTCAGGTTGAGGTAGGCTTCTGTTCAGTCCACTCTCCCAAGTGTTACCCTCTCTCTAGGAGGCGCCCCTACCAAAGAAAACCGACAGGGCTGCTAAGGCATTTTTGTAGGCCAGAGTCCACTTATCCTGGTGTGCTGGCTTTTAAAAATTACACGACCTTGTGTCTACCCTCCTGATAAGGAGATAAATAATATGTGTATATATGTGTATGTATGTATATATGTGTATGCATATATATATATATGTGTATTTATATATGTGTGTGTATATATGCGTGTGTATGTGTATATATGTATGTGTATATGCCAGTGTATGTGTATATATGTATACATGCTAGTATATTTGTGTGTATGTATATATGTGTATACATGTGTATATATATGTGTATGTATATATGTGTATACATGTGTGTGTGTTTATGTATATATGTGTATATATACATGTGTGTTTATGTATATATGTGTATATATACATGTGTGTTTATGTATATATGTGTATAAATACATATGTGTTTATATACACGTGTGTACATATGTATGTGCATATGTACAAGTGTGCACATATGTATATCTGTGTGTGATTTATTTATCTTTAAAATCTGACAAAAATGTTAACATTATAGCAAATTTTCTTTATAAAATAAGATGTGGCACAAGGCCGAAATTGGGTGGAATGAGGGTCGGCTGTCGTCCTCTTGTGTAATTGTATAATATATGTTTATGTATGTATATGTGTGTGTATATATGTATATGTGTGTACGTATATATAGGTATATATGTGTGTGTATGTCTATATATATATGTATGTGTGCGTGTATGTCTATATATATATGTATGTGTGTGTGTATGTCTATATATATATGTGTGTGTGTGTGTATGTCTATATATATATATATATGTGTGTGTATGTCTATATATATATATGTGTGTGTGTATGTCTATATATATGTGTGTGTGTATGTCTATATATATATATGTGTGTGTGTGTATGTCTATATATATATGTGTGTGTGTATGTCTATATATATATATATGTGTGTGTGTATGTCTATATATATATATATGTGTGTGTGTATGTCTATATATATATGTGTGTGTGTGTATGTCTATATATATATGTGTGTGTGTATGTCTATATATATATATGTGTGTGTGTGTATGTCTATATATATATATATGTGTGTGTGTTTGTCTATATATATATGTGTGTGTGTGTATGTCTCTATATATATATGTGTGTGTGTGTGTGTATGTCTATATATATATATATGTGTGTGTATGTCTATATATATATGTATGTATGTGTGTATATATTTCTTTTTTATTTTACTTCGGTGTAAGTTCTCAGAAATCAAGGGGGGGCCCTTTCCTGGGGCGAACACTTATCTTTATATGAGACATATAGATATTGCAGTTTTCCATTAAAGTTCTCCTTTACCTAAGAAGTTAAGAATATTAATTTTCCTCTTAAATTGACCCGTGACCTATGTTATAGTATATCTTTCTTGTGGTCTATTGGTCTTACCGGATTCCATGACAAGAATTCATCTAGTCTGGTGGAATATCCAGCTAAGTGCTGTTATTAAAGGCAACATCACTTGGAGAAGGGGCACCATTCCTCGTATGAGCCAGTGTATAGCCGTGTCGAGGGGATCTTATTTGGGCTTTGAATACTATGTTATTTTGAATATTTGGTCAGGGTTTACTTGTAGAGTGAAGTATTCTAATGCCAGGTTGTCCTGACAAACCCTTGTACAGAGAGACGTTAGACACTCGAGGGTGGTGTTTAGTAGGCATTTAAATTCTTCCAAGTATGCATTATGTATATGTGTGTGTTTATTTATAGATTAAAACTAGTTAATTAAAAGCTATTATTATATTTTTAAAGCTATTATTATATTTTTACATCATTTTTACTTTTGGTAATACTTTCTTTCTCCTAATTAAAATGCATACTAAAAACAATCTAGCCATTTTTAATTCATTTAAAAAAATTAAAAAATTCACGACTTCACATTTTTTTTTCATATCAAAATTTATTAAATTGTTTGCAAAAAAAATTCTAGAATTCTTTTTTTTTTCATTAAAAACTATTCCATTTTTTTTATTGTCATAATTTTCATCGTTTTATTAACAAGAACAATTGTTTATATTTCTTCTAAATTAAATTCGTTTTCTATGCTTGATAATTTTATTAATAGAAAAAGAAGAAAAAATGGGTCAGTTTTGTTTTGGGTTTGAAAATTCATTCATTAATTCTGATGAATGAATTTGTCGACAAAGAACATTTCGATTACTACTAGTAGTAGTAATTGTAGTTGTAAGTTTCAATTTCAAACAAAGGCGAACCAAATTCCGGAAAAACTAGGAAACGAAATTAACAAGAGAGAATAATGATTTTATAAAAATGAATTTCAAATTTATTTGAATTGAATTCAAATAAAATAAATAAAAAGTCTGATAAAAGTATGAGTCATGTGACTTGACCCAATTAATCCCCCCCTTCCCCCTCCCTCTCCCTCTCTCATATATATAGAGATATATTAGAAAAAATGTGACTCGTTTTGTCATCCATTGAGCTCTAGTTAGATTATTTGAATCGGTGAATTTGCAAAGCCAGTTAAATATAAAAAGACAAAATAAAAAAATTAGTCTCTTTCTGCTCGCTTTATCTCCTTCTCTTTCTCTCTACAACTGCGGGTTAAATAGTATTACTACACCGGTGATATTTCCTTTGGTTTAGTATAATGTTTTATTCCGATCTCTTTATTATTCTTTTCTTTATTATCAACGACTGTTAATAAACAGAGAGAGAGAGAGAGAGAGGGGGAGAGAGAGTGACGGACGCGAGAGCAATAGAAACCGCATGAAATGAGAGTGTGGAGTAAAACAACATACAGATGATAGAGGGTGAGAGTGATAGAAAGAAGCTTAGTAAGAGATGGGTCCCTTGGTGCGTTAATTGCAAATTACGACTAATTCGATCTTAAAACTGAGTAATAATTTGGCATGTATTTTAGTGTTATTAAAAATATGAAATAGGAAAAAAGCCTTAGGGAAATAAACGTTGATTAACTTAGCTACTAAAAAAAAAACCCGTCCCAGGACAGACAGAACAGTTTAGTAGAATTTTTATACCCCTTATAAAAATTCGAATCGTTATTCCAATTCTGATTAAAATCCATTACATGATTTTTTTTATTTTGCAATATGTCTAAAATAAGGCGTTTTTAAAATTAAGTGAAATTACGGGGAAAAACATACTTTTGTTGAATCCATGTATGGATTCAACAAAAGTATGTTTTTGGATTGATATGTTTGATGTTATGTATTTTTATATATTTGTGTATATAATTTTTTATATATTTTCAAAGCGTAATTTTATTGCCTGTAGTAGTATAACTGCGGTAATGGTCCTCTGAAGAGAAGAATTATCTTTGAAAACTCATGAGCTAAGGACTTAAGGATGCTTTGCATGAACTTTGAATTCTAATAAAGTTTGATTGACACCTTATTTTATTACTTCATTTTATATTATAATATTAATGCTCTATCCAGTATATTGAGCTTCAGTTTTTTTATCCGGATGTTTCACTAATTATAAGATATTAGTTGACGCTTATATCTTTTGTTGGATTGCTTCATATATATATATATATATATATATATATATGTGTGTGTGTTGTATATATATTTATGTATGTTTTGTATATATATATATATATATATATATATATATGTGTTGTATATATATTTATGTATGTTTTGTATATATATATATATATATATGTGTGTGTGTGTGTATATATATGTATGTGTTGTATATGTGTGTGTGTGTATATATATGTATGTGTTGTATATGTGTGTGTGTATATATGTATGTTGTATATATGTGTGTGTGTATGTATGTTGTATATATGTGTGTGTGTATGTGTGTGTTGTATATGTATGTGTTGTGTATATATATATGTGTGTTGTATATATATATATATATATATATATATATGTGTGTGTGTGCGCACACATAGATATAATACATTTGATAAAGTTTTTATTTTTTTATAATTTAGTCAATTAAACTATTAAAATTATTTAATTTAACTATAAAGCGAGCAAACTATTTTTATAATATTAAGAAAAAGAATTCTTAATTAAATTTAATACTAAAAACAATGTAGCCATTTATTAATTCATTTTTAAAATAAACCATTTACGACCTTTTTTTATTGATTTTTTTTTTCATATTAAAATTTATATTAAATTATTTACAAAAAATATTTTCTAGAATTCCTTCCTTTCTCTTTAAAAAATATTCCTTATTTATTTATATTTTTTATTTTAAATCATTTGCCATAATTTTTATTGCAATATGCACAAGAACAATATTTTATTCATAATTTCTTCTAAATTAAATTCGTTTTCTATGCTTGATAATTTTATTAAAAGAAAAAGAAGAAAAAATGGGTCAGTTTTGTTTTGGGTTTGAAAATTCATTCATTAATTCTGATGAATGAATTTGTCGACAAAGAACATTTCGATTACTACTAGTAGTAGTAATTGTAGTTGTAAGATTCAGTTTCAAACAAAGGCGAACCAAATTCCGGAAAAACCAGGAAACGAAATTAACAAGAGAGAATAATGATTTTATAAAAATGAATTTCAAATTTATTTGAATTGAATTCAAATAAAATAAATAAAAGACATGAACAAAAATAAAAGTCCGAAAAATAATAGTCATGTGACTTGAGCCAATAAATCTCCCTCCTCCTCCCCCTCTCTATCTCTGTGTAATATATATATATATATATATATATATATATATATATATATATGTATATGAGAGAGAGAGAGATGAAAAATTGAAACTAATATTCCAAGTAATGGAAAAATAAATAATATTTTGGGTTTCCTTTTTTCATATATATATATATAAAATATAAAACTAAAAGTATACTTTTAGTAGATAGAACCTATAGTGAAATAGTTTAAGCTCAATATACGAGATAGAGCAATTATAAAGATAAATGAAAGAAGAGGGATACATATGTACGAATGACAAATCTATTTCAACTTCGATTGTTATTTATATCTATCTATCTATATAGATATATATATATATATAGATATATATAGATATATATAGATATATATAGATATATAGATATATATATATATATATATATATATATATATATAGATATATATAGATATATATATATAGATATATATATATATATATATATAGATATATATATATATATATATATATAGATATATATATATATATATATAGATATATATAGATATATATAGATATATATATATATATATATATAGATATATATATATAGATATATATATATATATAGATATATATATATAGATATATATATATATATAGATATATATATATAGATATATATATATATATATATATATATAGATATATATATAGATATATATATATAGATATAAAGAGGTGTACTAAAAGCGAACTTTTAGGAAAGGTAAAACCCTATTGTGAAGAGTATACAGCTCAATATCCAGGATAGAGCAGGTAGAAATGAAGGAGAATGGAAAGGAATTAGAGAAAGCAAAAGCCAAATCAAAATTCAATTCAAAAGTTCAAAGCAAGGTATATTCCGCAAAAAGGCAATTTATTTAAGTTAAATTTTCCTTAAGCCAGGCTTTTCAAAGATCAAAATCTTATCATCAGAGGAAGTCGCTGGGATAGATAAGTAGGCAATGGCCAAGATTTAAAATTTGAAAAAATGAAATAAAATAAAAGTTGTAGGGAAAGAAACGTAGGGCAAAACTGTGCCAGGGTGCAAGCAAATGTCCGATTGCCAAAAAGTCCGGTGTCGAAGAGTCCAGCGGAGAGGATACGATGTAGATAGGTAGGTCGTTAGAGGCACGAGAAGTAATGAGAGAAGTTTCAAAGTTAAAATCCAAGAAGCCACAACTTCAGGTACGGCGAAAATAGAAGATCCAAGAAGGGTAAAGAGTCCAATAAGAGGTACATTCGATGATGCAGGCAGGCGTCAGAGGAGATTAAGATGTAAAAAATTCGCCATTAAAGAAACTTCCCGGGCAGAGATGACAAAAGAAAGTGTTTTAAAGTGGAAAAAAGGGGCAGTGAGAATATTTAAAGTCTGCCCAGTTGAGAAAGCCGGCTATAAATGAAGAAAAGCAAAGACAGTGAAAACAGGAATATAATATGCGACCAATGGGCAAGGGAGGAAACGGGTAAGAGGTGTGTGGGAGGTGAAAGGGACGGGTACGAGGAAAGAGAGGGGGGAGGAGAAAGGGAGCGATGCGGTGAAGGAATGCGGATAAAACTAAGAGTGTGAAAGTCGGGGGGGGGGGGTGAAACATAAAGTTGAAATTGGAAGTTAGGATTCAAATAGAAAAGGGGAAGAAAGGAGTGGGGGTAAGTTAACGAATGTTAGGATAAGGGGTTAAAATATCAGAATATGTATAAGAACAGAGTTCGGGGGTTTAGAAGTTTAATCAAATGACCTTAGATATGAACAATGAGGCAAAATATATACGAAGGGTAGGACTAGGAAAATGAGTTAAAAATTAAAAGAGTAAAGATAAAAAATAAAGATAAAAATAGTATAAAAAGTAGAAATAAGAAAATAAAAGAATAAAGAATGAAAAATAGATAATAAGATTAGTCTTAAGCTCGCAGGGAAAATTGAGGATTGACCGAAAGAATAAAAAATAAAAAATAAAAAATAATAAAAATTAAAAAAAATTAAAAAATTAAAAATAAGATACTAATAATAGAATAATGAGGGAAAAGTCGATAAGATTGGAGCTCAAGAATGAAAATTAGAATAAGGAAAAAGAAAAAAGAAAAAGGAAAACAAGACCTAGAGAGGATATCCGGAATGGGAGTCTCCAAGGTTGAAAAAATTATGGGTTGAAGTAAATAAGCAGTTACGGGATGCTAGTTCAAATAGATATGGGAAAATATAAACTTTGAAATTTTATTTAAAAAAAAGTTATATGGAGGTTAATTAAGAAAATTGTTAAATAGGTTAGTGAAGGCCGGAAGAGGTAAGAGATATACAAGGTTAAAAAAGTGACAAAGGATTAAGCCAGAGGGAGAGTGGAGATCGCAGTTACAAGTAAATACTATAGGGGTTAAAAGATGTAGAGCTAGGGCGGGTTGGGGGTTGAGTAGTTTGAGAGAGATGTGCGAAGGGCGAGGTAAAACAAGGGGGGAATAATCGAGGCTATTAAAAAAGTGAGAAGAATTAAAAACAGGAGGGGAAGAATAATTAGAGTGCACAGTGGAAGCAGTAAGGAGTTCGATATCGAGGTGTGCAAATGGGATATGGAGTAGATAAGGCTAATCAACAAGTAAATAAAAGGGCTAGGATATAATATGAATAGAGTGGGTTAGTTATCACGTTGAGAGGGAAAAGAATGAAGAATGGAGGTGCTGCAGGGAAGCGGACGAATGCATTAAAAGAAGTTAAACGGGAAAGAAAATGGAAAGCCAAATAAAGTTATACAGTTAAGGAGGTTAAGTGGAAAGATTTAGGGGGTAATGGAAGAAAGGTGTTAAAACTAAGGGAAATGCGAAGCTAACGAAGTTTATGGGTAATTTATTAAGTTAAGAGAAGGTTAAAGGGATGAGGGGGATATAAGTAGAGATTAAAGAACAACAGGAATTAGAACTATCAGAAAGGGGTTTCGAGATGTAAGGAGGGAAAATCCGAGATGAAGGGAGGGTATTTAATCAAATGGGGGAGGGGTATCTGGGGGATTATTATGGTTGCTATACCTGAATTTACGTTTATGCCTGCAACTGGAGATAAGTTCATTCTTAGAATTAATAATATTTTTAGATTTAGTAGCAGTAGCTATCATAAAGGTTATTTGATCTTAAAGTTGCAATGCTCAAATAAATACAAAATTTTGAAGAAAAATATTTCTTGTGGTAACTTTTGACATTATTTGGCAACTTTCTTCGAGTGCGATAATTTACAGTTTCAAAATCGACCTCCCCTAATATATATATATCTATATATATATCTATATATATATCTATATATATATATATCTATATATATCTATATATATATCTATATATATATATCTATATATATATATCTATATATCTATATATATATCTATATATCTTATATATATATATCTATATATATATATATATATATATATATATATAGATAGATATATATATATAGATATATATATATAGATATATATATATATATATATATATATATATATATATATATATAGATATATATATATAGATATATATATATATATATATAGATATATATATATATATATATAGATATATATATATATATATAGATATATATATATATATATATAGATATAGATATATATATATAGATATATATATATATATATAGATATATATATATAGATATATATATAT
>OY744540.1:7881061-7958561 GCA_963556195.1 Sepiola atlantica | reverse complement strand
TTAATTTTGTGAAGCTACAATGATATTTGGTTTCTCTACCAAACAACAAACTTACAATCAGAACAGAGTCCCTTTCATAAAACAACAGCCGTCCAGTTAAAATACAGACTCTACTCAGAGACTGACACAATCAAATCTTACAACGAGCAAAACTTAGAGCTCATTCACCAGCTGGGCTCAAATGCCAAATTTCCCTGTTTCGCCCAGAATATATATATATATAGACATCGTTGCCAGTCCCGTTTCGACCATACCACAAGACAACTTAAGGTTCATCAGTCCTTAATCTATGGACATAAAAACTAAGATAAAAAATCTATGGACATAAAAACTAAGATAAAAAATCTATGGACATAAAAACTAAGATAAAAAATCTATGGACATAAAAACTAAGATAAAAAATCTATGGACGTAAAAATTAAGATAAAAAATCTATGGGCATAAAAACTAAGATAAAAAATCTATGGACATAAAAACTAAGATAAATAAACCCCTTTAATGTTTAAAACTATAACTTGTTTTTCGATGTTTATTTTTGCAGAAATCCAGGGAAATAACTCATTCTTACACTTCATCTTTTCTGTCCTCGGTCAGTGAAGGGGAGACTGAGGCAATGCAGAGCGGCCCTTTTTGGGGAGCTGTATTTTTCCCTACATTAAAACCGACATTTGCAGGGTTTATTCACGTCGAAGGGAAGGCAATTCAGATGTTGCCAAATAATAGGTCTACACATTTAAAAGCTTGAAAGAAAATAACTATGTAAGAACAAATATATTTAGTTTCAATTTTCAAGCCGTTTAAATTTTAATAAATAATTTAGATAATCAGGAAAAATGTGGTTGAACTTAATTAATAATGTATAATTTTATATTATATACATATTTATATTTTTCTCTCTCTCTCTCTCTCTCTCTCTCTCTCTCTCTCTCTCTCTCTCTCTCTCTTATATATGTATATATATATATATATGTAAAAATAAAAATGGAATAAAGGATAAGCAAATCAACAACTAGCAAAAATAAACTCAAAAACACATATTTAATAGTTCTTCTAAAATATTTCGATTATTAAAATACAATCATCATCAGTTGATAGAACTTTAATTAAAAACAAAAGTTTTCAAATTTATACAAAGAACACAATCTGGAAAAAAAAATAGTCACGTGTAATAAACAGTAGAAAGGGAGAAAGAAAGAAATGTTAAAGAAAAAGAAAGAAAGAAAAAAATTAACCGTTAGCATGTAAAAGCCGATCGGAAACGCTGAAAGTTAATAAAGTTGTGAAGGAAGATTAGTAGTAATTTAAAATGAATGACAGCAAGGAATTAAACAAAGGAGGAGGAGGGGGAGAAGAAGGAGTCAAAGTTGTAGAAGTTATCCGTTATCATAATGATTTAGGTTCATTTCGATTAGAATCGATCTGGCAGAAGATGTAGAAATATATATAAAACATATAAAGGATCAAGTCATTACATTTTGCGTTCCTAGAGTTCCAACAACAAGTCCAACTTGGCGTACAATCGTTTCCAAAACATTTTGGAAATACTTTATTTTATTTACACTTTTAAAAATAATTTTAAAAGATTGTCCAAAAGTCTCTTCATCAGCGCCTGCATCGACACGTTATACAGAAAAGACATCCAAAAAAAATTTAGAAAACAAAATATATATATATATATATATATATATATATATATATGTGTGAGATTGAGAGAGAGAGAGAAAATAGATTGAGAGAGAGAGAGAAAATAGATTGAGAGAGAGAGAGAGAGAGAGAGAGAGAGAAAATAGATTGAGAGAGAGAGAGAGAGAGAAAATAGATTGAGAGAGAGAGAGAGAGAGAAAATAGATTGAGAGAGAGAGAGAGAAAATAGATTGAGAGAGAGAGAGAGAAAATAGATAGAGAGAGAGAGAGAGAAAATAGATAGAGAGAGAGAAAATAGATTGAAAGAGAGAGAGAAAATAGATTGAGAGAGAGAGAGAGAGAGAGAGAAAATAGATTGAGAGAGAGAGAGAGAGAAAAAAATAGATTGAGAGAGAGAGAGAGAGAAAATAGATTGAGAGAGAGAGAGAGAAAATAGATTGAGAGAGAGAGAGAGAGAGAAAATAGATTGAGAGAGAGAGAGAGAGAAAATAGATTGATAGATAGATAGGTAAAAAAAAGAGTTTGTGTGTTTATAAGGTTTACTTTTAAATATATAAACATACCTACATCGTAGACATTGTCCGGTTTATGTTTTTTTTTTATATCTGTGTGAAAATATTTTTCATATATTTATTAACTCTATCTCATCTCTCTGTCTCTGCTTGTCACTCTCTCTCTCTCTCTCTCTCTCTCTCTCTCTTATATATATATATATATATATATATAATGTATTACAGAAGAGCAGAACAATATTGGTACCGTCAGTTTCAAATCCGAAAGAGGTGAAAATCACGCACCTTTCATCTGTGCCCTCTCAGCAGCCTCCGTTGTCTGATTTATTGTCGGATTTAGAACTGACGCTACGAATGTTATTCCGATCTTTTGTAATATATATATAAATAGATATTACGTTCTAAGGGTTTAATTTTTCTTAATAACACTCATTATACTCCGTTTCCACCACTTCACTCATTACTTACCTCCTATATTAAATCATCACACACCCAAACAATCAAATAGGCCCCTCCCCATATGAACATCTATCCCAACACACATTCAACCACAAACCAAAAATCACATTCAACCTACTCTACTAACCCACCAAAATAAGTCACCTCATAACCTGGCATTATTAATTAATTAATTAATCGAAACACATATAAAATGTGTACAAATAATATACAAATATTAAATAAAAATAAATAAATAATAAAATAATAATAATAATAAATAAATAAATTAATTAAATATTAAAAAAAAAAATTATTTCGTAAGGAGGCAAGTAAATAGGAACTTATTACATGATTACTTCACTTTAATGTTTAAGAATATTCGATGAGTAAAGGAAAATGTTTCCACTCTAAAAGTTTTCTCAGACGAAATAATTATTTTCAGAAAAAACTAAAATTATTATTTTATATTTATTAAAAATAAATAATATTAAAAATATATGGAATATTTTACTTTTTTAAGTTTATGCAATTTTAGTTGGCCTAACAACGAAGCGCCTTTCTCTTCCAAAATGAAACAGCAATTAGATTAAATATGGAAATCCGAAAATCTATTTGCATTACGTTTTTAAGAAGATAGTAAAAGAAAAAAAATGAAAGAATAGGCTAGTCTGAATCAAGTATCGATATGTCAGACGGGGGTCTATTTGTTGTCTGATTTTTTAAATCCGTCAAGATAACTTTATATGTTAGCTGGATTGCATTTTAATAAATATTTAATATTCTTTTTTTTTGTTTTTGTTTTAGGCAAATTATACAAAAGCAAAGTTTGCTTCATCAAGCATATTTGGGAACACAGCATATATTGGGATCTCTTTGACGGAGAGAAAAACCATGACCGTGTCCTGTCGATCCAGGCAGCCCTCATCCTTTACAGCAAGTATCATGCCCACCCGACAGAAAACAAGCTGCTGTCACACTTGTTGGTGACGGCACCCAACAGCCATGACAAGAAACGCGAGAAAGAAGCGTTAACTTGCGAACTGAAACCGAAAACAAGAATCGAGAAAAAGAGTCTGTCACCTTTGAAACGTAAAAAATCATTCGAAGAAATTTAGAATTGAATCCCAGAATCAAGAACGAGAAAAAAAAAAAAGGGGGGTTTTATTTTTAATTATTTATTTAAATTTTTTTTTTCGCCCGATAAAAGAAAAAAAAAAATAAGAACATTGAT
This sequence comes from Sepiola atlantica, assembly GCA_963556195.1. Lineage (NCBI taxonomy): Eukaryota > Metazoa > Mollusca > Cephalopoda > Sepiida > Sepiolidae > Sepiola > Sepiola atlantica. The sequence continues at coordinate 7,954,733 of OY744540.1, read as the reverse complement.
TGCCTGCTGGTCAATTTAAGGCTTGATGAATTTTTGACCGGAAGGAAGTGGTACTTTTTTTTCTTTTTTTTTTTTATCTCCTCTCGTCTTTTACAGATGACCAAAGATTGTTGGAGGCGATACCATAGAAAGCGGTAACTTTTTTTTTCACCGTTATTCAAAAAAAAAAAAAAAAAGAAGAATTGGTTATCTCTGGTCTCTGAGTATGTGACCAGAGAAAACGGAAAACCTTTTGTTTCTTTAACTATAAACCAAAATAAAAGGAAACTTATTTCTGGTCGTTTAAAGCTGACCGATACTCTTTGAGTATGTGATCAGAGAAAGCGCTGAATTTTTATTTATTTTTTTTTTTTTTCAGTATTAAAAAAAAAAAAATGTTTAAAATTGTCTATTGCTGGTCTTTAATGGCCAATCAGAACTCCTTGAATTTGTGACCAAAGAAAGTGGTAACTTTTTACTCTCCATTATTAAAAAAAAAAAAATGATTAAAAATTGATTATCCATGGCCATCTAAGGTTGACCAGAACTCCTTCAATGTGTGACAGAGAAATTGGTAATTTCTCTCTGCCCCCCCCCCCCCCCCGTCTCCTTCCAAATACAAAGAAAAATGAAAATGACTTATCCCCTGACATTTACGAGGTCAGAAAATATCTGAAGAAGTGGTCAGTTTTTTTTTCTTGACTGTGTGGTAAGCAAAAAAAAAAAAAATTGAAAATGGAGAAAAAAAAAAAAGACTAGAATCTTGTTTTCGTTGAGGCTGTGAGCATTTCCTCCGAGCTCGGAGGTGTTGCATATTTCTTATTACTTAACCGTTGTTATTTCTTTCTTTATTTTATTAATAATTGTTGACATTATTACCAAGTGCATTTAGATGAAAAAGAAAGAAAGAAAAAGATATATATACATAGATATATATATATATATATACCTACCCGACGTTGCCCGGGATGCAGTGAAGCCATTTTAGTTTTTAATCTTTATTTGTTTGCACATTTTTTAAAACTCATACAGAAAAATTAAATTAAATTTTAGTTTTAAGGGAGACAGCTCTTTTTATATTCATTAATTAAAAATATGAGTTATCCTCCTTACTGATTTTGATTTTTCGGTCATAATTGAAAAATGTTTCCATATTACCAGTTTTCTGGGTGGGACTACATATTTTTCCCAAATAAACTGTAGTGAAGTAGGTTATTATAGGGCCGATAAAATTGTACAACAATAACAAATAAAAATTGGCTAGTCAGAATCAAAGATTGATTTGTCAGCTTAAATGCTATTTAGGTCCAACTTTTAAAATCTCACAAGATAACACTATACACCTAACATATAAAGTTTAGGTACTTGTGCATTTTAGTAAACAGCTGAATTTATTTGTTTTCAATTTTGAAGAGTTACATTCAAAACAGCGGCGATAATCCACATTCAAAACAGCGGCAGACAAATAATCAACCGGAAGTAACAAAACGACGAATAGATTAAAACATTTTAATGAATTTATTTATTTAATAGAATATAGTTTCTGAAAGAATAGCACTGTAATAAAGTTTATGTTCAATAAAGTAACAGTTTTACCAAAACATTGTAATAAAATATTGGGTTTGTTTTTTTGCATTTTTTCCAATAAAGTCACTTTTAAGGGGGATTTTTTCTTCTTTTATTAAAGAGGATACAGTTCGGAAATTTGTTTGAAAAAAGTTTCTAGGGGGTTTGCAGAAAACTTCTGCCGCCACAAATTTGGATAAGTAGGATTGTACAGTTCCTAATGGACACTGAATTATTACAGGGTCTCTGCGGACATCTCCAATAGAACCCATCGTTTCTGTCTAGTTTGGTAAACCTTATTTCCATTCTGCACGGGAATGTCTCTGAGGAAGAAATCAGTTTGTGTCATATATTTAGTTAAAGTAACCCCTTTCCCTAATTATAGCCGCAACCTTAAGCTTTATAATCTTCAAGTAATTTACCTACATACGTCTTATTTATGTACATGTATATACAAAGACAAAACATACATACGTTGTCAAAACACATACATGCATTCACAAAAACAAACAAACATATATGTGCATTGCTAAAAAAACATGTACGTCCATTTGTAAAACAATATATCTGCATTGGTAATAAAACACATATGTATGCATTGGTAAAACAACATATATCTGCATTTGTAAAACAATATATATCTGCATTGGTAAAAAAGTCTTCACATATGTGCATTGGTAAAACAATGTATATCTGCATTGGTAAAAGTCAATCATTTCTTGGGGGGGCTCACTGATTGAATAAATAAGATCTTTAAACCTTAGGTTATTAAGATCCATTTTTAGATAAATTGCGTGTTGGTGCCCCTGTCTATGGATTGTCTGCCGTTGTCTTAAATGTAACTCTTCAAAATCAAAATTGAAAACAAATAAATTATGCTGTTTACTCAAGTGCACAAGTGCCGAAGTTCAGTAGTTAGAGTTGTGCCCCAAAAACCAACAGGTAGAAGTCTGGGCAAACACAGAAAATAGTTGATGTAATCATCACATATCTCTAACGGTAACCATTATTATTACTCACTTGGAGTTCTTACATCAATCATTACCAGTGTTTTCTTGCTGATAACTATTGGTGGATTTTCCTGGAGGCTGAGTGACAGCAAATTTTCAGAGATGATGATAATGATGAGGCAAGAGTCAGAGTGTGCCAGAAAAAGAGGAGAGGCAACCTTTGACTTGATTTGTCATATATTTAGTTAAAGTAACCCCTTTCCCTAATTATAGCCGCAACCTTAAGCTTTATAATCTTCAAGTAATTTACCTACATACGTCTTATTTATGTACATGTATATACAAAGACGAAACATACATACGTTGTCAAAACACATATACATGCATTCACAAAAACAAACAAACATATATGTGCATTGCTAAAAAAACATGTACGTCCATTTGTAAAACAATATATCTGCATTGGTAATAAAACACATATGTATGCATTGGTAAAACAACATATATCTGCATTGGTAAAAAAATCTTCACATATGTGCATTGGTAAAACAATGTATATCTGCATTGGTAAAACAATGTATATCTGCATTGGTAAAAAAATCTTCACATATGTGCATTGGTAAAACAATGTATATCTGCATTAGTAAAAAAAATCTTCACATATGTGCATTGATAAAACAATGTAAATCTGCATTGGTAAAACAATGTATATCTGCATTGGTAAAAAAAATCTTCACATATGTGCATTGGTAAAACAATGTATATCTGCATTGGTAAAACAATGTATATCTGCATTGGTAAAAAAATCTTCACATATGTGCATTGGTAAAACAACATATATCTGCATTTGTAAAAACCCACATGTGTGCATTGGTAATAAAACCCACATGTGTGCATTATTAAAAAAAGAGACATGTATGCATTGGTAAAAAAAAACATAACTACATTGGTAAAATAAATCATAAATAAATAAATTTACTTTCATGTTGTAAAACTATATATATATATATATATATATATATATATATATACATATGATAATTTTTTTTTAAGGTGGTTATATAAAAATTGTTTCATACTAACAGTCGTCTGAGCTGGACTTCGTAATATGTCTAATAAATATATATATGCTAATTTTTATTTTTAGGTGATTATATAAAAATGTTTCATACTGACAGTCGTCTGAGCTGGACTTAGTAATATCTTTAATAAATTGGAGCGAAGTACATGGTAGGGTACAACAGTAAAAAATGAAAATTGGTTAATCAGAAGCAAAGTTTGATTTGCCAGCTTAAGTGCTATTTGGGTCTGACTTTGAAAATCCGACAAGATAACTTTATATGTTAGATATATAGCATTTTTATTTTAGAGAAAACGGGCGTGTGTTTGAAGGCTCTTCCATGCAAGGATGCACAAAATAATGTTTTCTTTTAAATTTATTTTTTTAAAAGATCCACAGAATGTTCAGAATTACCCTTTGCTGCTGCCAAAGATTTCAAAATATTCACATGCACTTATATAAAAATATATATATATATAATTTCTTTTTTTCTTCTTTTTATTTTTCAATTTTGTCAACCAGTACCCTCTTGTGCTTGTAAAATCAAGCCTGACTAACTCAGGTCACAGGAAATTTATCTAATTTCCGATTCCCATTCCCATTTCAGCACTTTTCCTTTTTTTTTTTCTCCAGCCATTTTTCATGGGTTATAAAACATTGTTTCAAAATACTTAAAAAAACATTAAAGTTTCATCAATCGTTTGTGCTTCTAATAGCCTGCTCAAGTGTTATTACAATATTTATTCTGGGGACCATTAAAAATTATCCTGCCAAGGTACTATTTTAAAGATCCTGCCCAGGAATTATCATACCTTCCCTTAGAACTATTATGAAAAAAAATATCCTTCCCAGGTGCTATTATATGCAAAAATCCTGCCTAGATACTGTTTTGTTTTTTTGTTTTTTAATTCTATACGGTTTTAAAAAAACCTGCATAGGTATTGCTTAAAAAAGACCCCTGCTTAGGTATTGCTTTAAAAAGAATTCTGCCTTAGTATTGCTTAAAAAAGAACCCTGCTTAGGTATTGCTTAAAAAAGACCCCTGCTTAGGTATTGCTTTAAAAAGAATTCTGCCTTAGTATTGCTTAAAAAAGAACCCTGCTTAGGTATTGCTTAAAAAAGACCCCTGCTTAGGTATTGCTTTAAAAAGAATTCTGCCTTAGTATTGCTTAAAAAAGAACCCTGCTTAGGTATTGCTTAAAAAAGAACCCTGCTTAGATATTGCTTAAAAAAGAACCCTGCTTAGGTATTGCTTAAAAAAGAACCCTGCTTAGGTATTGCTTAAAAAAGAACCCTGCTTAGGTATTGCTTAAAAAAGACCCCTGCTTAGGTATTGCTTTAAAAAGAATTCTGCCTTAGTATTGCTTAAAAAAGAACCTTGCTTAGGTATTGCTTAAAAAAGAACCCCGTCTAGGTATTGCTTATAAAAGAACCCTGTCTAGGTATTGCTTAAAAAAGAACCCCGTCTAGGTATTGCTTAAAAAAGAACCCCGTCTAGGTATTGCTTAAAAAAGAACCCTGCCTAGGTACTGTTTTAAAAATATTGCTGAGTTACTATTGAAATAAAAATCCTGCCTTGTTACTGTTTTAAAGATCCTGTCCAGGCATTATTATACCTTCCCTAGGAACTATTATATAAAAAAATACTTTCCCGCTGCTATCATATGAAAAATCCTGCCTAGATACTGTTTCTTAAAAAAAATTATACTGTTTTAAAAAGAACTATGTCTATGTATCTAAAAAAAAAAAAAGAAAAGAACCCTGCCGAGGTACTTTTTAAGAAAAGAACACTGCCTAGGTACTTACTGTTTAAAAAAGAACCCAGCCTATGTTATGTTTCCAAAATATTGGTGAGTTACTGTGGAAATAAAAATCCTGCCTAGATACTGTTTCTTAAAATCTTACATAACAGCAAGTGTGGTGTTAGCTGTTTGTGTGATGTCCGGATGATTATAAAATCATTTATTTAATATTTCGGGAAAAGAAACTTCCCTTTGTCAAAAATAATTAATACCAGAGATTCCTTCTTGTCATCTCTTTATATATATATATATATCTATCTTACACATATATATACACAGACATGCTAATTTTTCATTATTTAAGATAAGTACTCTTTTTATGAATAAAAGACAAACCAACCATAATGCTGGATTAGGTAAATAAAATAAAAAATGTTTTTAATCTACAAAAATGGCTGGAATTTTTTCGTTCTCAATTCAAGGTAAAGAATGTTAACTTTTTGTTACATTACATATATATATATAAACTGTACATACCTACATGCAACCATACACACACCTATCCATATATATATATATATATATATATATATATATATATATATATATATATATATATTATGTGTGCTCGTATGTAAATGCATGTTTCTATATTTATTAACTATATTTGTTATGGGCTTTTGATCTATATCGTTAGAAGTTTATTTTGAATGCCTACATTATTTCTGGTCTAAAGTTGAATATCAAGTGTACATATATACATTTTTAAATATATACATCTATATACATTTCTAAATAAATATATATATATATATATATATATATATTTTTGTACAGAAAAATTAGTACAACATTCGTACTGTCGGTTTCAAGCACAGAAAGACTTAGCCATCCGGCTCTCTTCAGCTGCTGTTGTCATCTGTTTCCGAAACAGATGACAACAGAAGCTGAAGAGAGCCGGATGGCTAAGTTTTTCTGTGCTTGAAACCGACAGTACGAATGTTGTACTAATTTTTCTGTACAAAAATAAATATATATATACATTTTTAAATATATAGTGTTAAATTTCAATATTATACATCTATTGAATGATCGGATATTCCATACTCCAGGTTTCAGAGGTTAGACACAACTGAGAAGCTGCAATGTAATCAAAACACGTCTGATCCATTCAACAGGTGGTGTTTAACCACCTGTTGATGAAACCTGGGGTATAGAATGTTAAATTATTCAATAAATGTATACTATTGAAATAAACACATATTATACACTCTTATTTATTTAATTGAGCACTCTGTCTTAATTCCTTCATATTACATATACACTATATATATGTATATATATATATAATTTAGAACATCAAAAGTTCAAAGCAAGGAGCTTCATATCCTTAATCCATGGATTTTCAAAGATAAACTCTTTTCATCAGAGGATAGAGAAAAACCGACAATGTAATTGTAAATATTATCGGCAACATTTAACTTTGAAAATTTTTTTACACAAAATAAAAACCAAAAGATAAAGAGTTTTTTGTTGAGATGAGAACGTAGAGGTTGGGTAGATGAGAAAGGAAGGTAATATTTTTTGTTTTTTTATGTATTCATCAACGTTTCGTCTTTATTTGTAAGACTTCCTCAGGATGAAATTAATGTGGATGGCTGAATTTCATTCCCTGCCACCGACTTCTCTCAGCCCGGACCTCGATCCTGTGCTCCCAGTTGTGGCTACTACTTCTCATTAACCCATCATGTCAACCCAATATTTCGATGTACTTGCATGACATTTTTCTTAAAATTATCATCCTGAGGAAGTCTTACAAATAAAGACGAAACGTTGATGAATACATAAAAAAAACATCTTTTAGTTTTTTCCTTTTTCATTTTATATATATATATATATATATATATATATTTCATGTATATACACATAATATTATGTATATATATTTTCAGTATTTACTTCAACCGTGCTTAATACGTGAGTAGAGCTTAGTAGTAGTAATAAGAAAATATATATATATGGCAAGTAAGCTACTATTTGTGATATATATATTTTCATACTACTAATACACACACACATACATATACATATATAAATTTTGTGTTATAGGAGAAAAAACAGAATGCTCAATTACTTGTGCCATAGTGTGTATATATATATATATATATATATATATATATATATATATATATTTTTATATTTATATATATATATATATATATATATATATATGAAAGATTACTTTATGGAATAGTTGATAAGCAAGCCAACAGACTGGTAGAAATGAGGACACAAACACCTCATTAAAGCTGAATCGAGATATTTCAGTCGATTCATTCAACCATAATCATTTAGTAAACTTTATTAAGCAGAAATCAACATTTTATGCAGTGAAGCGTTGAGTTCTGCTTAATAAAGCTTATTTTTACCAAATGAATATGGTCAAACGAATTGACCGAAATATCTTAGTTCAACTTTAACTGTATGTTTGTGTCCTTATTTCTACTAGTATGTTGGCTTGCTTATCTACTATTTTATAAATTAAAGTTTCATGTTGTCCGAAATTTTCATATCATATTTACTCCCTCATATATATATATATATATATAAGCCAATCTATTTTGGTTTCAGAGGTTATTGGAAAATCAAACACGTGGGGTTGAATAACACATTAGTCCTTGTCTCCAGTAGGTGGACTAGTTCATATGGTATTCAATCCCATGGGTTTGATTTACCAATAACCTCCGACACCACTGGTATAGATGGCTAATCGATATATGATTATATAGTATTATAAATAAAAAAAATATATTAGGCTGAGCGCTCTCCTTATTTCTTCAAATATACTAAATCATATTCTCTCTGTCATATATATATATATATATATTGTTTTTTTCCACAATCAGACACACACCGTAACCTGCACTCATCAAGACAGCCATCAACAGGAAATCCTAGACTCAAAGGATTCCCTATTGACGGCTGTCTTGATGTGGTTCAGCTGCGGTGGCTATCTGATTGTGGGAAAACAATTATATATATATATATATATATATATATATATATATATATATATATAAAATTGCCTAATTTTTTTCTACTGTATCAGTAGAAGCGATGCGTAAAATGCTGCCCACTGACATTGCATCAGTTTTTATTGCAGTTGTCTCATATTGGGCAGCCCTTTTTCTTTCACCTTTGTGTGGCTGGTTTGAACAGCTATTTTTCTTTCACCTTTGTGTGGCTGGTTTGGACAGCTCTTTTCTCATCTTTTTGTAAATATTACACCTATTATTCCAACGCACAAATGCATGTGTAAATATATACACATATCAGATATGTGTATCTCTTCGACACATGCATCCCTGTGTGTATGTGTACAGATGTCATATACATACATATACATATATATATATATAATATATATACATACATGTCATATGTATGTATATAAAATTTGTAAATTTGTGCCAGTTCTTTATTTGTATAAAATTTGTGAAATATAATTCTACCCCCCCCCCCCCCCCATCTCTTTATTCGATTTCTTGAATCGATTCTTGGTCCAATTCTGAGGGATTCTTTCATACACTCTTTTACATAAACTTTTCGTCCAAAGTTTACCGATAAATAAGAAATACATCCAAATATCATATTTTTTATAGACCCTAGTCACTGCTGTCGGTAACCTAATTGTACATTATATATCCGAGTAAGTCAAATAGAGGGAGGGGATACAAAATGTTAAGATTTCCATATGTGTTAAACAATATATAGTCATCCACAGGCAGACTGTTTCGCTGTATCACAGCTCTTCAGTGTGGCTAAACAGACAAGTGATCCATGCTGAGATTGAAACCTGATTATTTTTTCGACAGTTGGAGTTTCTATCCATAGTGCCGTCTGCACAAGCCGTGAGGAAGGAAAACCTTACTGTTTACATAAACAATATCAGCTGTCGAAGAGTGCTTTATTCAATTTTTAAAAGGATATACGAAAAATATAATAGTAATATATATATATATATATATATATATAGTCTTGGAAGTTTTTCAACCATTAAACCTATATTCAAAAAGAATTTGAAAAAAAAAAACACTTTTAGTCCCAAGTTTTTCGTTGGAAAAGTACTTTGTAATTACTGCACTAGTTTGCTTCCAAGAATTTACGCTAGTCTTAATATTATTTAAGGGATCATAAGTTGTTTACCATGAAAAACTGTATCGAGAATTTAAAAACAGAACCATATTTTATCTCATGGCTTCCCAACAGAGTTGATAAGACACCACTTCTCTTTAAAGTAAAAAACAAGAACAAAACCGTTTAAAGTTATATCAATGATTTTATTTTCTCTCTCTTTTTTTCTCCCTCTCTCTTCCTTTCTCTCACTCTCATTGCTTTCTTTATTCCCCCTCTTTTATTCCTTCTCTCTCTCTCTCTTCCTTAATTCTCCCCCCCCCTCTCTCTCATTTTCTCTCGTCTCCATTTCAATCCATACTTGCTTTAAAAAAGCTTTTTCAAGTCTAAAACTGAAGATGTCAATTTATGTAATGCTGTGTATTTAGGATCCATCCAGAAAGTTCTTTGTCATCAGGGAAAATATATTTCTAGTGAATTTGCAAAAGTCCTCAGCCGACATTTGTTAAGGCTTTTAAAAAAAAAACCAAAAAAAAAACCTCCTTAAGCAATTCACAAAGTTGTTCAAAAAAAATTTTTTATTTGGGGGAAGAGATGGTCTATTTATAAATTAAAAAAAAATTCCTCTATCGAAACACATATTCCTCATCTGTTATTCAATAGATCTGATTTTAGAGCCAATATTTTAAATAAAAAGATTTTAAAAATAATTAAAAAAAAAAAAAAATCCAAACACAAAAAGAAAATCAATTTTCTATTTTAATTGTTTAAAAATTCGTTTAACGCCTTTCTTTCTTCTCACGCCGAATATTGGACATCTGAAAATTATACATATGCAGCATGATCGCGTTGATACGAAGTTACTGTTCGATCACTTTTACTATCCGAATTGAACTATGCCATTTTTATTGTCACAAATCATTTTATTGGACGAGTCATACTTACCCCCCTTGACTCAACGCAGACACCTGAAGTTAGTTCCTTAGAGACTACTTGAAATTTCTCAGAACTTTTCAAACAATTTCATTTATTTATATATATATACTAGCTCTACTTACCTGGCGTTGTCCAGGATTCGTCAATGTCTTTTTAGTATAACACTTTTTTTGTTGCACAGGAAAACAAAATTTAAAAAATTATTTTTATTATTTCACTAATAATCTTAATAAAATTTAAAAAATTATTTTTATTATTTCACTAATAATCTTAATAAAATTTAGGTTACGATTAAAATTTAAAAGATAATAATGTGTAACATTATTTGAATCATTATTTAATATTGTTGCCATTGTAACAATCTTCCTAACTGGAATAATTTTCTTTTTTTCAAAACTGAACCGAAAGACGTTTTAATATCTTAATGAATATGCTGTAAGGGGGGAAAATGTGTCCGATGTGATGCTATTTAGGTCTAAATTCTAAAATCCGTCTGACTTACACATATATATATATATATATATATATATATATATATATGTCAGGTTGTATATGAAAAGAAATCAAATAAAGTGCTCGATCATATAAGAGAGCTAATATAATTTATTTAGATACTGTATATTACATATTTCAGCAATGTACCGCGGTTTCATCCAAAAGGACAGATTTAAACATCTTTAGTAAATCTCTGTGCCCAGTGGAATCATCGGCAAGCTGAAAAGATTGTAGTCAAGTCTCGATAGTGAATGGTGTCAATATATATATATATATATATATATATATATATATATATATTATATATATTGGAACCACACACTTGGAAAAGCCCTGATAATTGACATAAAAATAATAATCACAAATTCAAAATATTTTATTCCTAAAAATTTAAATTTTCCAATACTTCAATATTTTTGCCGTGTTACTTAAAATAACAGGACTTTGGTATAATCTATAAATATGAATTTTTATTTTTATTAATTATACCAGCATCTCCCGTATAAAACCCTTCGGAAAACAGAAAATACTTTTCTTCTAATAAAATAATACACTCGTCTAGGTTGATCATCGCATCATTTTTTTTCCAACAGATATTGAAAAGAATCGTGGTTAGGGTTTAATGGCTTTTATATGGCAAATTTTTTTTCTCCATTTCCTCAAATGATGATACAAAAAAATAAAGAAAAACATTATTAGTAAGGGAGATAATACCTATTATATTCAATTAAAATAGGACTTATTCCCCCTTGCCAGTGTAGTTTTTTTTTTGTTTTTTTTCCCCTGTGATTAGTCAAAAATGTTTCTGAACCGGACTAAGTAATTTTTTAAATAAATTGTAGCAAAGTGTGTTATTATATTGCCAATAACATGGTACAACAATAACAAATGAAAATTGGGTTGTCAGAAACAAAGTTTGATTTTTCAGCTAAAAAGCTCTTTGGGTCTGGCTTTGAAAATCAGATAAGATAACTTTATAGATATATATAGTAATTGAATAAATTACTTTTTTTTTTTTAATCAGTGACCAATAGTTTCATACCCTAAGTAATCATCAGATAACCTAAAACCTAACCCTAACCTAAAGCACGGTTCTGTTGCTTTGTGTACTTCCGGTTTCACATAACTATCCCACAGATATTTACTTGTAGTTCAAAAATTCAATCGGGACTCATGTGGCAGAGAAGGTATTTATTTAAATGTCTACATTTAGGAATAACTTGAAGGTTTTTTGGGTTTTTTTTAGCTTATTATTTGGTATTTTTCCTCCAAACACAACCTTCAATTCCTGCTGTTTATGCTGTCCGGCATTCTACCCTAACCCTAACCCTAATTCTCTGAACAAGCAAACTGACAGTGGATGAAATTTATCACTATTAAATGAATTTCCTTTCATTTGTTTACATGTTGACGATATTGATAACTTAAAGGATTCAATTTTTATGGAAGAATCTTGCTTTACACAAGCGATCATTTCCTAAATCAGAGTATATATATATATATATATATATATATAATCCAGTGTTATCGAAGGGAATTACTTATTCATTAAAAAAGAAAAAGCATTTCCTTGTAATATCAAGTTTAATTTTATTTTTTAATATTTTTCCCAAAGTTTAATTAATTTATTTATTTTAATATTTTTTAAAGTTTAGATTTTTAGTTTCTTTTTTTTTTTGTCCAATTATTTTTGTATGCTTTTTTTTTTTTCGACATGTGATTATTTGTTTATTTTATTTTATTTTTTCAGTTTTTCATATCCGCCTTTTTGCAATTTTCATTTTGCTCCCCGGTGACCCAATTCATATTATTGTTGTTTTCTTCTTTTTAAATTGAATAAAAGTACATATTTTTTTTGTTTTTTGTTACTTTTTACTTATTTATTGTTTTACATAAATCTTCTGTTCACTCACAAATCAAATACTTATATCTTAATGTATTCAAAGAGGCCACACTTCTACATAGATCTTTCCAGAATATATAGCATCACGTTTCGGGACAATAATCAAAAATGACATTTGTTATTTGAAGTGAATAAATGTTGATGGATGAAATGAAAAACATTGTTCAATGCTTCTTGAGATAACAATCCTCAGTAACTACAATACGATAATAATTTTATTTTATGTAGAAACTTGTTATTGTGTAGAAAAATAATACAGGGTTTTCCCCTCCTCTCCAAAATACAACCCATGAAATCAAATTCACAATCTTTTCTGCAATCTAACCATATTTGGTATAATTAAATTTCAGCCTATACCTGACTTGTACACCAAGTTTCAATCATGAATATCCCACAGTTTTTTTCTTTTTTTACTGTTGCATCACCACTTATCCTCAAGTGGCTCTTGGCCTTTATAAGGGTTCATGAGATGGAACGATTTTCGGTACTTTATCAAATTAGGACCCGAGCTAACTTTGACCCTAACGACAGAGTCAAAGTTAGCTCGGGTCCTAATCTAAATAAAAACCCGATTTTCAGCCGAAAGATGAGGAACAATCAATGGTATGAACTAGTGTTGATTTTTTTTTTTGCAAGTATTTGTTAATATTTGATTTGAAGACGACTATGTTGTAGTCTGCAGGGAAGTAGTATCGCAGTTATGTCTTCAATGTTTTGGACATGCATATCGTTGCCCGGGGGGGGGGGGGGAGTTAATTCGCGATGTAACCCTCTCTGCCGGGGTGGTGCAAACATATTAGTGAACGGCTGAGGACTTGGTCAACGACCATCAAGGAGTTCTCAAGAGCACCACGCAGGGGCCACAACAATTCAGAATGCAGGCCAGGGAATAAGTCGTCTCAACTTGACCAGGGTGAATGTTGTTGAAACAAGCCAGGATTGTTAGAATTTAAAAACATTTGGACGTGACGGTAACATTATACATTCAATGAAATCATTATGTCCGTAAAAGATTTAGAGGATAAATAAATTTTTTCTATGTATTATTGGTAAATTTTAGATTCAAACATGGATCAGGATTTTCTTAATAATTAACCCTAACCCTAACCCTAATCCTAACCCTAACCCTAATCCTAATCCTAATCACGCTAATCTCTACACGGATAATTCCTTCAAAATCTTCAGTTATGCTCAGTCACCTTTTGTCAACATTCCTTATGCGAACAAATCACTCACTCCCTATCCAGGTGTATCGTCTATGTTCCCTTCGACACGGTCTGGCTGTCCTGATTCTAAGTCTCCAGTGATCACGATTATGGGGATTGACTGTGTCCATTTGCCGCTGTTTATGGTCTTGCCTGATGCTTTCTTTCCATGTCTTTTTAGGGCATCCGGGTTTCTTTTTTTTGCTGTCCAGTCTTAGATCTCTGCATGTGCTGATATACCACTTGCTTCTTTCAACATGCCCGAACTAGCAAAGACGGTTTGACCTTATTAGGACATCAATGATTTTTACTTTTAGTTTCTTCAACTAATAAGTGGTACTTTTTTACATTAGGACCTGCGCTAACATTGACCAAGACCCTAACCCTAACGACAGGGTCAAAGTTAGTGCGGGTCCTAATGTAAAAAAGCACCTAATAAATAAATATTTTTAAAATATTGCCGTAGTTAAGGTCATTTTTAAATCGCCAGATCCCAAATACAGCAACAATTAAATATGTCTATGAACATTATTTTTATCTTTTCCTTTGTACATAATAGAAGCAGATCAAACGTTCGATCCAATCATATACGGGGCCTGTCTAAAAAGTATCCAACCTTAGGCCAGAAAAATATTTCAAATACGTGACGGGATTGGGACCCTAATCCCCTTCAAAGTAGGTCCCTCTTGTGCTTGCACACACTTAGCCCACCGATCCATCCACTACCGGAAACACTTCTAGAAGTCTTCTTTTGGAATGGTGTTCATCTCCGCCGTTGTATTCCGCATTATCTCTTTTTTTTGCACCTTCTCAACAACAGCTGCACTCAGTTTGGGACCTGCCAGAACGCTGGTTACTCACCGCTGATGTGCGGCCATTTTTTAATCGGTTGAAACACTCTTTAATTATGTGATACACCCATTGCATCTTCTCCAAACACCTGCTGAATCTAACGCGACGGCCAATATTCTCTATCTCTACAAAGTCATCATTCGCCCATGTATGCAGTATTGTTGCCACATCTGGGCTGGTGCACCAACCACTAGACAGGGTGAGTCTTTAACCTAATAGGTCCCGAACTGTCTACCAAGCTCCAACCCCTGTCCCATCGCTGTAGTTTTGCATCCCTGTGCTTGTTTTACAAGTACTTCCACAGAATGTGCTCCAATGAACTTGCTACATGTGTACCCCCATCAACATAAATACTCCTGACTAACCTCACTAGCAGAAAAATCTCACCCCTTCACTGTAGAGGTCCTCAAGATACCAGAAAACTTTCTACTGTATTAGAGTAGAAAGTTTTCCAGTATCCGGGGACCTCTTTTCTCGGACTGTTTGCCTTTGAAATTACCTTCCTGCTCCCTGTTTCCCCAACCGTACCAACATGCATGAATTTAAATGTAATGCGAACAAACATTTTGCTGCACAACTCCCCACTTAGGATTCCCCCTATAAATCTGGCCGTTTATCACAGTAGCCCCTTACGTCTTGGTCGCATCATGCCTTCTCTGGGGTAAATAGAGGTAATAGGAGAGTAGAAAGTGACTAACTTGGGTTTACATTATGCCCCTTTGTCTGAGGTGAATGGAAGTAAAAAAAAAAAAAAAAAAGAATGAGATAATACTATTCTTGTGATCGGTTATTCTCATCTTGGTTTTTATATGTACAACTTTTCCAACGTTCTACTCCTGGTCTTTTTCACACAAATCAATAAAAGAGTTAATTCTATCTAAATTAGTGATGGGACGATTCCAATATTTTTCATCGATTCCGATACAATTACAGATTCTGTTCGAAATTCCCGATTCCAATTCTAAAATCGCCTAAAAGGTAGAATTTCCTTTGAGGGGGGGGGGGGGGGGAATTTAGCGGAGAGTCCTCATCTACTTTTAAATGTTGACATAATTTTCTTTTTAATTTGACAAACTTCTTAATGTTTTCCCTTTGATAAACTCAGTGTAAGATTTTCATTTATATTTTTCACTTGTGCCATTTTTTGCCTGTGCTATTTTTCACTTGTGCTATTTTTCACTTGTGCTATTTTTCACTTGTGCTATTTTTCACTTGTGCTATTTTTCACTTGTGCCATTTTTCACTTGTGCTATTTTTCACTTGTGCCATTTTTACCTAAATTCGTTATTATGATCTATAGATTTTATTTTTACTTGTAGATTTAAAATCAATAAATATTTATCATTTTATAATTAGTACCAGCAATAGAAAAATTAGGTTTTGAACAGAAAAAAA
The DNA here is from genome assembly GCA_963556195.1 of Sepiola atlantica. Lineage (NCBI taxonomy): Eukaryota > Metazoa > Mollusca > Cephalopoda > Sepiida > Sepiolidae > Sepiola > Sepiola atlantica. The sequence goes on along the minus strand of OY744540.1, from coordinate 7,938,516 downwards.
ATGCTTAAAGAATCGTTTTTGGAATCGTAAATAAGGCTAAAATTTTTCCGATTCCGATATTCCAAAAAGTTCTGATTGTTTCCGATTCTGATTAATCATCCCAACACTAATCTAAAGATTGTAAGTTCAATCCCAGGTGAAGGTACTAAAAAACTAAAAAAAAAAAAAAAGAAGCTTATACGAGATATCTAAAACACCATGGAACACTTAATAAGAGTCGTCTACCTGAACGGATTAAATAAAAGGTTCAGTTCGATATTCCCAAAAGATTACCGACTACGACATTACCGATTGTAAGATGTTGTCCACCAAGTTTCAGTCATAAATGTCCAACAATCTTTGTTTTATTGTCGTTTAGTTATATGCAGGGACACTTTGGTGATCGTCTCATCATTATGAGAAGTGATCCTGAATGAGCTCCACACTCACCGAACCTTAACCCCCCCCCGGATTTTTATCTGTGAATTGTCTATCAAAACAATCGCCAGATTATTCCTGAACTGAAGAGGTCAGCCATCACAGCTATAAAACAAAAACTGTTGAACATTCATACCTAAAACTTGAAGGACAAGTCAGGCATAGACTGAAGTTTATTCATAATAAATATGTTTGGATTGCAGAAAAGATTGTCAGCTTGTAATTTTGTACGAGTGCCCCCCCCCCACACACACACACACACACTCCCATTCGTGAAGCCTCGTTGCATATCTTCCAGGCCTGTTATAGTTATTGCCTTGGCTACAGCATATATTTTACCTCTTCTCAAATCTTTTTTTTTTTTTTCTCTCCCAATATATCCTTTTAGGGCATATTTTTTAAAGGATTTAATGTGGACATCATAAAAATGTTATATTCATTTTTAGGAGTGACAAATAAATAAACGATCATTTAAAATTGATTTCCGAATATTCTATGCAAACACGCATATCTTTGCATATTTCATCCGAAAAGCCAGAACATTGTTGCAAAAAAAAAAAAAAAAAAAAAAAATTCATGTCATAACCTTCCATTCTGTTTTTTAATGTATTGAAGTTGTTCTTGTGAAACTTTCAAAGTTAAGATGTGATGGATTACGTAGGTAAGTCGTGACTACTATCAATTTAGAGATGATCCTTTGAAATATCTTTGGTTTTTAAACTCATTAAGAGGAATAATCCATGACATTTTTTCTTATTATTATAATTATTATTTTCCCCCTCTTCCTTTTCCTCCTTCTTTCACTACCCTCCTCCTCCATTTATACTCTTCCTCCTACTCACCCTTCTTGTTCTTCTCTTTTCTCCTCATTTATGTCCTGTTTCTTCCCCCCCCCCTCTTGTTTGCCTCCTCATTTTTCTCCTCCTCCTCCTTCTCCTTATTTACTTTGCACTCTTTCTACGCCTCCCTACCTTCTTCTACTCCTCCTCCTTATTGTTTCTTCCTTTTCCTCATTTACTTCCTCATTCTCCTACTTATCCTTCCTATACCTTTTCTCTACCTTCTTCTACTCCTTCTTTTTCGTCTCCTCCTCCTCCTCCTTAATATCATTCTCCTCTTCCTTTTCCTCTTCCTTATTTACCTCCTACTTCTATTTCCCCTTCGTTTTTTTGCTTTCCACTTACGATTTTTTTTTTTTACTTTTTAATTTTTTAATCCTCCCTAAATTAGTAGCATTTTAAAAATTTATTTTATTATTATTTGAGGTTAAATTGAATAAAACTTTTAACTTCTGGTAATTAAGACAAAAAAATTAAAAAAAGATCAAAAACAGTTTTTTTTTCTTTTAATCTTTTGAGATTAAAAGAAAAAAAAACTGTTTTATTGGTCAATAATAATTAAGTGAACATTTTTTTAAATTTCTTTTCTCAATTTTTAAAATTATTTTATTGATTTTTATTAAAAAATAAATAAAATTCTTTGTTTTGCTATTTTTAACAAATACTTTATTTATTCTTGTGACTTGTACAATTGGTTTGATTTTGGGTTGTGGATTTTAAAATGGAAATAAACGGGAAACACAAATTCCTCAGATTATATTGAAAATTGTTGACATGCCATAATTTTCCATTGAGCAAAATAAAAATGAATAATACTCTAAATTTAATTTTGGACTTGTGTTTCTTTATTTTTATTTTGTTGTTACCTTCCTTCAAATCTTGTGGCGGGATAGACAAATATCAAATGAATGACAAAAATTATTCATTGTATTGTTTATGTGTAACCAGGCACAACGCTGCAGACGGCAGGCCTGCAATGGGAAAATGTTTAGCTAAGAGAAGAAAGACCATCCAAGAAAACGGCCATTTGAAATAATAGTACTTTTCCGGATTAAGACCAAAGCTAAAATCGACTTGACCTCGGTAGTTTCCGGATGTTTACGTAAACAGCTGGAAAATGCCGAAGCGCTTATCCAATCAGAATGCGAGAAAATAAGTAGATGACAAGTTTACATTTTAATTGATTGAATCACGAAATTAACTAATTGGAAATAAAAATTGATCAAAACGATAATGAATTTTAACGAATCCTAACCCTAACAGTCTTAACACTTGTTATGTGATATTTTTCTTAAAAAAAAAAAAAAAATTCCACGTGTAAAAAAAAACAACATATTTTCCAGTTGTACATCCAGCCTCGTTTTGGATTTTTTGGACGCAGGCAACCGACTTTTCATTCGGCTTTTTCCAGTCCATTGTTGGTCCTACGGAAACTGATCAACTCCAAGTGGTGAGCCACAGCACACACACACACACACACACACACGCACGCACACACACACACACTAAGATGTACTGCCTTAATCTTGTGCTATTCCTCTGCAGAGCATGCTTGTCCTATTTGGGGGGAGATCAACGCATGCCAAAAAGCGAGACTCAGCATTGAACAACACCTTCCGCTTGATCACTGGCTGCCTGAACCTGAACAACCTGCATATTCTCATTGGCATTGCCCCTTCAGATGTGAGACGCGAGTAGAGATCACAAAGGCTATCCGTGATGAACGCCATCTCCTTCATGGACGTGAATCAACGGTCGAACGACTGAAGTCAAGGAGAAGCTTCCTCAGCCATGTCGAACCCCTAACAACATCTCAGGAAGAGACCAGACTACAGCTGTGGACAAGACGGCTAGAGAATGGTCCCTCTCCTACTGACATGGAAATCCCCTCTTATAAGGCCCTCCATCCCGATTCAGAGGCACCCGAGCTCCAGTGGAAAACACTGACCATCTGAGAATGAGAATGAGGCGATCAAAAGTTGCTATGAGTATTTATTTACTCCTCTCCAGGAGGTTAGGCACAAGGCCAGTTTTATCTTACTCTCACAAGTAAGATGTGACCCAAGGTCGGGTCGGGAAAGTGGGGTTTAAAAAGCCAGCGCCCGAGAAAGTGAGCACTCTGGTCATTAAAAATTGCCTGGGCAGCTCCGTTGGCATTCCCAGTAGGGGCGCCTCAGGCAGTAAGCAATAAACTTACTTCTCCCCAAAGAGGGGAGGCAAAGCCTTGGAGGGTGGACCTCCTAGAACTGCACAGAACCGACCCATAGACCGGCGTAAATCAAGCCCCGAAGGCCAAGACGATACCAGTTTATGGGGTGTAGTATCCATCGGAACAGATACTACACTTTGATCTCAGCCAAAAGGCCAAGATGATCTTGTTATTTATCTACCTCCCACAGCGGTAAGATGTGACACAAGGTCGGGAAAGTGAGATTTGAAAAGCCAGCGCCCGAGAAGGTGAGCACTCTGACTGTTTAAAAATTACCTGGGCAGCCCCGTCGGCATTACCCGGTAGGAGCGCCTCAGGCAGTAAGCAATAAACTTACTCCTCCCCAAAGAGGGGAGGCAAAGCCTGGGAGAGTGGACCTCCTAGAACTGCACAGGACCAGTCTCGTGCAGTATCCATCGGAACAGATACTACACTTTGATCTTAGCCAAAAGGCCAAGATGATCTTAGCCATGAGTAGATGGAGCTACAAAAACGACCTAACCATCTGCGAATGTAGAGAGGCGGACCATACGATGCAACACTGCCTTGTCTGCCCCCCTACTTCTCAACCAGAGCAGATGAAAGATCTTGCAGAGTACAACAATAATGCAAAGGACTGGGAAATTGAAAAAGAAGCAGAACGTGACACCAATTAGAGAATGAAAGGTCATTTCATACGGAAGCAAAATTCGTAATAAACTTGTATTCTTAATTTAAAAAAAAAAACATATTGTCCAGTAAACAAAATTGCTTCGTAGAGATTAATATCTTGGACGGGCTTAAGGGTCTAAAGCATTAAATTTTCGTAAGTCTATTCGATAATGATCAATAGAGTCTGGTTCAAGGGCAGCAGAGATTGGGCATTTCTCTATCTCTCGGTTTCGACGAATGTAACCTCCCCAAGTCAGTTAAAGTGAGTCTCCAAGACGCTTCATGCACTTGCTTATATTGGAGATTGTGTGCGTCCGACAGGGTTATTTGCCTTTCAACCAGAATTCCAATTAATGGCTGGTGATACCAGATCAGGCTGCCCTGTAGCTCCCTGAGACGAAATTCACCTACATTGACGTTTTTTGTTTTCTTTTTTTTTGTAAAACTTAATTATGTTCTACAAAACCAAAAACAAAAACAACAGCCCCTCTCCCTTTCTCCCTCCCCTTTTTTATTTTATTTTTCCTACCCTACTCCCGGTTCTGGATATGACCTTAAACTACATCCGATGGTGAGATCCGGCTTACGGACTTTGGGGAATGTGGAGCCTCCTCTTAATTACCATTGCTCCCAGGTCCACCCTGACCCGGAGTGGTAGTACCTGTTAGGGTCCCAACTATGGGTTAAATAGAAACAGATATTAAAAGGGGAAAGAAACAAAAAAGAGAAGAAAACAAATATACTTTAACAACCAAACCAAACACCATCAATAAATATTTGAACGTGTGAGGAACTTGAAGCATAAAAACTTTCACCAGGATGACTGCATTCGGCATTGAGTGGCCTGAAAGGGGTTGATGTGCCGTAAAGCGGGACAGCCAAACTAGGAACCATGAATAAATATTTGAAGATATAAACAACTTGAAGCATAAAAACTTTCACCAAAATGACTGCATTCGGCATTAAATAACCTGAAAAGGGTTGATATGCCGTAAAACAAAACAACCAACCAATTAATGGGTTTCAAAAAACACATTAATAAATTGAAAATCGCAATCTTTACAGATTTCATTTCTTGGGTTTGAGAGAAACTTCTAACCTCTCTTAGGCCAGCACATTAGGATTAGCGTACCTCTGGTGTACAAAAAATGCCTGAGCAACCCCGTCAGCATTCTTCAATAGGGGCGCCTCATGTGATTAGCAATAAGAGAGACTTTAAAGCCTGGGATAGTGGGCTTCCTAGGGCTGAGCAGAACCATACCTCAGCCTGACAGCAAGTGTCGGACAATATGAATGGGCTGAAAATACAAATGCCAGAGAAGAGGAAAGGAAAAGTGACCACGTAGGAGGAAAGGAGGGGGGAGAAAATATTACGTGGAATTAATTAATTAATCTCATACAATAGATATTGTGTTTCGGCATTAAATAACCCAAAAAAGGTTGATGTGCCGTAATACAGAGAAACCAACCCAAATCATACATTCTGTGAAAGTTGCTGCCCGAGCAACGCCGAGTGACTGTGGAAGCATTTTCAGAAAGGATAAGTATTCTAAAAAAAATAAATAAATAAATAAGTAAATATAAATTTTAAAAAAAATAATGTTATTTTTGTTTTTTTGACATGCAGCTGCTTCCAAAGTTAAAAACGGACAAAGATGTCTGCAGACGGCCAGACAACAAAAAGAATCAGATTTCATATGAGTAATAAGGCGGGAAAATAACAGTTTCTGAAAAGTAATAAATATAAGAAGCATGACACAGTAAATAACATTATTAGAAGATAACACAGATAATAAACAAACAAAAAACATTTATTTATTATAGATAAATATATATATATTTATTTTTTGGTACAGAAAAATTAGTACAACATTAGCATATATATATATATATATATATATATGGGAAATGAAAAAGGAAAAAACAAAATATGTTTTTTTTATGTATTCATCAACGTTTCGTCTTTATTTGTAAGACTTCCTCAGGATGATAATTTTAAGAAAAATGTCATGCAAGTACATGAAAATATTGGGTTGACATGATGAGTTAATGAAAAGAAGTAGTAGCCACTACTGGGAGCGCAGGACCGAGGTCCGGGCTGAGAGAAGTCAGTGGCAGGGAATTAAATTAATGTGGATGCTGTGAGTGAAAAAGTGGAGGGGTGGGAGTGAATGAACTTAATGTGGATGGCTGTGAGTGAAAAAGTGGAGGGGTGGGGAAAGAGGAGGGGAGAGAGGGGCTCTGTGTTTTTGGTGTGTGGGTAAGAGTGTGAAAGAAGTAGTCGAAAGGGTGAAATGGGTGAGGGGGGAGAGGGGAGATATATATGAATAAAAATTGGGATAAAATGATCCGACGTAATGGAAAATGAAAAAGGAAAGCCAAAAACTATGTTATTTATGTATTCATCAACGTTTCGTCTTTATTGAAAGACATCCTCAAGATGAAGAAAGCAATGTAGAAAAATCATCAAGTATTTATTAAATTAAAAAAAAACAAAAACGATTTTATTTAACGGTCGACATTTTTCTTATATTTTGAGTTTTTCCGAGAGAAAAAATCGAGTTATCTCCCTTGCCTAATCAGTAAGCTGAAAAGTCTACCGATACGTAAGATCGTTTTTTCTTTTCTTTCTTTTTCTTATAATTTAATAAATACTGGATGAATTTGCGTAATTTCTGTACGATCTTATTTTCAGCTAACACTTAAGTACATAACACAACAAAGTTTATACATTTCTTTCAATATTTTCACGTCGTTGTGAAACTACAGAAGCCGCATAAAATGTTTATTTTTGAACATCTTTGCTTCATGTATTCTGGCGGAGCGGGAGTGAGATGGCTTCAACAGTCGTCAATGCATTTTCATTTACAGGTTTTCCTTTGTTGGATAAATATTTAAAAGTGCACTGACACGACGACGCGTACTTGCACAAAGGAAAGAAACCAATTTACAAGGACATATGACTCCATTTTTTTTCTTTTCTTGGCCAATCGAATTTCTGAATCAATATTAGTTTTTTCGGTGTTAAAAAAGAAAATAAAGTTTTTTTTCTAAATTATTCTAAATGTTTTTTGTTTTGTTTTTACGAACTACAAAAAAAATCTTTTTATGATCGGATTTTCACGACGTGCCAACATTTGAAGTTCCTCGGATGCCTATTTAATTAGCTGCCTCCCCACGAGGACCGAGTCACGACCGTCGTTAAGAGCCGAGGGGTAAATAACTTGATTTTTTTAATTTTTTTACACGAGGTTCCAAAAGATTCCGGAAGATTCTAACAATTATCAAAAGATTCTAAAAAATTGGTAAAACATATCTTTGGCTTTTTTAGAAGTTTATCAAACTCTTTAGATTAAATTATAGACAGAACGATATATAAAAAAAAAAAGAAAATTTAATTTATCTTAGATTCTTTCCGAAAATCGATCAATAAGAAAATTAGAATTATCGCTACTAAACCTTCCTAATGACACAATTAATATTCTTGACCATCTGAATTAAAAAAAAAAATCTTTTTCGATGTACAATTACCTATCATGTCAATAGAGAATTCCGGGGTTTTTGGAAAGAAATTTCAAAAAATTTAAATTTTAAGACGGGGAATCAGTTTTCAATGTAAATTCAACGTAGACTGATCCCCCTCTTTTTGACCATCTCAAATTTTTAAGATTATTTATTCTGCTTACAATTACCTATCATGTCGCGAGAGAATTCCGGGGTTTTTGGGAAAAAAATTCAAATATTTTACATTTTAGGAGGGGGGATCAGTTTCCAATGTTAATCCAACGTTTGCTTATTTGTTTTTTTGTTTTTATATGTATTTTTTAAATTTTACACCGAAAAAAAAAAAGTTGGTCCATAAGAACAACACACGCAACATGGTCAAAACTGATCCCCCCTCCTAAAATGTAAAATATTTTTTAAAAATTCCAAAAACCCCGGAATTCTCTAGCAGCCTGATAGGTAAGTGAAAAAAAGAAAAAAAATGGTCAGTAAAAAATTTTGAACAACAGACTATGGTAAAAGACGAACAAGACTGATCCCCTGTCTTAAAATGTAAATTTTTTGAATTTTTTTTCCAAAAACCCCGGAATTCTCTCGCGACATGATAGGTAATTGTAAGCAGAAGAAATAATCTTAAAAATTTGAGATGGTCAAAAAGAGGGGGATCAGTCTACGTTGAATTTACATTGAAAACTGATCCCCCGTCTTAAAATTTAAATTTTTTGAAATTTCTTTCCAAAAACCCCGGAATTCTCTATTGACATGATAGGTAATTGTACACCGAAAAAGATTTTTCAAAAAATTGAGATGGTCAAGAAGAGGGGGATCAGTCTACGTTGAATTAACATTGGAAACTGACCCCCCTCCTAAAATGTAAAATATTTGAAAAAAAATTCCAAAAACGCCGGAATTCTCTAGCAGCCTGATAGTTAAGTGTACACCAAAAAAAGAAGAAAAAATGGTCAGTAAAAAGTTGTGAAAAACGGACTGTGGGGAAAGACGAACGTGCCAAATAATGTTCTGTCTTTAGCTAGAAAATTATGAACAAAAAAGTAGGAAAAATGATTGATTAGAATTTTAATTAAAAATAAAAAACAGTTTCATAGTATTTTGGTGAATGATTTATTACTTGTTAATATGACAGACTGAGTTATCTCCCTCGGAATTTCGTGTTTTTCGCTCGAATCAATAGCCGAACCCGATTAAACGGATTTTTATGTTTTTATTACAATTCTATGCGATAGTTTTTGCTCATTTTAGGTGTACAGACATATTTTTGCTTGATACATAAGTATTTCAAAGAGTTTTCTGGTTAATATAATTGGAACTGCGATTTTCAGCGTTTTTCATGTGCACGCTAATCTGTACAAGCACCGAAATAATTTATCACAACTTATTTTTAGATATTTTTTCAACAATTGTTTTTTTTAACAAAGAATTTGTTTCATCTTAGGAAACAACGCAACAACAAAAATATTTTTGGCACTCGTGCAGTTTAACATACCAATTGAGAAAAGCATTCTTAACATGGGGAGTTAACTCTTCCCTTGTCGCGTACGGAACTCTCCTAAAATGAAAACAATTATGTTAAAATGCACGAGGGCCATATTTTTTTAAAACAGCAAAAATATTAATGAGTAAAAACCGAAACAACGGAAGAATATTTTTCTCAAATACACTGAATTATACGCGAAATACTTTCCCCTTTTCTTGTCGCCGCCACATAAATTCAACGAACGCGGACGATTTTGTCGTTTCGCAGCCAAAATGGTGAACAATGAACCGTCTGCTAATTTCCGAATTCACAAATGAGTAAGTAAACCCAAATAAATTGTGTGGGACTAATTTCAAATTTACCTTAAATCATTTTACAGGAAATACAGCTGGGAAATTATCCCAAAACAATTTATTTGGGTTTTCTTACACATTTGTGAGGTCGGGAAAAAAAAAATCAGAAATTAGACGGTTCATTGTCCGCCATTTTGGCTTCGAAACGACAACATCGCTGTAACGGATTATGTTGGAGCTTCCTTGGGTAGAGGTTAGTTTATTGCTAATCGCCTGGGGAGTTCCTACCGGGGAATGCCAACGGGGCTGCTCAGGCATTTTCTGTAGGCCAGGCAGAGTTCTCGGGCATCTTTTACGAGACTCAGCAGAGTAAAAACGCTAAAAAAACAAATTACAACAAATAAAAGTAACTGTAAGCTGTAAAAGTTAGTTTCAAACTTGCATGTGCTATTTGTTTGTATTTTAAACCCGTTTGAAGTGCTATTTATTAGAAATTTAAGTTCGACAGACGTCAGCGAAGAAAACAATATGGCCGCTCTACGTAATAATATAGAGCGACTCGCCGCCATTTATATTTGAGAAAGTAGATGTTTTAAAAAACAAGAAATTTTTTTTAACATCTAATAAAAAGCCATTTATACTACGTAAAAATACAAACAAATTACATAGGTAAGTAGAAACATGTCTATTCTAGACATAAGTCAACTTTACTTGTTGCAAATTTATGTTTTTAAACTCTTTCTCGTTCTTTTTTTGGACCCCGTTCGCGCCTCTGCTGAGCGTCGTAACATATACTCGAGTTCTCTGCCATCTGGGCGTTGACTTTTCAATCCCCGCTTTCCGACCCTGTGTCACGTCTTCTCGCGGTGGGAACGAGGTAAACACTAACAGTTCATAAGTTGGCCTTTTGCCTAGGAGCAAAGTGCAGTATCTGTTCTCTATATTTCATCTTTTCTGTATGTGGTCCGTGAAAGAGAAATCCTTTGTGACTGAGGACATTTTAATTTTTTTACAATCCGGAGTGCCCCTTTTGGGGGAGCTGGACTTTCCCCCACATTTAAAACCGACCTTATGTCTAACTCTGCCCTCGTCAGGAGGCGAGTCAATAGAATCAGTTCATTTTCATAATATTTTGTTTCTGAAAAAAATTAGGTAAAATAGAAAGTATCTACTTCATCATGGCTGCTGTATTTGAAATCAGAAATTGTGAAACGGTGTTAATCCACAACAAATTGCCAATTATATTTTAGATCGGATTCTGCGATTTCACCTGTGTAACTACTACGTTTTTCGGTGCTTAAGCATATCCGCCCCGACATTAAAAAATTTAAAGAATGTATAAACGTTATTATGTACTTACGTGTTAGCTGAAAATAAGATTGTGCAGAAAAAATTACGCAAATTCATTCAGTAGTGTGGTGTAAATGAGGAAAAAAGAAGAGAAAACAAGAACGACCGACCGCGTTTTTGCGTGGCTTACCTCGTGTGAAGAAGAAGGAAACAAGAATGGCCGACTTGTTTCTTTAAATGCCTACAGGGTGACTACGAGGTATGCAAATGAGATGCTCCTGATTGGAAATGAAAGAGATAAAAGAGGAGTGATTGGGGGAGGAGTGAGAGGGAAGTTAGATTGCGAACAGAGAAGTTCGATCATAGGAGAAAAGTCGGATTCGTAGAGAGTGAAGAAAAACGTTGCAGAAATTCGTCTCGGAGTGGATAGAAAGCGGAAGTACGGCCAGCAGTGTCACGTATACCACAAGCTATTTCGGCGCATCGAGCAAATTACCATGGCTGAGTGGAGACTGAGCACTCACATGCTGAGACCCTTTACTGGGGAGGGTGACCTGATTAAGTGGCTGGAGAAATTAAAGATGGTGGCGAAGCTGCAAAAGATAGAAGATGTGGTCACCCTGCTGCCGCTATACTTAGAGGGGGAAGCCCTCACGATTTACCAGCAGATGCGAGATGAAGACAAGGAAGACTTTGCCTCAGTGGAGCAAAGGCTGAAATTGGCCTTCGCTGAGGGCCCATTCGAAGCACTTGGTAAGCTTTCCAGTTTGAGGTGGACCGGCGAGTCGGTTGACGTCTTTGCGGCAGAGATCAGGAGACTGGCAGGGTTGGCTGGTTACGTGGGGAGGAGCCTGGAGATGACGGTAAAGCTGTACCTAGTTAACGGCTTCCCAGAGGAAATCTCTACGAACATGCAGAGAATCACTGGGATCCATACTATGGAAGTGGACGATCTCTTGGTTCACGCCAGAGTCCTAGTGAAAAATGTTAAAAGCCCAATCGTGGCTGCAGCTGTGGGTGGAAATATGTGCATGAGGCCTCACTTGAATGAGAGGCAGCCGGCGAGGCGACAGGAGGGGAGACCTGCAATCAAGTGCTTCCGGTGCCAGGGCCCTCATCTGATCAAGGACTGCAAAGAGCCGAGACCGGGGATCACGTGCTACCGATGTGGACAAGTGGGGCACCTTAGCCGCTATTGTGTTGCTGCACGGCACCAGGGAAACGAGTGAAGGGGAGCTATTGCGCCAGTGGTTACCCCTTCTGTGCGGAGATGGCGCATGATGGAACGTTGCCTCGGTTACCGGTAGTAGTCAATGGGAAGAAAGCCATAGCCCTTGTCGACACAGGCTGTACTACAACGTTGTTAGCGAGGAATGTCGCTAGGTCATGGAGCGGAACCAGGACTATTAGGACCGTGGATGGCAGGGATGTGAAGTGCCTAGGTGAGACGACAGCGGAAGTGATGGTGCAAGGGGTGTCCATTGGACTGCGAGCCTTAGTGTTGAATCATCTGGTCGGTGGTGTTGACGTGATTATAGGTATGAGTGCAATTAACCGACTGGGGGGCGCCACGTTACGAGGGAGCCAAGTGACGTTCGGACGTCTCGGCGCAGTGGGGATGGCAGGAGTGGAAGGTGATAGAACCATCAGAATACCAAAACCGGAGGTTTGCTGCATTGAGGACAAAGATTTCCTGGCAAAGTTTGATGGCGTGAGGTGGACGGTGGAATGGAAATGGATCTCCGGACCCCCGGAACTACAGAATAAAGTGGGCTGCTACGAAAACACCCTGCGAGGAGAAATAAGAAAAGGATTTGAGGAAGAAGTGGAGAGGTGGATAAAAGAAGGAATTCTGAAACCGTGGACAGGGGAAGAAAAAGGAGTGTTGCCACTACTGGCGGTTGTTCAGCCTACGAAAAACAAGATTAGGCCCGTACTGGACTTCAGAGAATTGAACAGACACGTAGCCTGCCACACTGGAACGGGGATCGACGTATGTGAGGAGGTCATGAGGAAATGGAGAAGAATGGGACGGGCCACAAAAATTGTCGATCTGAAATCGGCATATCTGCAGATCCATGTAGATGAAAAACTCTGGCAGTACCAGCTGGTCCGGTACAAGGGGCGAGTGTATTGTCTGACGAGGCTAGGCTTTGGGCTGAGTTCAGCCCCCAAAATTATGACTGCCGTGCTGAAGACAGTGCTGAGCAAAGACCGTTCAGTGGAGGAGGCCACTAGTTCGTACATTGACGACATTCTAGTGGAGGAGGCAGAGGTGACAGCGGAGAAAGTAAGAAGCCATGTCGAGAAGTATGGGTTAACTGCAAAACCGGCGGAGGCCCTGGATGGAGGACGGGTGCTGGGGTTGAAACTAAGGCGAGATGGAAAAGAAAGCCTTGTCTTCGAACGAGGGAGTGTAATACCCGAAGTCGGATCTGAGCTGACGAAGCGAGAACTCTTCTCAGTCTGCGGGAGGCTGGTCGGGCACTATCCTATCGCTGGCTGGCTCAGGATAGCATGTAGTTTTATTAAACGACTAGCAGGCACTGCTGGCTGGGAGGGCCGTGTAACGAAGGAGGTTATGAACATGCTGCAAGAAATCATTGCGAGGGTGAGGAATGAGGACCCAGTGAAAGGGGACTGGTATGTCAGCAGCGGAGATGCGGGTGTGATTTGGTGCGATGCCAGTAACCTGGCGTTGGGCGTCGTACTAGAGATGGGAGGCGTAACTGTGGAGGATGCGGCATGGCTAAGAAAAACCAACGACTTCTCCCATATCAACGTAGCAGAACTAGATGCCGTTATGAAAGGACTCAATCTGGCCCTGAAGTGGGGATTGAAAATAATTGAAATTAAAACCGATTCGGCAACGGCAGCATCGTGGATTCGGTCGGCAGTAACTGGCGATAAGAGAGTTAAGACCAAAGGTGCTGCGGAAATGCTGATCAAGCGCAGACTCGGAGCGCTCGCCGATCTAATAGCGGAGTTCCAGTTAAGAGTATCTGTCGTGTTGGTCCCATCAGAAAAAAACAAGGCGGATTCGATGACACGCGTGAAGAAGGCCTGGCTGCAGGAGGGAAAGGAGGTCTCCTCGGTATGCTATGCAGGGGAAGAAGTCAAGGAGTCACACGAAATGCACCACTTTGGTCGGGAACGAACGTTATTCCTAGCCAGAGAGGTTTACCCGGAGACCACCGAGGAGGAGGTTAGGGAAGTGGTGGAGAACTGTCGAGAGTGCCAATCAATTGACCCTAGACCGTCCAGACACGAAACAGGACAGTTGCACGTTGCGGAGGACTGGAAGCGATTGGCTATTGATGTGACGCACTATCGCCACAAATTGTATCTCTCGATGGTCGACTGTGGACCGGGAAGGTTTGCCATCTGGAGAGAAATCAGGGCAGAAGCGGCATGGGCGATCGGAGGGGTCATCGAGGAGATATTTTTGGAGAGAGGGCCGGTTGAGGAACTCTTGATGGACAATGGGCCCGCTTTCCGATCTGAAGCCTTTAAAGGGGTATGCGATAAGTGGGGAGTAAGGCAATTTTTTAGAGCAGCGTATCGGCCGAGTGGCAACGGAATAGTGGAGAGGAATCATTGCACCATTAAAGCCGCTGCGGAAAAAAGCAACGTATCACCCATAGAGGCGGTGTTTTGGTACAACATCTCGCCAAAAACCAAACAAGACGAGACAACTGTCCCTCATAGGGCCGTTTTCACATATAAGTGGCGGCACCCGTGCAACAAAACAGCAGGAATCGAGAGTGAGGAAGCCACTATCAAAGTAGGTGAAGAGGTGTGGGTGAAACCCCCTAATGCACAGTGTACCACTCGTTGGAAAAAAGGGGTCGTAACGGGATTGCGGTCGAAGAACAATGTGATGGTGAACGGCGTTCCCCGGCATATCCTAGACCTGCGTCGCATGACACTGCCGGTACGCAGTGAGGGCAGTAAAGAAGAGGAAATCGAGGGCCACCGAGAAGCAAATGATGCGACTCTACCTGACTTAGACCCACGTTGTAGTGAACCTGAAAATGTTAACCCCCAAGAAGTTGTTCCCCAGAGGCCTCGACGTGAGAGGAGGCGGCCTGCTTGGATGGAGGATTACGAAGTATCCTATTGATCTCGAAGATCAAGGGGGGCGTGTGGTGTAAATGAGGAAAAAAGAAGAGAAAACAAGAACGACCGACCGCGTTTTTGCGTGGCTTACCTCGTGTGAAGAAGAAGGAAACAAGAATGGCCGACTTGTTTCTTTAAATGCCTACAGGGTGACTACGAGGTATGCAAATGAGATGCTCCTGATTGGAAATGAAAGAGATAAAAGAGGAGTGATTGGGGGAGGAGTGAGAGGGAAGTTAGATTGCGAACAGAGAAGTTCGATCATAGGAGAAAAGTCGGATTCGTAGAGAGTGAAGAAAAACGTTGCAGAAATTCGTCTCGGAGTGGATAGAAAGCGGAAGTACGGCCAGCAGTGTCACGTATACCACAAGTAGTTATTTAATTATTAAAAAAAAACGATTTTAACGATTTTTTCACTCGGTAGATATTTCCACCATTTTGTATCTTAGATTTTCCAGTGGTCAAGAACGATAACTCATATTTTCACGATTTCTTGGTTTGGGGTTTCTGATTGTCCGGAAAATGACATAACTCAAAATTTAAAAAATACATTCTTCCCGGCACAACAATTATATCTGATTGTTGGCGTGCTTATGATAGACTGGGTGCCGAAGGGTACCATCATTTGCGCGTCAACCATCGATATAATTTTGTTGACCCAACAACAGGCGCAACCACAAATCATGTGGAAAGAATGTGGCAAGAGGCCAAAAGACGAAATAAGGCTGAATGTGGTACCCATACGCATATGATAAACTCATATTTGGCCGAGTTCATGTGGCGACAAAAATTTCGGGGAAAAACATTAGAAAACCTTTTTAAACAGATTGCCGAAATTTATCCTGTGGGTCAATAAAATGCTACGTTTTTTTCTCTCTTATATCGTACTTATAAGTTGTTTTTCCAAAATTGGTTATGTCTTTTGTTAATTTTTTTTCTCTTATATCGTACTTATAAGCTGTTTTTCCGCAATTGGTAAAAAAAAAAAATTTAACTTGGTAAAAAAAAAATTGTTATCTCCCTTGTTTACAAAAATGTCAAAATCTACGTAAAATCATTTAAATCATTTTTTTTTCTTTTTCTTATAATTAAATAACTACTGGATGAATTTGCGTAATTTTTTCTGCACAATCTTATTTTCAGCTAACACGTAAGTACATAATAACGTTTATACATTCTTTAAATTTTTTAATGTCGGGGCGGATATGCTTAAGCACCCGTTTTTCATATGTGCCCTGATCTATATAAGCACCGGATTTTTTTGGATTTTTTTAACAAATAATAACTTGTTTTTGACAATTTCTTTAATTATTAACAAATAATAAAATCAAATTGTTTTTCATAATTGGAATCTTAATTAAAAAAATTTTTTTTTAACAAATAAATTATTTGAAATAATCAAATCAAACTTTTTATATAATGGGAATATTTTTCTTTAAATACTTTTTAAATAGTTTAATTATTAAGCAAATGCAATTATTATTTTAAAATAGTTGAATTAATTATTTTTAAATAGTTTAATTAATTAATTTAATTATTTTATTAAGCAAATATAATTATTTTACAAAGTAACAAATAAAAAAAAATATTCCAACTGTTTTTCTATTATAAAAATAGAAATCCCGCCCAAAACTATGCAACTTAAAATGATTGGTGTTTTCTGAGGATTAACACCGATTTCAAATACGGTGGCCATGATGAAGTGGATACTTTCTATTTTATCAAATGGCATTCGAGAAGCGAACACTGTTTCGCTGACTTCCGGTTTACCCTGCAGTAAATATCATATCATGATATACGGATGATCAGAAATTATTTAAAAAAACGTTGTTTTTTTTAATTAATATATATGAAAATATAATAAAATCTTCGTATTTTAATAGTATTTTTTAAAGCAAATATAATGATTTATTAAAAAAAAAAAATAATCAAATATATTTTTGAGTTTCGCGCCAAAGTAAAACTAAAAAAGAAAAAACAAAACAAAAAAAACAACTTTTTTTAAAATTCATATATATGAAAATATAATAAAATCTTTGTATTTTAATTGTAATTTTTAAAGCAAAATAATAATTTATTAACAAAAATAAATAATCAAATATTTTTTGAGTTTCGCGCCAAAGTAAAACTAAAATAGAAAAAACAGCAAAAAACTCTGGGAGTTTCAGTTTCAGTAGCCGATTTTGGCATTTATATCGAGAGCTAACAGACCGAAAAAGGGGTGAAAAACTAACAAATAGGCAACAAATAAATGTCACCAAAGGCAAAATAAGTTACCTTTCTACCTACTTAGGTAAGTTTATTTGTATTTTAACTTATTTTAAAGCGTTTGCCCGCGTTGGGTATATGTTACGACGCTCAGCAGAGGCGCGAACGGGGTTCAAAAAAAGAACGAGAAAGAGTTTAAAAACATAAATTTGCAACAAGTAAAGTTGACTTATGTCTAGAATAGATATTTTTCTACTTACCTATGTAATTTGTTTGTATTTTTACGTAGTATAAATGGGTTTTTATTAGATGTAAAAAAAAAAATCTTGTTTTTTTTGTGCGTACAATTTGGAAAAAAAAAAAATGGCCGGCTTTCCTCTTTGTCATTACATCCCACCATCCACAGCGGCCATCTTGTTTTGTACGATGTTCGTGTGCCGAATACTTAAATTTCAAATAAATAGCAATTGAAACGGGTTAACAATCTTTTTAATAGTTGGAAAAGACACAGGTAAGTTTGAAAATAACTTTTATCGCCTACAGTTACTTTTATTTGTTGAATATTTGTTTTTTGAGCGTTTTTACTCTGCTGATTATTGTAAAAGATTCCCGCCAGTTGAATCCAGAGATGCCGAAACTTTGTTACCCATAATTCGGCGCTGTGTTCTGTCTGGCACACGGATACTAACAGACAGATGGCGAGCATATAATGATATCATTTTGTTGTGAACCACAAATACAACTTTGTGGATCCGAACGATCCTACAGTCCACACGAATCTAGTTGAAGGCACGTGGAGTGACTGCAAGAATAAATTCCGAGCCATGCGAGGAACTAGCGCTGAAAACTTCGACAGCTACCTTCAAGAATTTCTCTGGCGGCGCCGAATAAAACAAAATTATTTCGGCAATATTCTTGATTGTATACGCTTTTATTATTCTTTTTAATTGCTTTAAATTATGTTGCTGTTTCATAAACTACAACAACAAAAAACATTTCACATCTTGGTGCTTATTTAGAACAGGGTCCCTGTAGAAAATTATTTTCATGTAAAATCAGTATTTTGTACTTACTCAGTCATAGTTTCTCACTCACGGTACGAAAAAGAATTTTAAAATATCAAGTAGAACTTTAATTAGAACGATTTTTCCATTTCCATAAGGGCGATATACAACGTCTATTCGCCGACATTTTGGGTGTGTCCGATTGATGGAATAGCTAACTAAGGGCAGGTAAGTGTCGCGAAATTGCAGAACGGTACTCAGTTACCATGTAAATAATAAAAAAACAAGAAAGCAATAAATGTACATTTTATTAATCTATAAAATTATATCGTGGAAAGTACCCCGGTGAAGAAATCAAAAATAATTATTTCATTTTCATTTTTTTTTTTTTTTTTAAATTTTGGCTATTCCATCGATCGCTCACACTCAAAATGTCAGCGAATAGACGTTGTACATCGAAATGGAAAAATCGTTCTAATTAAAGTTCTGCTTGATATTTTTAAATTCTTTTTCGTACCGTGAGTGAGAAACTATGACTGAGTAAGTACAAAATACTGATTTTACATGAAAATAATTTTCTACAGGGACCCTGTTCTAAATAAGCACCGAGAAATCTTTGTTTAAAACAATGTTTGCTTATTTATTTTTGTTACTTAATTGTTATAAAATATTTGGCACTTTAGGGGCGAGGCGAATTTATTTGTTTTCATTTCAGAGGAGCTACAATAGTGTAAGGGGCAGACAACTCCTTTTTAAAAAAATTTAGTACATAATTTCTCCGAAAATGAACGTGAATACCTTGCATATCCGCGATTTGCGACAACAATTTGGTTTACAACAAAAACAAGAGAAAAAAAATAACAAAGTTTCAAATAATTTTACTTAATTTAGTTTATAACACATTTTTTATATTGTAAATAAAGACTTCGTGTTTTATATTTTAAACTGTAAAAAAAAATCAAAAATGTGTTAACCCAAACATGACGACTGCTTTAATTCAATTTTGAGAAAAAAAATACTGTTGATTTTTCACAAATTTTAATTTTTTCAATAAATGTTCTATTAATTGAATTTACATTAGCTCTTATTTATTTATTCCCGATTTAATTTTGAAAAAAAAAAAAAAATCATATTCAGGGCATTAACGTTCATTTTCGGAGAAATTATCTACTAAAAGTGGAAGAAAAGGTTGTCTGCCCCTTACACTATTGTAGCTCTTCTGAAATGAAAACAAATAAATTCGCCTCGCCCCTAAAGTGCAGAAGTGCCTAAAATACAATTCTAAATTTTCCGTGACAAGACATATTCTGATTTTGTTATTTTTTCAACAGGTGACAAAATCATATTTTTTTATTTATTTAAAAAAAGAAAATGGTAAATTTATAGATAAACACCCTCAGCTACCCCCTCCCTCGAAAAGCTGAGATCTTACTTTTTAGGCGATTATGTAAGCACACCCTGAAAAACTGTGCGAAAAAAAATCATAAATATTTAGAATTTAGAGTGGGGATCAGCTCCATATATAAATTTAACGTAAAATGATACCCCATTTCCGGACCGTTCTAGCTGTTTAGAACAGTTAACTAAAAAAAATATTACCACTGACCTTAAGTCCGGGTGACAAGTCGTAAAACCACACGTAATCTTCTAAAAAAGTAGACCTACCCCCAATAAAAAAACACAGAATTTATCTCCCAGCAAAAAAAAAAAATTGGTTAATGCCCTAAAACGCTATAATAACCAGGAAATGGAGGGATCATTTTATGTTAAATTTATATGCGAAACAGATCCCTCACTCTAAATTCTAAAATATTTTTTTCTTTCACACGTGTCTTGGTCTAAGAAATTTAAGGAATGGATCATTTTTTAACGGTTCGAAACAAATAATAATTTAAAAAAAACAATCGAATACAATGTCTGCGTGACTGACAAGAATAAATAAAACATTTGGTGCTTCTTTACTTTCACGACGAAATGAAAATATTTAAAGAAATGTATAAACTTTGTTATGTACTTACATGGTAGCTGAAAATAAGATTGTACAGAAAAAATTACGCAAATTATTCCAGTATTTATTAAATTATAAAAAAAAAGAAGAAAAAAACGATCTTACGTATCGGTAGACATTTATACTTACTTATTAGGCAAGGGGGATAATCCAAATTTTGCTTTCCAGAAAACTCAAAATGTCGGCCGATAGATAAAATCGTTTTTTACATTTTTTATTTAATAAATACTGGATGAATTTGCGTCAATTTTGGTTTACACCACAGACTTTCTTTTCGGCTACCACGTAAATACATAACAAAGTTTATACATTTCTTTAGCTATTTTTTGAAAGAGAGGCCTAACATGTCGCCGTGAATATAAAGAAACACGAGAAAACAATTACAAAAAATAAATATAGAAAATATCCACTTGCTCATGGACGCCGTATCTGAAATCTGGTGTTTTTTTTTAATTATTAACACCGGTTCGAAATTTTCGATTTCAGATACGACGGCTATGTTGAAGTGGATATTTTCTATTTAACCAAATAAAAGGCAAAAATTTACCCCCCCAAAATACAATGAAACAAAGCAAATAAATCAATAAAAATAAATAAAATGTTGTATTTTTCCGTTTTCTGTTTCAGGATCTGAGTTCAATTTTCTATTGTTGCCTTTCGGTTGTCTTTATTGCGCCATGGGAGTTGATCTATACAAGCAAATACAACTAAAATATTCTTTCTTTTTTTTCGAATGAAAACATACATTTTATTAATCTTAACTTCGGTATGTCTTATTTAAATTCAAGTTGCATCATTTTTTAATATATAAATGTTAAAAATAAATGTATTAAATTATGTTCTTTGTTCTAATACAACGTATTATTTTGACAATTAAAAACCCAAATATACCCGATTAAGTTCTTACCCTTGTTAATAGCGTCATCTTGTAGATTTTATGGATATTTGGGAACTTAAAGGTGTGTGGAGGGGATGTAGCTCAGTGGTAGAGCGTTCGCTTTGCATGCGAAAGGCCCCGGGTTCGATCCCCGGCATCTCCATACTTTTAGATTTCTTTTAATTCATGTTAGATATGAAAATTCACATAATTTAACTTTTGAAAATTCATTCGAGCGTAATGTATCCGTGTTTGCGTCAATAAGTAAAAACAAAAACAAAATTAGAAATGTTAAATCCTATATATTTCTACTGCAAGTTTTGTAATTGTTCTATGTTCATACGAGGATACGCCCGCGACAAGGGGAGGTATTAGTTCTGTTCAGTCCTTGGAGATCTACTCTCCCAGGCTTTACCTTCTTTCTCTGAGAAGGGGGTAGTTTATTGCTAATCGCCTGAGGCGCCTCTGCTACGGAATGCCAAAGTGCGCTTATTCTAGTGCGTTGGCTTTTCAAAACCCCACCTGACCCTGTGTCTAACCTCCTGGAGGGGAGAGAAATAATACTGCACATTACAACAAAAACTACTACTACTACTATTACTAAACTCAAGATAGTTGTTAATTCCTATTTCAGTCACGTAAATTATTTAGAGTGAAATGACTTTCGACATTACCCTAAACAATTAAACCATGTTTTAGTTTAAAAAAAAAAACACACAAAAAAAACAACATTAAAATCAGTTAAAAAAATTATATTGAATATCATCGTACACGTGAAATACAGAAATAAAGAAAACTCGACCGGAAAATATAGTTGCCATCTTTATAACAAGTCTAAAAAGAGGATACTACGGAAGAACGATAATTGAAACTCGTAAACCTGTCCTTTAACTAAAAAATTATGAACTTGAGTTATCGTTCGTCCTTAGTTGGTCTATTTCTCGATGTGTTTATAAAGAAGGCGACTATAGTTTTCTGTCCGTTAGTGTCCGAGTTTTTATTTCTGCGTTTCACGTATACGACGAAACTTGCTATAACTTAGTGCTTTTAATGTTTTTTTATGGTTCAAGTAAACGTAAGTTGTTTGAGGGTAATGCCGAAATCCATTTCGCTCTAAATAATTTACGTGACTGAAATAGGATTTTTTTCTCATTATCATGTATAAAAAATGATCGACATGGCGGTTTCTTCATGGCCATAGGAAATTCGAAAGTGATTTTGAAGCCTTTAAAAAATGTTATTTCGAAAGTAATTTCTGGTTGGAATTAAAGTTGATAGTCAAGTATTATGGTTTTTCTCGAAAGATGCACTATTCTACAAAAAATCCAACATTCTATTTTCAATCTCTCTCTTTCTCTCTCTCTTTCTCTCATACACACTATCTATCTATCTATCTATCTATCTATCCCTTTCCATTTCTTTCGTAGTCTCTCTCCATTTCCTTTTTCTACCTCTTTCTTTGTTTCTCTCTCTCTCTCTCTCTGAATTTACGTAAAGAAATAATGTATATTTCGTTTTTTTTTCTTTCTCGCAACCCACACAAAAAAGTTAACAATTTTTCCAAATACGTAAAAATAAAAAAGAAAAGAAAATCAATTCCAATTCCTCAGAATTTTGAATTTCTAGTCGTACTACGTTTTCATGTCATGGGATCCACATTTATTTGACGGCTCATTTGGTAGTCACGTTGTCAAGTCAGTCATTCCTCTTTCGAGCCACGGAGAAAAAGAATTATTCAATTATATTTACTTGTGTCGCACTCCAGTAAAGTTAGACACGATGTCAGTTTAACGCGGGGAATCCAGTCCCCCCCCCCCTCCCCAAAAAAGGGGGCACTCCGAATGGATGCAAGATTTGCAGAGATTGAACCTGTTGGCGTTCCCCGGTCGGGGGTGTAGCAGAAACGGTGGCACAGATGAGTTAGACAATGGCCGGTTGTCAAATATATCATGATCCTTGCTAGCAAATAAAAAATGATAATAAAAAAGGCGTGTGATGAACGCGATAACAAAAGGGAAGACGTGTTAACAAAGAAAAGTGTGTGTGTGGGGGGGGGTGAAAAAGCAAATTTACAATAAATAACTATTACCAAACGCAAGAAAATTTAATCTTCTATCGACTTGCATAGCTTTTCTGTTTTGGAACTTTTTTTTTTTTTTTTCAGATTTTGTATCGTTGCTCCTGAGGCTTGTAAAAAAAAACGGATTCAAGATGGCGGCGTATTTTACTTGATGAGGAAGTTCGATTTTAAAATGGAGCAAAAATACAACTAATGACTTTCACCGATCGGTCGAAAATGAAACTTTCGTTTCACAATCGCCGAGATTTTTATTTCAGTAAATAAAATACGTCTCTCTAGGAAAGAGCTTGCTGAAGTAGATGATGATGTTGCTGCGGTCAGGATCGGGAGCTGCTGATAGTTGTAGAGAGAAGGACACACGTCGAGCTGGTTTTACTAAAGAGTCACCACCTATAAAGGCCAAAAGCCACTCACAGACGAGGATTAATGGGATGAATAGATTGGCGGGTGAATGCGGAAGAATATTATGAGAGGATTGAAACTGATGAATGAAATGAACAAAATTTGATGACTTATGAGGACGGTTTATGACAAGTATCTGTTGACATTGGATTTGAAGACGACCATGTTGTAGCTTTCATGGAAGCAGTCTTGTGGTAATGTGTTCCACCGATGGGAAGTTCTTGGAAAGAAACTGTTCATGGAAATTATGCTTGATGTTAGGCACACGGAGGATAAGAGGAAAATTCTTTTCAGTTGTGGTAGAGAGACGAGTTCTGGCTATGAATGTCTTACAAGGAGGAAGCGGAGATTTGAGCTCAGTCGAACACCTTCCATGAAAATAACGATAGTGTCGAGAAAGGCTAGCAACGTCCCTTTTTTTTTTTTTTTTCATCTTAGTTCATCCCAAACAAGTCAAGTTGCTCCTGTAGACGTAAGGGCCTACTAAGAATTTTTTTTTTTTTAACATAGTTCACCCCAAACAAGGCAGGCCGTCACTGTAGACGTAAGGGGCTACTGAGAAAAAAGGAGAAGGTTTTGGGGATCAACCTAAATTGGGAGCTGCGCAGCAAGATGTCTGTTTACATTAGTTTTACATTTCTGCATGTCAGTACCGTCGGGGAAACAGAGGGCAGGGAGGGAGTTCCAGAGGCGAGCAGCACGAGGAAAGAAGCTATTTGAGTAGAAAGCTCTCCGGCATCTGGGGACCTCCACAGTGAATGGATGGGATTTAGTTGATTGTAGAGTTAGTCTAGTGTATTTACGTCGAGGGGCCACCAGAGTAGCCAGTTCATCGGAGCATAATCCATTGAAGTATTTGTAAAACAAGCACAAGGATGCTACATTGCGGCGATGGAACAGGGATTGGAGCTTGGTTGATAGTGAGGGACCTATCAGGTTGGCGACTCTTTTTTGGACCTTGTCAAGGAGGGAGAGGCTAGTAGATGATGCACCAGCCCAGATGTGGCAACAATACTCCATGCATGGGCGGATGGTGGCTTTGTACAGATACAGGATAATGTCAGGTGTGAGGAGTTTACTAGCATGGTAGAGGGAGCTGTGCAGCGAAATGCTTGTTCACATAAGTTTTAAATTTCTGCATATCAGTACAGTCGGGGAAAGAGGGAGCAGGGAGGGAGTTCCATAGGCCGGTAGCTTGAGGAAAGAAGCTATTGGAGTAGAAAGCTCTCCGGCATCTGGGGACCTTCACAGTGAATCGAAAGAGCTGTAGAGAACAGAAGTGATCATCCCCCACTAGATTGCAAAGTCAATTTTGTAGTCTGTCAAGTCAAAAAAGTGTGTTCTGGGCTGCACTAGTTTTTTCGAATTTTGACTTTGATTTCATCATCAAATAGTAATTATACGTTGACAGAACCATTTTCTTTTGCGTAAAATTATGCTCCCACACGGAATGATTGATACAGTATCCAATCAGAACACTTTGTGTGGGAGGTACTTCCGATGAACTGTTTGTAAACTTTTTTCCCGCTTTTCACCAGTTGGACAGAAAATGTTAAGCCTCGCGCACTTGTGACATGTGCGGGACAGTGGATTTAAGACACGACCAGGGCAGATGTATGTGCGCTCGCCCGACTCTCGGCGCTTTAGGATTTCTTAAGGGAAGAGTCTATCAGACATGTGTACGTTTTCTGCTGCAGCAGAGGATCGAACAGTCTTTGAGGTGGAATTACTAAAGAACGGTAAAATTACGAAGAGTCCCGACTTGAGGAATCCAGACTTTAAGAATCCGCAATAGAAGAATTGCGTGTGTGTGTGTGTGTGTGTGTGTATAGCAGTCATAAATGGTGTTTACTTCTTAATGCGTATCAGTGTCCCTGTGAGGTGGTTTGGCCAAATGTTGGACAATCAGCTCACAGGGCAGATTGATATCCTTAGTTCCCTAAAGGACTACTTCAACCCCTTTAGAAATTGCAGACGATCGGCAGACGGTTCCCTGGCACCAGTCAAAACGGATCGCCTCATCTTCTCCTCTGCCTTCGTCACTAACATCTTGTGATGCTATCTTCACTGAAGATATATTCATCAACTAAGTGGCAAAAGACTTTTTACTTCTCCCTATTTCAATAAACCATTTCGTTGTTGTTATAAAAGAAATGTTGTTTTTCTTTCGTGAAACGTTTTCGTTTTTCTCGTTATTAATAAAATATAGAAATTGATTTATATAGAAATATAGAAAAAGCATTTCTATATCTATTTCTATATGTGTGCGTGTTTTCTTTTTTAACCATAAGCGAACAAAAGACTTTCTTTATTATTATTGGGATTTGTACGCAGTGTGATGATGTATGGAGGTGAAACCTGGCGAGTGAGGGTTGAGGACATGCGTTGCATGGAGAGAAATGATATGAGAATGATACGATGGATGTTTAATATTAGTCTTCAAGATAAGCTTAGATCTGATGAGCTCAGAGGAAGATTAAATCTGGAGAGTATAGGAAGATGTGTGCAGAACAGAAGACTTCGATTGCCACGTTGATAGAATGGATGAGAGTTTGTGGGTTGGTAGATGTAGAACAGTTAAGGTAGCAGGGTCAGTTGGCAGGGGTAGGCCAAGGAAAACGTGGGAGGGAGTGATAAAGATGGACTTGAGAGAAAGAGGGATGAATAAAGACTTGGCCAGAGATAGGTTAGTTTGGAAGTCAATTTCTTAAAGCCGACCAACACATGCCAGCATGTAAAATGGACGTTAAACCGAATATGATCATAAAAGAATGGATGAGAGTAGTTGGGTTAGTAGATGTAGAACAGTTGAGGTAGCAGGGGATAGGCAAAGAAAACATGGGAGGAAATGATAAGTATGGACTTGAAAGAGAGAGGGATGAATAAAGACCTGGACAGAGATAGGTTAGTTTGGAAGTCAATTTCCTAAAGCCGTCCAACACATGCCAGCATATAACATTGATGTTAAACCGAATATGACGATGATATGACACTGCGCACATTAAGAAAATGCAGCCTACTGCATTTTTTTATCCCTACTCATCCCCATGTTGGAAATAATTGTAAAAATGCAGTCAGCTGCATTTTTACAATAAACAGTTACTAAAATGTTGGTTCACCAATAAATAAAAGAAGAGCTACAGTGGGAGAAAAATATTTTATTAAAACAAATTAAGTAAACAAAACAAAAAAAAACGTACAATCGATAATGGTGTTTTTTTTAAATGATAATAATAATCGATAATGGTATTTTTTTAAAATGATAATAATAATCGAAATTGTTTTTTTAGATTCTTTTTTTTTTTTTTTTTTGGTATATGTGTGTAATCATTACTTATTTAGATTGTTTGTTTTCATGTTATTTAAAAAAAAAAATGTTTTCATTCCATGATTGCCAAAGGTTACTCCACTCAAAGCAGAATATCCGGATCGTAAAGTTCCTCCCTCGGAGTCAAACCACTTCTGCTGAAACATCGACATATCCTTGCTTTCTTTGATTTATGAGGTCCAAAAGAAGGGCTGATCGGTCGCAAACGTTTTTCTCAACATTGGCAGAAATGGTTGACTATGGGGCACCAGTTTATGTTTTTTTTTTTTTATATAATTGGATCGGTAAATCGAAAAATATCTGAAATCTGATGGGTCAGATCAGTGGGAAGATCCGGATAAGGATTCACTGGATTTGCCTTACTAAGATGCCTTCTTATGGGATACTTAGAACGAAATTACATCTCATCATATCAAACGATAAACACATCGTTATAAATATATGTAAATAATCTATATGGCTAATCAACATTGGCGTAATATCAATGTAATATGTATACAATATTATATATATATATATATATATATATATAAAATATGAAACTAAATGTATACTTTTAGAAGATATAACCTATAGTGAAATGGTTTAAGCTCAATAAACGAGATAGAGCAATTATAAATATAAATTAAAGAAGAGAGATAAATATGTACGAATGACAAATCTATTTCAACTTCGATTGTTCAATGCAAGGTGTACTCGGTAAAAACATGTTTATTTTTCTTTCCTAAAGCCAAGGCTTTTCAAAGATTAAAATCTTATCATCAGAGGAATTACATAGATGGATAAGTTGGCAGTGGAAAAGCCAAAATTCAAAATTTGAAAAAATATAAACTAATGGAGAGAGAGAGAGAGAGAGAGAGAGAGTGTGCGCGTAAAAATATGGAGTCTGTCCAGTTGGTGAATGTCCGTAGATAAGGTGTCCAGTGAAAAGAGATTTAAAGATGGAAAAATTCCTCTGATGATAAGATTTTAATCTTTGAAAAGCCTTGGCTTTAGGAAAGAAAAATAAACATGTTTTTACCGAGTACACCTTGCATTGAACAATCGAAGTTGAAATAGATTTGTCATTCGTACATATTTATCTCTGTTCTTTAATTTATCTTTATATATATATATATATATATATATATATATATATAATTGAAAAATTCCTATCTTATTTTAAAGTAAAATTGAACAAATTCCTACCTTTCAACTGTTTCGTCTATATAAAGAAAATTCAATAGGTTGATTTGCAAATTATGCATTTCTCAAAAGGCTCGTCAGAGGTAAAAAAAAAAAAATATCTGTCCCAGGTAGAATTATATCCATTATGCAATTTTCCACCATTTCTCTACATAGGTGAAACAGTTGTAAGGTGCAAAAAATAAAAATGTTTTTAAAATAAGAATTTGTTCAATTATACTCGGCTCAAGTTGGTATTTTTTTTTAACTAATATAAAAAAACGATTATTGAGCTATTTTTTTTGACTTAAACTGTCAAATAAAGTAATTGCTACTTAAAAAAAGTAATAAACAAGGATTGAAATATAGATATATAAATATGTATATACATATAGATCCAATAATATATATATATATATATATATATATACACAATATTATATGTAGAATATTATAAATATATTCTTTTTATTATAAATAAATCGCTCTTATATTATTGAGCACTATTATATAAATACAGTAAAGATTCTCTGGATTTTTACCATGTGGATAAAAACTTTACTTAGATTACTATATATATATATATATATATACGTATAAATTTTTATTTATATAAACATTATTGGTTACATATGTGCATACATGTTTCGGTTGCACTTTTCCAAGAAAGTCAGCCTCATCAGACCAAGAATTTTTCAGGAATGGCTGTAATAATGTTTGTATAAATAAAAATTTATACTTATAAACAGCTCTACTTGGTATTGAGCACTTTTTATAAACACTTGAGTTTCTACGGGTTTACATTTACAGAAACTAATACAATACATGTACGATATATATATATATATATTAAACAGTTTTTCATGGTAAACAACTGATGATCCCTTAAAATAGTGTTAGAAACTAACTAATATAATAACTGTAAAAAATAAATTGACTTACATGAGTGATTTTCCACTGGAAGACTTGAGACTATAAGTTTTTTTTTTTTTTTTTTTTTTTTTTTTTATATAGTTTTAATGGTTGAGAAACTTCCGAGACTATATATATATATATATATATATATATACACACATTTCAAAGCTAAGGTATATTTATTTGATTGAGATGTAATTAAACAATTGGCGTCTGTTTACAATGCAGACACCTTCCTCTAACTTTTTTTTTTACTGAATTAAAAAAAAAATTTTTTTTGCAATATTATTGATTAACCACAAAATTATGATATTATGAAAAGTTTTTTTTTTAAATATTACCAGTTTAATATTGAATGGGGTGGGATCCGTTTTCTATGTTAATTTCACTTTTTTTTTTTTGTCACTTTAATTTCTATTTCGTGGTTTGTCAATGAAAGGAGGAGAAGAAAGAAGAAGGGTCATTTAAAAAATAACTTTCTAAAATTGCAAGAATTAAAAATAGCCCTCCACCCTCCTTCTATTTACAAATCTCGAAAAGCAAAAGAAAAATAAGATATATATATTTTTTAAACGACAGGTAGTTGAGAGGGGAACAGGTCAAAACGTCACCAAATTTTTTGGTCCCCGTTCCGGCGTCGGAGACCCCCTCTCGACGGCTAGCCGCACCACTTCTGGGGGTGTTTCCACTCGTTACCAAACTTATAAAATATTATAATAAGAATATTTTTTGCAATGTGGGTCGAATATGATAACGGTGATTTAAGTTTGCTTCGAAAAGCATCTCGGATCTACATGCCGGCTATTTAAAAATATATTTTTTTAATATTTTATTATTAATAAAAGCTTCATATTTTTGAAAACCTTTTCATTATTACAAAAGTAGAACACTGGTACAAGTAACAAATTATTTGACGATAAATATCACTTAAAGAATTTGGTAACGTTTGACTTGGTGACGTTTTCACTTGGTGACGTTTTCACTTGTAACCGTCCGCCAAAAAAAAACAATTATTTTTGCTAATAAAAATCCGGCAAAAAAATGTTCCTATCCGAAGAATTCTTTTTTTTGCTCGGCCTTGTGAAAGGCACTCTTTTTATAAGGTTCTGTAAAAAAAAAAAAAAAAAAAAAAAAAAGGGTGCCCTACATAGTGCCGGTTCTGTTAAACCTCCGTGAAACAAATAAAGAGGGTCACTATTTGTAGCCATAGTATATATTTCCACAGTACCAGATCCCGTGGAAATCCCTCTTGCGATAGTGAAAGTCATCCCTACACATGTGGGACGTCTCGGAGGTAACACCACCGAACTCCATTATCTTTCATAGAAAGAGGAAGAAATATAGAAAAACAATATATTTTAAAATTTACAAAAATTAGACTCACAAATTGATAAGTCAATGAATAAATAAACCCAATCTTAAGCTACTGTTGAATTAAAATATATTAAATTTTAAAATCTTTTGCAGACCACGACGTGTGAAGCTGTTTCATTATTTTTTAAAATATATTAAATTTAAAAATCTTTTGCAGACCACGATGTGTGAAGCTGTTTCATTATTTTTTAAAATATATTAAATTTAAAAATCTTTTGCAGACCACGATGTGTGAAGCTGTTTCATTATTTTTTTAAATATATTAAATTTAAAAATCTTTTGTAGACCACGATGTGTGAAGCTGTTTCATTATTTTTTTAAATATATTAAATTTTAAAATCTTTTGCAGACCACGATGTGTGAAGCCGTTTCATTATTTTTTTAAATATATTAAATTTTAAAATCTTTTGCAGACCACGATGTGTGAAGCCGTTTCATTATTTTTTAAAATATATTAAATTTTAAAATCTTTTGCAGACCATGATGTGTGAAGCCGTTTCATTATTTTTTAAAATATATTAAATTTAAAAATCTTTTGCAAACCACGATGTGTGAAGCCGTTTCATTATTTTTTAAAATATATTAAATTTTAAAATCTTTTGCAGACCATGATGTGTGAAGCCGTTTCATTATTTTTTACTAGCTCTGTCAGTATAAAAGATGGCGCCGGTTCATGAAAGTAAGCAATAACTTATTTATTAATTTTATAAAAAGATGGCCGCCGCTATTCAAGACATTGTCTTGTCTATTGTCTTGAATAGCGGCGTCCATCTTGGTTTTCTTCAACCTACAGGTTGGTCCAACTTTTGTTTTTTTTTTTGAAAAAGAGAGTTTATTACTCTCGAAATGATCGCATTCATACAATGACTTTCTACTCATTATTGAAACTTTCTTTGAACTATTTTTGCTTTAAGCATATCTTCAAATTTTGTGGCTGATTTTCAAATTAATACTTACCAATGATTAGTAATTTATTGATTTTCTATCTTCTGAAGATTAAAAGTAATTATTTGAAAATCCATGGATTAAAGGTCATTTTATTAATATTCCTTGTTTAAACACCTGATAATAAACTTGTAAAGTATGTAACTTTACTTTTTTCACTATTCCATTATTTCCTATAACAATGCTCTATCTCCAATATCGAGCATCTCCCTACCATGATAGGATCTAATATAAAATAATTATCTTTATATTATTCAAATATATATTATATATATATATATATAAATTTGTGAAAATTCATTTTTTTAAGCATCTTTAGAATTTTAAACATAAAGATAGAGGCAAAATGTCTTCATAAAAACCATGTGTTAGATGCAGATATTTTTTATTAAAATCAAAATAAAAAATAAAAACATTTTTTTTCTTCATCTTGACTTTTTTATTTAATATTTCGCTTGATATAACAAGCCTCGACAGAGCTTTAGACAGATAAAGGTATTAACCCTTTTTTTGTTTTGTAATAATCCTTCCTGTATATATAGTAATCCAGGTAAAGTAGACATCCACAGGATAAAAATCCACAGAATTTCAACCGAGATTTTCCCAATATGAATATCTGAGTGAAAGATCAGACTTTTGTTCTGCCTGATGAGATCTTAGTTTCTAATAACTATTGATCGATAACATCGACATGCCAGTGTATCGGCTTTTTGTACATGTCTGTATGAATGAAAATAATTATATATATATATATATATATATATATATATATATAATTAATGTGAAAAATACATGTTTATATTCTATTTCTTTCTTATTTGTTGACGTATAGGAATACAAAATATCTTTTAAAAGCATTCTTAAAAGAACATATATATATATATATATATATATATATATATATATATATATATGAGAGAGAGAGAGAGAGAGTAAGATAATACTTTAATAAATAATATCTTTTTATATATTTTTATATTTATTTTTATTACTTGCAGTAATGTCATTGCGGTAATGGTCCTCTGAGGAGAAGATTTTCTTTGAAAACTCATGAGTTAAGGATGCAATATCACTCCTTGTTTTTGAACTTTAATAAAATCTGATTAATTTCTCATTTTATTATGTCATTCAATTAATAAATATATATATATATATATATATATATATATATATATATATATATATATATTCAGCTCTGCTTTCTATCTTCATGACTAACTATAGATATCTCTGAAAAATACAGATATTGCTGAAATATAGTTAATTATCCTTCTGGTCCTAAAAAATTATTGGTTACATATGTGCATACATTTTTCAGCGTACATTTCGTTCGAAATTTAGTTTCCTCACGGCTCGTACCAACCGAAAATAAAACTAAGAGAAAAAAACAGAAGTAGCCAATAATGCCAGCCGAAACGTGTGCATATATGTAGCCAATAATGTTTGTATAAATAAAAGAATGTATACTATAATACAGCTCTACTTGTTATTGAGCACTATTGTATAAGCACTAGAGTTTCATTGGATTAACATCTAGGAAACAACAATACAATCGTTATATATATATATATATATATATATATATATACGTCAGGGAAGGGTAGGATCCTTGTGTTACCCCTCTCCTAATTCTTTGGACTCTGCTATTGGCCAGCATTTGGTTGAAAACCCAAGCTGTGCCAGTAGCTATAAAATAGACCGTTTTGAGGTCTTGCATAGAGCAGATTCCAAGAACCATTTGAAAATATTGGAATCTGTCTCTATTGCTATTCGAAAACCTTCCTTGTGCCGGCAGAAAGAATTTATTAGATCGCTAAATCTCTTTGGGGAACTTTGAACTCCCTCCCTTTTTTTTTTTTTTTTGTTTTGTTCCCTAACGCAGTGCCTTTTAATCGACTTTTTAAGTAAATCATTAAATTGACTTTTAATCACTTTAGCACTAATTTTGGCACTTTCAACTTCCCCATTTGCTCTTTCTTTCGACAATATTATTAATTAAAACTATCGATTTTCTCCTGACGAGATGATAGTCGAAAGGGCCTTAGAGAGATTTCCGCGTATCATTTTTAAATGTATTTATAAGTTTTGTACCTCAAAACATTTATTTAAATATATATATGTGTGTGTATATATATATATATATATATATATATATATATATGTGTATATATATGTGTGTATACATATATATATATATAAGGTGCATAACATATTTGAGGACAGATTTATACATTAAAAATTAATCTTACAAACAGATCATAATGTTTTTTTTACTGAAAATGTTTTTAAAAATAAGAATAAATTTAATATTTTGTAATTTTATTCATTAAAGTTTCCTTCAGTTTTTATGTGAAGTATGAATCACCTAAATCGGCTAAAATCGTCTAAAATCACCTAAATCGGCTAAAATCGGGTACTCGTTGTTCATATTAGACATTGCTCTATCTATGCAGACTTTTAAGGATTATTTAGTGTTGTAAGAGTGCTCATTAAGTCTTTTTCTCAACTATGCTCCATACATAGTAGTTCAAATGGTCAAGACCTAGGGAGCTAGTTAACTGTCATGTGATCATATAAGTTCCCTTCATCTATTTCTGCATTCCCTGAGTCTATGACTCTGATTAAGCGATTTTCCTTGATCTTTTTTTGAAATAAAATGACTTTTACTCATCACATAAGACTTGTTATATCTGATGTATATATAACAAAAGTTAGTTTTCTGATGTATATATAACGTTAGTTTTCTGATGTATATATAACGTTAGTTTTCTGATGTATATATAACATAAGTTAGTTTTCTGATGTATATATAACATTAGTTTTCTGATGTATATATAACATAAGTTAGTTTTCTGATGTATATATAACATAAGTTAGTTTTCTGATGTATATATAACATAAGTTAGTTTTCTGATGTATATATAACATAAGTTAGTTTTCTGATGTATATATATAACAAAAGTTAGTTTCCTGATGTATATATAACCTAAGTTAGTTTTCTGATGTATATATAACCTAAGTTAGTTTTCTGATGTATATATAACAAAAGTTAGTTTTCTGGTGTATATATAACAAAAGTTAGTTTTCTGATGTATATATAACATAAGTTAGTTTTCTGATGTATATATAACATAAGTTAGTTTTCTGATGTATATATAACAAGTTAGTTTCTTGATGTATATATAACAAAAGTTAGTTTCTTGATGTATATATAACAAAAGTTAGTTTCTTGATGTATATATAACAAAAGTTAGTTTCTTGATGTATATATAACAAAAGTTAGTTTCCTGATGTATATATAACATAAGTCAGTTTCTTGATGTATATATAACATAAGTTAGTTTTCTGATGTTTATATAACATAAGTTTTTCTGATGTATGTATAACATAAATTAGTTTCCTGATATATATATAACATAAATTAGTTTCCTGATATATATATAACATAAATTAGTTTCCTGATGTATATATAACAAAAGTTAGTTTCTTGATGTATATATAACATAAGTTAGTTTTCTGGTGTATATATAACATAAGTCAGTTTCTTGATGTATATATAGCAAAAGTCAGTTTCTTGATGTATATATAGCAAAAGTTAGTTTCTTGATGTATATATAACATAAGTCAGTTTCCTGATGTATATATAACATAAGTCAGTTTCCTGATGTATATATCACATAAGTTAGTTTCCTGATGTATATAGAACAAAAGTTAGTTTCCTGATGTATATATAACACATATTTAGTTCCTTTTTCGGTTCAAAATCTATAAAATTTTATGAAAGTGTAAGGAAACAAATCCTCGGGGACACAGGTTCCATGACACCAGCAAGTTATTTCCCTTTGTTGACCTTGAAAGTTTTTAAAAAGGGAATTCAGCGATGTTGGACATCTCGTACTTAACGTCCCGCAGAATGAAAGGTATTTGGGTTGTTGAGAAATCTATATCTTACTTAATGCCATTAATGTTTATAATCTTACGCTTATGGCTTCTTATATATTGTCTTTGTTTGGAAATCGCACCAGACAAAGCATGAAGCCACTTGAGCTAACAAGAACGAAAGATGATTATCGCAAAGACAGGAGATACATATTAGCTTTAGTCTTGAAAAGACCAAGGTTATAGGTAGGAGGAAAACAATCAGCAGGAAGAGAGTTCCACAAGCCTGCAGTTCTTGGAAATAAGCTACTGGAATAGGAAGCTGTATTACAATGAGGTATCAAAACAGTGAATTGATGGAGACCAATAGACCAACGAGTCAAACGAGCTGGAACAAATGGAACAGAGAATAATTCAGACAATTCTGAAGAACACATGTCATAATAGTATTCATAGAAAAGACTGAGACTAGCAACATCATGTCTGTGAGAAAGTGGGTGCAGAGAAGAAGAAAGGGTAGGGCCAATCAAATTATAGACATGTTTCTGTATTTTATCAAAAACCCTAATATGGGACAGAGATTCACCAGCCCAAATATGACAACATTACTCCATACAAATGTAGATTTGTAGAGATAGAGAATAGCCTCAGGTGTGAGAAAGTGTTTGCCGCAATAGGGGGAACCGACTTTACGAGAAGCAGAAAGAGCAATGAATCTAATGTATGAACTTCAAGAAAGATTTGATGAGAAAGAAAGACCCAGAAGTTTCAGAGTCGATTTCTCCTCAAGAGCAGAGCCATTCATGAGAATCCTAGGAAGAAAAGGGACACGCCTACGATTGAAAGACGCAAGCTGAGTCTTAACAGGATAGGTTGTCAACTGTAAATACATGTGTATTTGTACTATTATTCTTTCTCATAATATTTATTTTTGGGACCTCTACTGTGAGGTAAAATAACACTGGTGACCCCGATGTGATCTGAACGCATGCAACCTTTTGATCCATTAAAACGCAGATGGAATGAGCTTATAGAGAAGAATGGGGACTACATTCACGATTAAATGCATCTGATATTATGTTGTTTTTTTTATTGCTTTATTGATTCTTAAAAAACGGACAGTACTTTCGTTACAACCGGTGCATATCTTTTTCTGTCCCATTCTATTTTCATCAATCAATCTTTTTTTTTTGTTGTCTGCCCTGAGGCTCAGAAGTGTATATAAATAAGTAGTTGCTCTAAGTCGTATGCTATTCTATAAAAGTACTATACACTTCCATTTTATGCTTAAAACTCGTACTTTAAGAGGCAATATTCAACCAATCAGAAGCGACGAAACATTCTACAAACATATTTATAAGGTTCTGTGTTGTGATTGGTCAATCCATTTGATGCTAAAATTTTCCGGCTTTCATTTTTTTGAGTTTTTCGATTCTGTGACTGCAGTCAAAAACATTTTGAACAAAACCACAATATGCTGTAGCTTCTTTGATATGATACGGAGCATACAAAAAATGTATGCTATCTTTTGGTCTAGGAGCACAAAGGAACCCTAATACTTGACATTTCCATTTAAACTTTAATTGAAGGCAAATATTACGCCAGTTTAAATGCTTCTAAAATACTTTTGAGTTTCAAAGTCTCTTAATAGTATACATAGGTCGGTCATTTTAATCTACTAATAATACATTAAAAAATGGCAGACGTGTGTTTACTTTGTGACCGAAATTCCAAAGTGATTTTGAAACCTTTATAGTGGGGACTAGAAAATCAGTATTTACTTTAAATTCAAGTTCAGAAGCAAAAGCCAAGTATTCTGTTTTATTTGTGCTCTGCGACCAAAAGGAAAACATTCATTTTCTTGCACGATCCATTCAATTTAAACATCTGGATGGGGTGTTTGCTTACAGTATCTCCCATTCCCAAACGATGCAGCGTTAATTAGTGAATTTGAATCAAATGTAGGTAACATTAAAATAATCGTTATCTTCTTTTAACCCTAACCCTAACTAACCCTAACTCTATACCAGAGAAAAGAGTCAAGAGAATATGGTCAAATATTCAAAACATTTTTGTTTCCTTTTTTTTTTCTAATTTCTTATGTTTTTATGAAAAAAATCCAGAGAAACAATAAATGGATATTCGGGTTTTGATTCTAAGCCCTGTATGTAATGAACAGACAAGAATTCCATGTAAATTATGCCTGAGTGAGAAGCTAGAAACTTTAAAGTTTAAAGATGTAAAAAAAAAATTACTAAACAATGAAAGCAAAATAACCATAAATTGTAGACATAGAATAAACTTTACTTTGGGAATAGCCACAATAAAATTAAAAATGCAGGGAGTAACACATTTAAAAATGAAGTCCATCTGAACTCTTAGTAAAACCCTAAAGAGGTTGATTGGCTGATGTAAGTAAATAGGGAGGCTAGTAGTAGTAGTAATAATAGGAAAAGAAGGAGGGGGAGGAGAGGGGCAAGAAAGAGTATATGATTTAGGCTTTATATTTTAGAGTCTATAAGAGGGGTGCAAACAAATTAGACGAGATTACAAAAATATTTTATATTTTTGAGCAAACGGAATGTTTAATTTGGTTTCTAATTGTAGTCATTCTGCGAGTTCGTTCACTGGAATGGTACAAGCAGTATGCAAGATGTCGCTGATCCGAATATTCTGCCTGCAAAGAAAAAAAGAAAAACATTAAAAGTTAATTTTATTGAACAACCAGCAAGGCAACCAGGTATTACCCGGGAGCTATGATTTGAAAGTTTGGTATAATTTTGTATCAGATTTTTTACATTTATAAAATCAGATTATTTGATATTCTATTTTATCGCTTATTAAAGTCTCTTCCCCAACGCAAACGCCCCCATATAGAATATGCTGTATTATCGTGGATAACCTGTGGTCGGAATATAAAACAAAAAAACAAATGATGAAGAAACGATTGAATATATATATATATATATATATATATATATTTTTAATTAATTTTATATGTACATAAAAGTAATCCATGGACATGTGTCTCTGGCTCACAGCTGTCAT
Source organism: Sepiola atlantica (assembly GCA_963556195.1). NCBI lineage: Eukaryota > Metazoa > Mollusca > Cephalopoda > Sepiida > Sepiolidae > Sepiola > Sepiola atlantica. Next base: position 7,900,467 of record OY744540.1, on the reverse strand, counting down.
TAGCATGGCTAATGTAGACAAGGATCGAACCTTCGATATTGATGTCTATAGTCCAGCATCTTTACGGCTGGACCAAGACGCTTGTCTAGAAATATGTACGATTTTTATCATATATATATATAATGTATTTTTATGTAATTGTTTTTATTGGTGATTGCAGCGTTCGTTGTTTTTTTTGCTTACTACTACTATTTCGATTGTCTCACTTCCTAAGTGATTAAGATGCAGAAAATTGCATTATTAGTCGCCCTTAACTTTACAGCGCATATTTTTATTAATATATATATTTTTTTATACGTACATAAAAGTAATCCATAGACACGTGTTTCTGGCTCACAGCCGTCGTCAGCATTGCTAACTTAGACAAGGATCGAACCTTCGATATTGATGTCTATAGTCCAGCATCTTTACCACTGGACCAAGATGCTTGTCTAGAAATATGTACGATTTTTATCACCTAAATATTTCATGTATTTTTATGTAATTATTTTTATTGCTGATGGCAGCTGTGAAGGGAATTTAGGTATTTTGGGGGTTTCTGTAAGTAGAGGGTGCATTCTATGGTTGGCTAGTATAATTCAGGGTAGATAACTTATTGTTCAAGGAAAATCCCTCTTGAATATTCTAAAACACTGCATTCTGTAATTTATTAGCTTGGTATATTTTACGACACATCACCTTTTTTTGGATTATTTAATACGAAGGATAATACCTATTATAATGATTATTTAAGGGATCATTTTAAGCTCATATGAAATGTGTATGAGAACCCATTCTAACCTCAATATTAAATACTTCAACATATTGGATTATGTTTCTATCATTAAAATAGCCCTATTTTAATAATTAACGCTTAAAAAGAATCGGTTCAATTGACTTATTAAAAGAAAAGTCGTTTTAGGACCCAGGGGCCCTTTGGGGTGAAGGGGACCCTGAATCTTAACCCTTAAATGTTTTTGTTTCAAATATGACACATTCCAACAAAATGCCTATTTAATATAATATTCAACGAAAACGTGTCAAATTGTAACTTGTTTCACATCTGCAACGAGCCTGTTGGCAAGCGTGAGTAAGTATTAGTATGATGTTGCATCATCACACTCGCTAAATAGGTAATCAGTATCTTCGATGTCACGGGCGAGTGTCATCAGTGTGTCATCTGCCTAATTCAAGAGCCTAAATTTTTTAATCTGGTCATTATAATATAAAGTGAAAATTTATTTTATGATTCTCTAGTGTATTATGATTATTTAGATGCATATATTATACTGGTAAGGAAAAATCTATTTTATGATTCTCTAGTGTATTACGATTATTTAGATGCATATATTGTTGTGTTTTGTTATACATGTAAAATTTTATGCCATTTGTTGCACATTTGCAACATCATTTATTTTTGTTCAATTTTTTTCCCAAAATCATTTATACTACTTTATATTACCCCGATGAAAGTTTTTCACTTTTTTAAACAAATATAAAGGATAAAGCATTTAAGTGTTAGGGTTCATTAGTTTCATAATAGGTTATCAACTAGTTTGAGCCAGATAGTGCTCAACTAGCAGAGCTGTATAAACCACAAGTCTTGAATTGAATAAAGCAGCATTAAAGTATCTGTTTGTAAATAAATATATCCTTGCTTATTTATGACTAGTGAACATTCATTTAATATATAAAATAAAGTCAGTCTCTTTATCGTTTCATTGTCGTCAATAGCTTTCTATATAATCAATATTTGATTTTGATTAGCTAGTTTTTCTTGTGGAACCTTACAGCATGTTGTTAAAAAGAATAAAATGTGATTCGATTTAATTCTTATCAGAAAATACTTTGTCCGGGTCGGAAGTATTTTTAAATGATCGCCACCTTAAAAAAGGGGCACAACTCTATGTCTCTTTTAAATAAATATGTCCTTGTATGTTCGTTGGTCGCCTCTAGAGGGGTTAGACACATGGTCAGGTGAGGTTTTGAAAAGCCAGCGCACTAGATTTCGTGCGCTCTGGCTTTAAAAAAAAATGCCTGAGCAGCCCTGTCGGAATTACCTGGTAGGGGCGCCTCAGGTGATTAGCAATAAACTAACCCCTTTTCAATCCAGAGACTGAACAAAACCATACCTGAGCCCGACAGCAACAAAGTCACTGACGGGCTGATTGTCGAGGATGTATCTCCGACTGGTAAGAATACAAAAAGAATCAAATGATGATCCATGTTTTGCTTGTTGTGTACTTTTCATTGCTCCCACCTCCCTCCACCTCCAAATCCACACCCTCACGCGTTGTTTTCAGTCTCATTGTACTAAATTCTACTAATTAATATAATACTTTGGACTTATTGACTGTTTTCACACAAAAATTAGTCAAAACTTCTTTTTTTTTTCTAATTGGTATTTTTAAAATGTTATTATTATTTACAGTTGAATGTTATGGGTCATGTGACATTAAGAGAAACGCTACGCAATCATCTAAATAAATGTGTACTTATTCACCCCAAACCTGGCATCCATCCAACTGCCCTACCCCAGAGTTTAAAAAAAAAAGCTAAAATCAACAAACGCCAGGCCGAGAATATTCGTCTTGTGCCAAGAAGTGGCATTGTTTGCCAGATGGAATTACCGTATTCCTTATTGCTTTGAGAAGTGGCAGCGCTTCTGACTGGCACATGCTGGCAATTGGAAGATCTTCAAAGTTCTAAAAAAAGCTAGAATTACTAGCGTTGGATACCCGCTCTCCATAGGGGCAGGTGAAACAATCACTCGAATCCAGTATTAGAAAAAAATAAACTGATATATTTTCATTTTTATTGCGTTCTTAAAGTCTAACTTCGTTGATCTGCGCTCGAACTAAGGCAACATTATGAATCACGTGTTTTTGATATCCAATTTTTCTTGTGGCGAACATGAAAGAGGCCGATTCAATTTTTGTTCTTTTCTTTATTTGTCACCCACACCCACATGTGTCTCTATACATGTTGTATTACCTACTTGAGTTTAAATTACCTACTAGACACAATCCTCGAGTGTCTTCGGTCTCTCTGTACAAGGGTTTGTCAGGACAACCTGACATGAGAATACTTCACCCTACAAGTAAACCCGGACCAAATATTCAAAATAACATAGTATTCGAAGCCCAAATAAGATCCCTTCAACACGGCTACACGCTCAGACGCGGAAAGGTGCACCTTCTCCTAGTAATGTTACATCAAGTAACAGAAATTAGCTGGATACTCCACCAGACTAGAAGAATTTTTCTCCTGGAATCTGGTAAGATCAAAAGACCACAAGAGGATATATTATAACAGAATTTACTGGTCAATTGGAGAGAGGAAAATTAATGTTCTTAACCTCTTCAGTTAGAACGGGAAAAAAATGGTTTAAATTACAGAGTTTCCATAATCGCTCAAAAAAACGACATGCACTTTCATACGCAAAAAAGGAACTATTATAAAATCGCGTCATAAAATTACAAGTAAAATTTATTATAAAAATATTATAATATGATGTATGAGATTATTTTATTTTTCTTGCGAAAATATTGAATAAACAATTCTTTTTTAAAATATTGGATAAACAATTCTTTATTAAAATATTGGATAAACAATTCTTTATTAAAATATTGAATAAACAATTCTTTATTAAAATATTGAATGAACAATTCTTTATTAAAATATTGAATGAACAATTCTTTATTTAAATATTGAATAAACAATTCTTTATTAAAATATTGAATAAACAATTCTTTTTTAAAATATTGAATAAACAATTCTTTATTAAAATATTGAATGAACAATTCTTTATTAAAATATTGAATAAACAATTCTTTATTAAAATATTGAATAAACAATTCTTTATTAAAATATTGAATAAACAATTCTTTATTAAAATATTGAATAAACAATTCTTTATTAAAATATTGAATAAACAATTCTTTATTAAAATATTGAATAAACAATTCTTTAAAATATTGAATTTACAATTCTTTATTAAAATATTGAATAAACAATTCTTTATTAAAATATTGAATGAACAATTCTTTATTAAAATATTGAATGAACAATTCTTTTTTAAAATATTGAATGAACAATTCTTTTTTAAAATATTGAATGACCAATTCTTTATTAAAATATTGAATGAACAATTCTTTATTAAAATATTGAATAAACAATTCTTTTTTTAAATATTGAATGAACAATTCTTTTTTAAAATATTGAATAAACAATTCTTTATTAAAATATTGAATGAACAATTCTTTATTAAAATATTGAATGAACAATTCTTTATTAAAATATTGAATGAACAATTCTTTATTAAAATATTGAATGAACAATTCTTTATTAAAATATTGAATAAATTCTTTATTAAAATATTGAATGAACAATTCTTTATTAAAATATTGAATAAACAATTCTTTATTAAACTATTGGATAAACAATTTTTTATTAAAATATTGAATGAACAATTCTTTATTAAAATATTGAATGAACAATTCTTTATTAAAATATTGAATGAACAATTCTTTATTAAAATATTGAATGAACAATTCTTTATTAAAATATTGAATGAACAATTCTTTATTAAATGACTATCAGGACTAAAAGTGTAACATATTTCTATTAAAATTTCTATCTCTCTACCTTTCTCTTTCTTTCTCACTTTCCCCCTCCCCGTTATCCTCCTCCCTCTCCCCAACCCCGTCTTTTTAGTCCGGCCAGCCCATTCCTCTCTCTGGACATACACACAAACAACTCTCCTTTGTATAATAGATTCCTTGAGAATTTCTAAGATGGCTGGAAAACCGCCCCCCCCCCTTGACAAAATAAATAACTATTTAAAAATGTTAGATATTATTCAGCAAGGGCAACGCCGATCAAGCATATCCCAACTTTGTGAGTGTTTTTTTTGTAGTTTTTTACTTTTAGCTGGACACACACACACACATACAATACCCTTTATATATTTGAGTAGCAAAAATATACGACCCACTGTCTTCCCGCTCGCCCCCCTCCCCGTTTTCCGGAGCAAAAGTAAGTACTAATTCTGTCTTCCCCCTCCCCCCCCTTCGATGTATATTAAGCTCACTGTTAATAAAAATAAAAATAAAATTTAAAAATTTCAGACGATCCCATCTTCTTAAAAACGGCTGTCAGAGCGTGACACATGTAGGTAGACGCTCGCATATTAATATATAGACTAGGCTGCTGCGTCTTTTCCTCCTGTGATTGAAGAGTTCCACTGTCAACCGAGCAGGTTCAGTGAATTGTTTAGGTGAGTTAATTTGAGAGACTTTCATAAGTTTAGTCAGTAACGACTAAGACTGCAGACCTCAGGTTTGCGGTTTTGATTCCCAGTGTCGGCATCAAGTTTCTTTGTTTATGTAAAATAAGTTTCTTACTTTCAAAAAATTTCCGCTGACAGACAGATATCCAAACAGAAAGACAGAGAACGTCTCCGTTTCATACTTGTAAACTCCTTGATGCAAATGTTACGTTTATGAATATTACTACCTGAAGTACCTATCTATGTCAAGTTTCTCAAATTTTCCCGAACTTTAAATCTTTGTTATAAAAGTCCTAGAGTCATTAGGAACGGCTTCTAAAAAATATACAAATCATCTTTTGGTCTACCTGCAACAGTTTTTTTGCATAGACTTTTTTTTTCACTCCTCAAATAGAATTTGAAAGACTTTCATAAATTCAGTCAGTAACTATACTGCACAATCGTCCTACTGTCTACTCTTCTATTCATAGAATTATAAGTTTGAATTTGACCTCTAAAATGACAATTCGGTGTTCATTTTTAATAATGAAGGTGAAATATCTATTTTAAAATGATTGCGATTGATTGGTTCATTTGAGTCGCGCCTCCGTCGGATATAAAAAGTGCTGTCCACGATAGCTAACAGAACGAAAAACGGAGCAAAAGACAAATAGGCAACAACTAGATGTTACGAAAGAGTTTTTTTGTTCAAAACAATAATTGATAATATCGTTTGTGTACAAAGAGAAAGATGAAACAAAAACGCTTATATATAAATCGTAAAAATAAACATGAGATTAAAAAACAGACCAACTGACAAAAAAGAACATGACAGACTAACTAACGCACAAAAAACTATTATAGTGTTGTGGGGTACAAATCACCCCTATTGAAGAACTAATGGAAGCAACCATCTATAATAAATACCATGGTTGCAAAGACTCAAACAGAGGACATTCCTATCATGTGAGTGTCCACGTGTGGTATCTGTTCCGATGGATACTACACCCTATAGACCGGTGTTGTCTTGGCCTTCGGGGCATGATTCCGCCGGTCTATGGGTCTGTCCTGTGCAGTTCTAGGAGGTCCACCCTCCCAGGCTTTGCCTCTCCTCTTTGGGGAGGAGTAAGTTGATAGCTTACTGCCTGAGGCGCCCCTACCGGGGAATGCCGACGGGGCTGTCCAGGCAATTTTTAATGGCTAAAGCGCTCACGTTCTCGGGCGCTGGCTTTTCAAATCCCACTTTCCGACCTTGTGTCACATACTCCTATAGTGGGTAGGTGTTAAATATTGAGGACATTCCTATTATGTGAGTGTCCACGTGTGGTATCTGTTCCGATGGATACTACACCCTATAGACCGGTGTTGTCTTGGCCTTCGGGGCATGATTCCGCCGGTCTATGGGTCTGTCCTGTGCAGTTCTAGGAGGTCCACCCTCCCAGGCTTTGCCTCTCCTCTTTGGGGAGGAGTAAGTTTATAGCTTACTGCTTGAGGCGCCCCTACCGGGGAATGCCGACGGGGCTGCCCAGGCAATTTTTAATGGCTAAAGCGCTCACCTTCTCAGGCGCTGGCTTTTCAAATCCCACTTTCCGACATTGTGTCACATACTCCTATCGTGGGTAGGTGTTAAATAAAGGACATTCCTATTCATGTTTTACCGCATGGTAGAAATCCGGTCATCTCCTACCACATTTAGTGGCGTTACTGTATTGCTATGAATAAATACATTGTATATTCTAACCTGTCACAATTTGTGGTTGTTATCTTTGTGACCCCTAGCACGGGTCTACAACATATAGTAATACAAAAATGCATCTATAAAAAAAAAAGAGAAAAGGACAGACCCCAAAACAGCAGAAAACAAAACATTGTCTTACCTTTTTTAAAAAAAATGTCCGAATTCATTTTTATTTCTGGTGAAGCTGCTTGTTTTAAAGTGTGTATTTTGCAGGCAGCAAAAAGATGATCGTGCCGACAATTAATCCCACCACAATGATGACCACGATTAGCGCGACCCACCACCATTGTTTCATCCAGTCAGTGCAACAAACCTGAAATATTAATCATCATCATCATCATCATCATCATCGGTTTAACGTCCATTTTACATGCTGGCATGTGTTGGACGGCTTTTAGAAATTGACTTTCAAACTAATCTATCTCTGGCCAGGGCTTTATTTATCCATCTTTATCTCAAGTCAATTTTCATCACTTCCTCCCATGTTTTCCTTGGCCTTCCTCTGTGAACTGACCCTGCTACCTCAACTGTTCTACTTCTACTATAACACAAGAACTCTCATCAATTTGTAGCAGTTACATAATTAAGGTCTATTTTCTTTTGCGATTGCATGCAATCACTCGCGGAGTGATTCGTACGTGTAGTTATCACTTGTGTAGTGATACTTTGGGCGATTATAAAACTCTGCGCATGCGCGGATATTTTCTATTTTGGTTATTTGACGGAATTTCTTTTCAGATCGACATGTGGACTTACCTCAAGATGGTAGACTGGAAGAATCAAATTACTACTAGAGCAGCAGCAGCAACAGCATCATCATCATCATCAGACAAGAGAAGAGCCGAATCAGAGCATGCGGCCAATTCGCATTTCGCTAGCCATGCTATGCAACACTTCAAACCGAATGAAAACGTTGTGTAGCAATATTTGAATGTTGGTGCATAAAAGTAAGTGTGAAATCGGAATTTTCCACGTAAAAGTAAGTAAGAAAGCGGAAGATTTTAGAATTAGGACTATGTGGCAGGATATGACGTCATGAACAGGAAGTCCGAAATGAGATGTGGCAAAAAGAGAAAAAGATCTGCCTCTTTGGCCTGTGAGCTGATTCTGCTTTCATCCACGCTTCCAGGGAACGGACGAGGGGAAATTAACATAATCCTGTAAAAGAATAAAGCAATAAAAATCACGAGCCGTCGAGTGACAAGGTTGTTGGCATTTTTTTTTAATGTTTAGCCATTATTAAAGCTGCCAGGGAAGAGAGGAAGACGGCTGCTGCTACCATCACAAGCAGAAAAGAGGGTAGCGAACGATTTTGCTTCTTCTGTTGGAACCCAATGGCGATGACGGCTACTGCTACAACTAGAGAGACGTCACTATCTACTGAGCATTTACTAACTTACAAACAGCTGTTCCTGTCGACGAAGTAGACTACAGAGAAATCGTGGGGATCCAAGAAACCCTCACATGCTAAGCTACAAAAGAATCTCATAGTTAAGATTACAATTATAAACACCTTGCATATACACGAGTGATTCCGTTATTTTTTTACAAACAGGTCACCGATCATCAAGACCCAAAGGCCACGCAAGGATAAGAGTTAATTTAGTTTGACAGGTGGACGGTGGAACATCGATGGGATTAGTAACGATGGCGGTAAACTGGTCAGAATTTGATTATTTAAGAGGACGGCTCAACAAGAATTTGTTTACATTGGACTTGAAAACTGCAATGTTGTAGCCAGCCGGGAAGCAGTCCCGTGGTATTGTGTTACACAGACAGGTAGTTCTGGGAAAGAAACTCTGTTCATGGAAGTTCCGTTTAGTTTTAAGTACACAGAGAAAGAAAAGAAACTTATTTACAGTGGTTGTAGCTAGACGAGTTTTTGTTGTGAATGTTTTACAGGGGGGGGGGGAGATGAGATTGAAGCTCAGTTGAGAACCTGCTATGAAAATAGCGATAGAGTAGAGAGAGACTAACAACGTCTCTTCTGTAAGAAAGAGGCTGTAAGGGGAAGGACATCGCTCACTAGAAATAAGGACCAAGCTATTATCAGCGTTCATGAATTAAGTAAAAAACAAATCGGTCATTTTGATTGTCGGAAGTGTTTTTTGTTTGTTTATTTTTCTAAAATTGCCTCTTAACACACAACTCCCCGTGCCCTACCACCTGGTTCGTCTTGGTTGCTTGGCAAATTGGCGGGACATCTTGGCCAAGGCAATTTAATGCAAACAAAATAAAGACGGTGTCTGCGATGAATCACTTCTACTTATAAATTTGGAAGAATTAAATGACAGTGCTCTCACCTCCCCCCTATGCAGCCCTCTAACCTCCCCCTATTCAGCCCTTTAAAACGTTTGAGAAAATTTCTAGCATTCTTAGTCAAAAGTGAGAAATCATTAAAAAAAATCTATGTGCACGCTATGTAAAAGTCAAAAATAAAAAAATTACAGAAAATAAAAACGTCTCTAAACAGTCACTAAAATAAAATTTAAAAAAATTTTTTTAAATAAAAAAGTTTCCGAAACTCAAAATAATCAACAAAATAACAAAGTCACTAAAAAAAAAATCAAAATGTCCCCTTAAAAAATCAACAAATCTATAAAAAAAAATCAAAATGTCCCCTTAAAAAATCAACAAATCTATAAAAAAAAATCAAAATGTCCCCTTAAAAAGTCAACAAATCTATAAAAAAAATCAAAATGTCCCCTTAAAAAATCAACAAATCTATAAAAAAAAATCAAAATGTCCCCTTAAAAAATCAACAAATCTATAAAAAAAATCAAAATGTCCCCTTAAAAAATCAACAAATCTATTAAAAAAAATCAAAACCATCAAAAGTGTCCCCCAGAATCAAAAAGTCGCCAAAGAAACCCAAAGATTAAAAAATAAATAAATAAATAAAAATCGGAGTCATAAAAAAGAAAAAGTCACCAAAAAAATCAAAATGTCCCCTTAAAAAATCAACAAATCTATAAAAAAAATCAAAATGTCCCCTTAAAAAATCAACAAATCTATAAAAAAAAATCAAAATGTCCCCTTAAAAAATCAACAAATCTATAAAAAAAAATCAAAATGTCCCCTTAAAAAATCAACAAATCTATAAAAAAAATTAAAATGTCCCTTTAAAAAATCAACAAATCTATAAAAAAAATCAAAATGTCCCCTTAAAAAATCAACAAATCTATAAAAAAAATCAAAATGTCCCCTTAAAATATCAACAAATCTATAAAAAAAATTTAAATGTCCCCTTAAAAAATCAACAAATCTATAAAAAAAATTTAAATGTCCCCTTAAAAATCAACAAATCTATAAAAAAATCAAAATGTCCCCTTAAAAAATCAACAAATCTATAAAATAAAATCAAAATGTCCCCTTAAAAAATCAACAAATCTAAAATAAAAATAAAAATGTCCCCTTAAAAAAATCAACAAATCTAAAATAAAAATCAAAATGTCCCCTTACAAAAATCAACAAATCTATTAAAAAAAATCAAAACCATCAAAAGTGTCCCCAGAATCAAAAAGTCGCCAAAGAAACCCAAAGATTAAAAAAAAAAAAATAAAATAAAAATCGGAGTCATAAAAAAAAGTCACCAAAAAACATCACGACAAAAAAAAAAAACAGTCACTAAAATAATTTTTAAAGTCAAAAAACCCCAAAATAAAAAATTCACGAAAACGACTAAAAATAAATCTTTAATTTTTCATAAAAAAAATCAAAAAATTCCAAGAAAATAAAAAATTGCAAAAAAAGACACAAATTACAAAAGAATCAAAATGTCTAAAAATCAAATAAATTATCAAAAAGTAAATAAAAAATCCAAAAGTCAAAATTAAAAGTTAAAAAATTTTCAAAAGTTAGTATTAAATTGATAATTTTTTTTATTTTCCACATAAGTTTTAAAGAGTTTCTAACCTTACAAGACGATCACTTGGGTTTAAAATATTTTTGATTGCTGCATACATAATGTGTTGCCAGTATTACGTACAGAGCGGTTAGGGTTATGGTTGAATGAGAATGAACACAGTCTTTCATGAAGGTTTTATTTAAGTCAGTACTGAGCAGTAGATACCTTCGCTGCATAATATATCTCAACGTTCATCCATTATCATCTGTTAGTTTTTTTGCTTTCAAAATGTTCGTAATTTGTTGAAACAGAAATTATCTAATGAAGAAGAAACGCACAACATAGATCTTCTTTGCGCGCCTTTGAAGTGTCATGTGATCATATGACAGTTTCACACTTTTTTATGCAGTCCTTTGCAATAGTGTTGTACTATGCAAGATCTTTCAAGCTACACCGGGTGGGCAGTAGAGGGCAGACAAGGCAGTGTTGCATGGTATGGTCCTCCTCTCCACATTCACAGATGGTTGGGTCAGTTTTGTAGCCCCATCTACTCATAGCAACATTTTTGTTTCTTGGCCTTTTGGCTAAGATCAAAGTGTAGTATATGTTCCGATGGATACTACACCCCATAGACTGGTATTGTCTTGACCTTCGGGTCTTGATTTACGCCGGTCTATGGGTCTGTCCTGTGCAGTTCTAGGAGGTCCACCCTCCCAGGCTTTGCCTCTCCTCTTTGGGGAGGAGTAAGTTTATTGCTTACTGTCTGAGGCGCCCCTACCGGGGAATGCTGACGGGGCTGCCCAGGCAATTTTTAAACCCCCACTTTCCCGACCCGACCTTGGGTCACATCTTACTTGTGGGAGTAAGATAAAAACTGGCCTTGTGCCTAACTCCTGGAGAGGAGTAAATCAATACTCATAGCAACTTTTGATCGCCCCATTCCTGTTCTCAGGCGGGTTAGTGTTTTCCAACACAGATTAATGCTATGCATGGAAGATTATATTACAAAGGAATGGCTTAGAAACAAAAATGTCTATGGCTTGAATTAAAAAGACCAACTTATCTGATACTGTTCTTTGTTAACGTCCCTTTTTACCGCCTCCCCACAAAAACCTTTTAATAAAAGAAACCATTAACAACTACAAACACAATTACCCATCAACATTCAAAAACAATACTTTTTTATTTTACACTTTTCTTCATTTTTTTTATATAAATGGTATTTCAGAATCAAATGTTAATAGTTCTTTAAAAAAAACAACGCAAGTACATAGCTCAGTCGGACACAATGTTTTAATAAATAATGTACAATTAATAATATCTATAAAGTAAGAAATTATCAACTTCAGAATACAACAGGGTGTAGAAATTACAAAGAAAACCTCCCCTAATATATGAGCTCTGTGGGACCTAACGTCCTATCTATTGAGCTAATTTTATACCTGCAGTATTCACAGATTTTAATTGCTTCACCTTTTATATTTGTAAAAGTGAGGTAAGATATATTCTTGTCTCATTAAGATACAACAAACAGTAAAACATTCAACATTATATATCATCTGCATTTCTTCAAATCTTTTTCTAAAACTATGACACTACCTACACACCAAAAACACAGAACCTCTCCCTTCCTTCCTCTTTCCCCAGCCCCTCAAAATCCATGCTACACCTCACCACAACAAAAACCTCAGCACCCCCTCCACTCTCTCCCACCCTAAGACAAATTCACTAACACGTCCGCTCCTCCCCTTTTTCACTCACAGCCATCCACATTAATTTCATTCCCTGCCACCGACTTCTCTCAGCCCGGACCGACCGTGGTCCTGCGCTCCCAGTAGTAACTACTACTTCTTCTCATCAACTCATCATGTCAACCCAATATTTCTATGTACTTGCATGACATTTTTCTTAAAATTATCATCCTGAGGAAGTCTTACAAATAAAGACGAAACGTTGATGAATACATAAAAAAAAACATCTTTTGGTTTTTCCTTTTTCATTTCCCATATATATATATATATATATATATATGTGTGTGTGTGTGTGTGTGATTTGATTAGCCCTACCCTTTCTTCTTTTTTACACCCTCTCTCTCTCAAAGACGTGATGTTGCTAGTCTCAGTCTTTTCTATAAATACTATTATGGCATGCGTTCTTCAGAATTATGTAATCTATTCCTTGCTTCTTTTGTTCCAGCTCGTTGGTCTAGTGGTCTCCATCAGTTCACTGTTTTGATAACTCATTGTAATACAGCTTCCTATTCCAGTAGCTTCTTTCCAAAAACCGCAGGCTTGTGGAACTCTCTTCCTGCTGACTGTTTTCCTCCTACCTATAACCTTGGTCTTTTCAAGATTAAGGCTAATAGGCATCTTCTGTCTTTGCGATAATCATATTTTATTCTTGTTAGCTCCTTACATCAAATGGCTTCATGTCTTGACTGGAGCGATTTCCATTTTAATATATATATATATATATATATATATATATATATATATATATATATCAGAGAGTTTTAATTACCTACTAGACACCATCCTCGAGTGTCTATACAGGGTTCAAGAGAACCTGACATGAGGATACTTCCCCCTACGAGTAAACCCTGACCAAATATTCAAAATAACATAGTATTCGAAGCCGAAATAAGATCCCCTCAGCACTGCTATACACTAGCTCATACGAGGAATGGTGCACCTTCTCCAAGTAATGTTACCTCTAGTAACATCACTAAGCTGGATATTCCACCAGACTAGATGAATTCTTGTCCTGGAATTCGGTAAGACCGAGAGATCACAAGAAAGCTATAGTATATAACATAGTTAATTGGTCAATTGAGAAAAATGAATGTTCTTAACTTTAATGTAATATTCAAATATCTATGTATCTCATATAGAGATCAAGTGTTAGTACCAGGAAGGGGTCCCTTGATTTCCGAGTACTTCGTCTGAAGTAAAATGAAACATATAGATACGAGGTAAATCAATTTACGACATATTCATTTACATAGGTTCCAAGAATTCAAGATAAATAACAATTTTGTGTACGATCGTTTCTGAGATGATATGGATTTTTAAATTTTTTATTGTTTTTTATTGATATCAGGTCTTATTATCAGCACAGGGAAAAGACACCAAGTTCGAAGTTCGAACATGGCATCATGACTAGAGTGCTAACATTAATCAGTTATACAGCAATTCAAGAGATTGAGGGATTAGGGTTATATATATATATCACAACAAATCTCCCCTCTCCCCCTCACCCATTCCCCCTCTCAACTACTTCTTTCGCACCTTCACTCTTCCATACCCCTCTTCTTAAATCCCCTCATCTTCTCAAAACCCTCTCTAAGATCATAACTTTCACCCATCCACCAAAATCACAGCCCCCTCCTTCTCTACCCACCCTCCATTTCTCTGCATACACCCCCCCACACAAACATTCCAACTTACTTTTTCCCCTTCAGTCTTGACCGTAGCCACCTGTTCAATTACCTCCCTCCTGCCTCTCCTCCACCCCTCCACTCCCTCACTCATTGCCATCATTTTCCAAATATTTCATACCCTATCACAACAAATCCCCCCTCTCCCCCTCACCCATTCCCCCTCTCAACTACTTCTTTTGTACCTTCACTCTTCCATACCCCCTTCTTAAATCCCCTCATTTTCTCAAAACCCTCTCTAAGACCATAACTTTCGCCCATCCACCAAAATCACAGCCCCCCCTCCTTCTCTACCCACCCTCCTTTTCTCTGCACACCCCCCACACACAAACATTCCAACTTACTTTTTCCCCTTCAGTCTTGACCGAAGCCATCTGTTCAAATACCTCCTTCCTCCCTCTCCTCCACTCCCTCTCTGCCATCTACATTATTCCTGCTCATCTCCCCCACCTCTTTCTCTTACTACCAGCCACAGTAGTCCTTGCTCACCTCCATCTTTCCACTTCTTCCCCACTCATTTTCATAAACATTCATTTTTCACTCCTCACCAAGTACGGACGTTCACCCGTAGTGGCCATTATTTTCTTCCTATTTTCTTCCTTTTTCCCAATATGTCAACCCTACATGTGTTTGTACTTGCATGACATTTTTCTCTATATTATCATCCTGATGAAGTCTTATAAATAAAGACGAAACGTTGATGTACACATAAAAAACATCCATTTTTTGGTTTTCCTTTTTCATTTCCCATATATATATATATATATATATATATATATATATATATATATATATATATATATATAAGTCAAGTTTATATTATATTCCAATAACCATGTTTTTATTTTATTATTTTTATTTTTTCACATTTCCCAAAAACATAACATTTCTCTGAGATATATTTTTTACGGTCCGTTTCATTTGTCTTGTGCCAAACAACATTTTTTATGTTAATATCGTCTCTGCAACACTACAAAATCATCACAAAAATTCACAAAGAGTAAAAAGTTCTTGGATTAAAGTGTCTTGAAAAAACCTACACTATACAGTGGTTCATTTTTGGATGAAACCAAACAAAAAACAAAGAAAAGAGCAAACTCACACGTGGGGGAACCCACTAATACGCCATTTTGAATTTTCCGTTCAGAGCTAGTACATCCTAAAAGCTGAATCTTTTAAGGAGATTGCAAAGTAAAAGGGCACGGATAGCATATGCTAATACATATATTGTCATTAATAATTATATATATATATATATATATATATATATATATGTGCAGAATACTTGGACCTTTTGCATTTCACCAATTAATGTTCACTAACCTTTTCACAAATAAGGAATATTGTGGACACTTGTATTTTACATTTCACTGACTTTTCTATCGCTTTGAAAAGAGTTCTTGGGTTAGTAGATGTAGAACAGTTGAGGTAGCAGGGTCAGTTCACAGGGGAAGGCCAAGAAAAACATGGGAGGAAAGTGATAAGAATGGACTTCAGTGAAAGAGGGATAAATAAAGACCTGGACGAAGATAGGTTAGTTTTGGAAGTCAATTTCTTAAAGGTGTCTGTTAAACCGAATATAATGCTGCTGCTGACGATGATGATGGTGATGGCGATGACGATGATGATGGTGGTGGTGGCGATCATGATCATTATATTTTCTCCAAAATAAATTGAATAAAAATTAATTTCTTATTTGTTAGAATTTTAACTTCTCGTTTGTCTCATCTTCAATCACTTTGTGTTTCCGTATTTGTCCCATAAACGATGCGATGATGATGATGATCATCATCATCATCATCATACTCATCATCATCCTCAGCAGCAGCATCATCATCATCATCTCTGAGGTTTGGTTGGCAATAAGCCTCCCCAAGGTCCCAGTTCTCTCCGCACTCTTTCAGTAGATGTCCGGTTAGTACTCTCTCTCCTCGGCCTTACTATCCTCCTTGACCATTCACGATTATTTTGTGTGGCATCATCATCATCATCATCATCATACTCATCATCATCCTCAGCAGCAGCATCATCATCATCATCATTGTCGTCATCATTCCGTATTTGTCCCTTAAACGGGGACCCTTTTCATCTGGAAATTAGAGCACAAGTTGGGGGCCACCATTGGGGCTCGCAACAGAAAATTGAAGCTCGTCTTGGATTATAACTGTTATATTTGAATATTTTTCCGTTTTTTTTTAATTTCGTGGAGAGATTAGGGTTAGAGGGTTCGGGTTAGGTGAGCCCATATCCATTTTCTTGAATTTCGCTGGAGGCGGGGGGTGGTGCGGAAAGGGGGGAGGAGTCTAGTAAAAATCAACTGGGCCGAATTAGGTGCCATGTTTACTTCAAATTTTGTTGGTTTTTTGTTGTTTTTGTTCAGTTCATTCACTGTTAGCGTTTAATTAGGAACACATTTAGTGCAATTACGTAGAACGCGTTACTTTGTTTTTTCTTTAATTGAAAGCAAACAAATAAACCTTCGTCACAATCTCTCACAAACGCTGTCGTTAATCGTCGCTCTTTTGTTTGTATCTCAGAGAAAATACGTTCTGCTTCGGTAGATCGAGGATCAGTGGCGTCTAAAATACGACGGTGGGGCATTTCAGGGGAGAACATTAGCATGGTAAGTTTCACTTTTAGGGGTCACAATTATTTACAGTAAATGAAGCTTGTCAATGGTTTCAAATCCGACAAGATAATTCTATATATTAGATTTACAAATATACCCTGTTATCTGGCGGGCTTTGTGTAAATTGGGGGCAAGCGAGTAGTTGGTGAAGGTTATTCAAGCAATGTACAGAAATTCTAAAAGTTGTGTTTGAATTAACAGCACATATAGTTACAGCTGTATATGTATGCTGATTATTTTGTACATGCTTGTGAAACAATGGAAGACCTACTTGTTAAGTTAAAAACTTGGACGAATTCTATGGAACGTAAAAGTCTGAGAATTAATGTTACCAAGACCAAAGTGATGATCAGTGTTTGTAGTTTGAAAGGTCCTCAGAAAGAGGAAGGTTTGTAGTAGTCATAAATGAGATTTACTTCGTAATTGTTGTAGACCCCATGCTAGGGGTCACAAAAAAATAAACCACAAATAGTGACAGGGTTAAAATATAACAATGTATTTATCATAAAGCAATACAGAACGCCACTAATGTGGTAGGAGATGAACGGGTTCATAACATGCGGTAAAACATGGTATGAAGGTCTCTCCTGAGTCTCTGCAACCAGTGGTATTTATTATACCTGGTTGATACCATCAGTTCTCCAATAGGGGTGATTTGTGACCCCACAACAGTAATGCGTATCAGTGTCCCTGTTGGGTGGTTTGGCCAAATGTTGGCCAATCAGCTCGCAGGGTGCATTGATATCATTAGTTCCCTAAGGGACTACTTCAGTCCCTTTCCCTTTAGAGATTGCAGACGATCGGCAGATAGTTCCCTGGTACCAGCCAAGATGGATCGCCTCATCTTCTCGTCTGCCTTTGTCACCAACATCCCATGATGCTATCTTCACTGAAGATATATTCATTTACGAAGTGGCATCAGACTTTTCACTTTTCCTTTGAATAAACCTTTCGTTGTTTGTTGTTATAAAAGAAGTGTTGCTTATTCTTTCGCGATACGTATTTTCGTTTTTAATTTTATTAATAAAATGTGAAAATTGATTTTCTATATTTTATTTCTATACGCTTTCCCTGCTTAGTCTGCGGAAAGGGAGTTGAATGCAACTCATTTTTTTGTGGTACTTGTAAGCATTGGGTTAGGGTTAAGGTTAGGGTTAGCATTGGGTAAACAAGAAGTGCAGTGGAATTGCAAACAGTTTGAGAGATGATACCAGTTTATGCACAAGAAGTGTAAGACGGTCGAGATGGATGAGAACTCAGATGTGAAAAAGGTGACGAGGTTATTGAGGTTGTTCAGAAGTTCTGAAAACTAAAGAAATCAAATAAAAAAATACATTAATGTCACAACACAATCAATAAAAACATGTGCTGCCAGGGTCATAGAAAAGAGAGAGCCATGATTAATGTAGAAGTAAATATGACTTATTTTTTTGTGGTGTTCTGGGAGTCTATACGGCTTCTACTGGGAAAGGACATGCAAAGATGGAGAGCAGGTCAGACCTGGTTAGACAGCCTATGCCTAAGCACCATAAAGAGAATGATATCCGGTTTCTATATTCTCCATGTATGGAGAATTAGATTTTTGATTTTCGTAAACAGGAAAGAGCATTCTTTCATTGATCAGTATAATTCAGGAAAGATAACTTGGATATGATCAAAGGGAGATTACTCCTGGGGAAGGAAGGAAAATTATCCCTGAGCTAACATGGCTATGTTTAAACAGTTTGCGTACGATTCTGGTCACAGCAACAGGTTAGAAAATCCGTGATTGTCTTCGTGGTTTTAAGTGATATCTGTACCCTCTATGTGTTGAGCCAAGATGTCATCTTTGTTTCCCGTGTTTGCAGTTGGAAGTTGGCTTAGGATGAATGGCTGAACATGAAAGCTGATGAATATTCACAACATCAATTTATTTAACTCTATACACCAATCTCACCGATCGGAGTGGTTAATTGTATCTTATACGCCTCGGAACTTCCCAGCTTGACCATGATGTCCGAAGTACTGGGTGGGCTTCTGTAGGCCACTGGTGTTAAAAATCAACTTCATAACTGCTGCTTATCTAAAAAAATGTCACTCTCCCTTAACCGGTGATAATGCTCAACCAATCAGAGCCTTTGCTTATATCCAATCTGTTGCTAAGGTTGCTGCAAAAATGATTGGATCATTCCACTGCTCCAGAAAGTATTTAATTTCTGATGCAATTCTCTGCGTGTATTAGAATCAGATACATCCTAAGAGGGAGTACTGTTGCCACATCCACTGAGGTACCACGTTCAAAATCGACTTGGCAATCTAGTGGGTGATGATCTCTTCTGTTCACTACAAGACACTTTCTCACAGAAAAGACGTTGCTAGTCTTTCTCTGCTCAATCGTTATCTCCATGGAAAGTGCTCGACTGAGCTCCAACCTCTGCTTGATTCTTATAAAACAGTCACAGCAAGAACTCGTCGTTCTACCACAACTGCAAAGAACTCCCCTATGCACCTAAAATCAAACTGAACTTC
>OY744540.1:7783561-7876061 GCA_963556195.1 Sepiola atlantica | reverse complement strand
TTAATAAACATGTAAACTTTAAAATTTTATTTTTTTATCATTTCAATATTTCCATTAAAAAAAAAGAAAGTAAAATGGACGTTAAACCGATGATGATGATGATGATGATGAGGATGACCTTATAAGCATATCCTCAAATACGTTATGCACCCTATAAGTCTGTCCTCAAATACGCTACGCACCATATATATATATATATATATATATATATTCACATATGGTAAACAACTGATGATCCCTTAAAATAGTGTCAGAAACTACCTAATATAATAACTGTAAAAAATAAATTGACTTACATGAGTGATTTTCCACTGGAAAACTTGAGACTAAGTTTTTTTTTTGTTGTTTTTTTTATATAATTTTTTTTTTTTTATATAGTTTTGATGGTTGAGAAACTTCCGAGACTATATATATATATATATATATATATATATATATATATATATATATATATATATACTATACATAATATACATGCATTGCAATGCCTCTATTTTTTTTCAAAAAATCATTAACAAGAACTGAAGAGTGAATATGACGAAGGCAAGAATGAGGACATAACCCTAACCCTTAACCCTAACCATAACCATAACCATAGGACATAAATCTACCAACCTTCGTAAATCGATAAGGGTTCTCGGTCATCTTCTTCAGGCAACCCGTACACCTGTCCCTGCATCTTGTCCTTGTGAGCTGCCGGTCAGGTCGGCTGCTCCCATGCGACGACGCCACAGAGTAATCTTCCGACTGCGACGACCGGTCCGTTGACTTAACGCTTACGGAGGGTTCCTGCTCGATGGTGGACCTTGCGGCCTTCGACCTCGCAACGTCTGACTGACCGCCGGCCTCACAGTCGGCGTTGGAGTCGGCTGCGATGAACCCCGGCTCTCCGAAACAACGGTCGGATGAAGCATGTCCGTAGTCAGGCGCGTGATATGCGTTATAGTCGGGCTCCGTTGACTGGTCTTTGGCTTCCTTCGTTTCCGTTTGACTTTGGATGGCATAGCTGGAGTTTGTCTGTAAAATATTTCGAACGTTGATACTACCCTCGTCTCTTGGGGTCTGCATTATTTGCTCACAGACCCTCTAAAATTGTTTTTTTTTTTTCACACTGTAGTTGAGGGTGTTTTTAACAAATTAGATAAATATATAAATATATATATATATAAATATATATATATATATGAAAAAAAGCAAAAGAGCTGTCTCACATAGATATTAGGTTTGTTTTTTTCTTAGAGTTTTTTTTTCTGGGTCTGTCATGAGACTTTTGCATACTGCCCGGGACGAGAGTTTCAGAAGAAAAGAAAAGTTCCACAAGCTGAGACTTTGGTTGTTTTGTTTTGGTTAGGGTAGGGAGGGGTTAGGATAGGGAGGGGGTACTAAGTTTATTTTTCGAAAGCAAGTTGGTTCCTCTAAGTGATCTGTGATTGGTAGATTAGGATTTTGATTCTTGGCCAATAAATGAGAAAGAAAGAAGAAAGGCCAGAAAAAATCTTTATTTGTGTTGAGATAAATGTCCGTGTCAGATGAGTGGATTGGAGGCCCCACCCTCAAAGAAGAGACCAACTCTTTTGTGATTGGGGGTGTGGGTTGGGGGTGGACGGTGTAAATAAAGACCACCATATTGAGAGCCATGTTGACAACATAGAATGAATAAGGTCAGTGTCACCATTGGTCTGTTACAGGTGAGAGGGGGACAGAAAGAGAGAGAGAGGGGGAGAGCGATGGGGGAGGAGGAAGAGAGGTTTTTGTATACAGACGGACAGATGAGATATATTGCGTGTATGTGTAATGTATCAGGGTGTAACGAAAGTTCTGTCTGGTTCAAAAACTCAACACAAACAATAAAAAATACAGACAGACAGACATTATTTACCTCCCCAGGAGGTTAGGCACAAGGCCAGTTTTATCTTACTCCCACAAGGTAAGATCGGGAAAGTGGGACTTGAAAAGCCAGCGCCCGAGAAGGTGAGCACTCTGGCCATTAAAAATTGCCTGGGCAGCCCCGTCAGCATTCCCTGGTAGGGGCGCCTCAGGCAGTAAGCAATAAACTTACTCCTCCCCAAAGAGAGGAGGCAAAGCCTGGGAGAGTGGACCTCCTAGAACTGCACAGGACAAATCCATAGACCGGCGTAAATCAAGCCCCGAAGGCCAAGACGATACCAGTTTATGGGGTGTATCAATCGATGATACAACATTTTTTGGTTTTCCTTTTTCAATTTCCATCACGTCGGAAGACATTTTTCCTTTCTTTATCATATATATATATATATATATATATATATATATTTCCAAATATGATCTAAGGTTAAGATCGTATTTTAACTCTGCCTGATGAGATCTCAGTTTATAACAGCTGTTGATCGATAACATCGACATGCCAGTGTCGCAGATTTTGTACATGTCTGTGTAAATAAAAATAATCATATATATATATATATATTCCCGAAACAGTTTTTCATGGTAAACAACTGATGATCCCTTAAAATAGTGTTAGAAATAAACTAATATAATAACTGTAAAAAATAAATTGACTTACATGAGTGATTTTCCACTGGAAGACTTGGGACTATAAGTTATTTATTTTTTTTTTTTTTGATTAATATAGTTTTAATGGTTGAGAAACTTCCGAGACTATATATATATATATACATATATATATATATAGAGAGAGAGAGAGAGAGAGACAGACAGACAGACAGACAGACAGACGGAGAGAAATAATGACTATATAAACATTTGGATCAATTAGACGTCAGGCACCCCAGAAAATAGTGTTTTTTTGCAAGCAGAGACTACTTTCTTCCACGGAGATATGCACCTACGGAGTGGAAATGGAAATGACATCTGTAAATAAAATTGATGGTTTTCGGTGGAGATGTCCAAATTGTCACAAAACGAAATGAAGAAAAAAAACTCAAAAATGTTTTAAATCAAACGCGATGACTGTTGATTTTCCCGAATTCTATTTTCTTCAATAAATTTGCTTTTCACAAATTGTTATTTCTTCGATAAATGTTCTATTAATTAGCTGAATTTGCATCACTTCCATTTTCGGAGAAATTACGTACTTAAAAAAAAAGAGTTGTCTGCCCTTTACACTATTGGAGCTCTTCTGAAATAAATTCGCTCGTGTTCCTATTCTGCATAAGTGCTTTATTTTTTTAAATATTTAACAACAATTTAACGGTCATCCCACCCACAAAGTAAATTGGCTTGAAGCACCCTCCCAGGTCTTGCCTCCTCTCTTTGGGGTGGAGTAAGTTCATTGCTTACTGCCTGAGGCGCCCTGACCGGGGAATGCCGACGGGGCTGCTCAGACTATTTTTGCTAGGCCAGAGTGCTCCTTCTTTGGGGGTGCTGGCTTGACCCTTCCCCCACTTTCCGACCTTGTGTCACATATTCCTGCGGTGCGAAGCCATTAAATACCTGGGTTAAAGCTTCTTTTAAACGTTAATTTTTCACACAAATAGGTCACAAATGAGTGGGTAAAGCAAAAGAAATTGTTTTTGACTGATTTCGCAACTGTATCTCCTTTAAAATAATGGTGCTTATCCAGATGAAGGGAGACATTCGAAAAAAAAAAAAAAAACAACAACAAAAAAAAACAACAACAAAAAAAAACAACAACAACAACAAAAAACAACAACAACAACAACAAAAAAACAACTGAGGAATATGTTTAATCTACGTACCTGTCACGAGCTGAATATATCCTATAGCAAAAATCACGTAAATTAATCAAGTAGTTTTTATTTTATAAATAAAAATTAAATTTTACCGATAGACAAGTGATGGGAAAATACGGCCGCCATTACAGCATATTCAAGAGATATTCAAGGGGGATAACCATAACTATTGCATATAGGGTTGATTTGGGCATAATTTCTGGCGGTTTGAGGGCAAAGGCATGGCCAGAGCGCGTACATCCATTCGTTTATCGGTCAAATTTAATTTTTATTCATAAAATAAAAACTTGGTATAGGATATATTTAGCCCGTGACATCTACGTACATTAAATAGATATTCCTCAGTTTGTTTTATTTTTTTCGAATGTCCCCCTTTCTCTGGATAAGCACCCCAAAATAATTTATGTCTGTAATAGTAACGATTACTAAACCAGTTTTTTTTTTAATTTTTTAGATGAGCCACTTATTGTTACTTTTCGTTTTGGTAACAACGACTAACGAATAAATTGTAATTTTAAAAAGGCGAACGAACAGCTACAAAAATGAAAGGTTGAAGACGAGAAAGCACATTTGAAATTAGACCTTTCAACATCAGCAATTTATCTTATAACCTCTCCGTTATTAAAAAAAGAAAAAGAAAATTATGAAAATAAATATTTACTTCCACTCGGAAGAAAATTCACGGGGGACCTTTTTCCCGGTACACCGTCAAAAGATATAAATTTATTTAGTTTTTGTTAAGTTCCCGTTCTTTTTCTCTGTGAGTAAAGTTTTGTTTTAATTATATATTTCTAAAATTGCTTACACAGTTTTATGTAGATATATTTAAACGTTCCTTCTATTCCTTAAGATTGATAATATTTAAGAAAAAAACAAAAAAAAACATTGTTTACCGCAAAGCTGATAAAAAAGCTTGCAAAAGCAATTGTTTACAGTTTTCAATAAACACCATTTTTATGTCATTTAAAACTTAATTTCGTTATTTAAGATATAATTTAATAAAAGAACCGTAAAAATTGTTTTAGGGTTGGCTTGTAAATTGTATAAAAATTATTTTTTAAATTAAAGAAAGTAACTAAAAGCGACCATTATTGCGCGCCATTTTTTGTAATTGTTAAAACAAAGTTTAAAAAAATATTTATATTTTATTATTTGAAAATAAAGTATAAATTCAATTCCTATTTTTTTTTTTTTTACGGAATATTTCTCATGGTTGGGACACCATTTCTGATGATTGTAAATAATTGTAAGAGGTTTTAATTCAAATGTTGGTAAATTAGTCGTTTCCCAACCAAAATGACGGAAAATGAATCGGCTGCAATTTTATGATTTTTTCCCGACATCACAAATGAGTAAGTAAACCCAAATAAATTATTGTTGACTAATTTCCCAACTGTATTTCGTTTAAAATAATTTAAGAAGAAATTTGAAATTGGTCCCAAAATATTTATTTGGATTTACTTACTCATTTGTGAGGTCAGAAAATTGCAGCCGATTCATTGTCCGCCATTTTGGCTGGGAAACGACTAATTTACCCAAATGTTTTGTTTTTATTTTATTGATGCACGTGTCCCTATTTACTCTCTCTCTAAAAAAATGTTACTGGATTTTAGTTTAAAGTCTTAGGAATGCTAAACAACGAATTTTCGTAAAAGTGCAGAAAATCGTTGAGAAATCGTAAACAAAGAATAAGTGACTTAGCCTACCACTAACCCTGTGTCCGCGCGGCAAGCACCCCCCCCCCCCATACGTAGGGTTAGTGGTAGGGTCAGTCATCTTTTTACTATTTTTTTAGGAATTAAGTCCCCACCCCTTATAGTTATGCGGTCTTTTTTTTTTCGTGTGCCATAAAGACAGTTTAAAAAAAATTGAAATGAAAAAAATAAAAACAGTTTCAGCACGTTAAAAGTATACAGGTTGGTAGATAATTCAAGGTGCTTTTTAAGTTCAACCCCTATATGTCAAAAAAAAAAACAAGGGAACTCTCTTTTTAAGAAGAGCTAATTAAAGGGGGGATAACCATTGATTAAAATCTACAGAATAGTTAACAAAGCCCCCCCCCCTTCCCCCCCATGTAAAGAATGGGTTTCTAAATAATAACGTTTTAGCTGCGAAAAGTATTCTCATTATTCTCCAGCAGTTTTTTTTTTGTACTTCTGCAGTTTATGGACCGTGCTGAAATAATAACCGTTATTATTTAGAAACACATTCTTAACAGGGGGGGGGGGGGTTCTCCCGTTAATTAACTCTTCTTAAAAAGAGAGTTCCCTTTTTTTTCTTTTTACATGTAGGGGTTAAACTCAAGAAGCACCTATTCTACATCTACTGACCCTAAAATTCTTGTCCATTCTTACAATGTGGCCATACCATCAAAGTCTCCTGTTCTGCACACATCCCCCTATACTGTCCAGATTTAATCTTCCTCTGAGGTCATCAGAACTAAGCCTATCTTTAAGACTCACACTACACATCCACCACACTATCCTCATGTCATTTCTCTCCGTGCAACGCATGTCCTCAACTCTCACTGGCCAGGTTTCACTTCCATATATCATCACACTACGTACACATGCCTGATCGACTGTTCCCTTGGTCGACAGCAATAACGCTCTGCTGATTAGTAATGGCAGAAGTTCCCTGAATCCACTCTTAACTCTTGCTATCACAACAGCACCAGCTCCTCCCTGTGCTCCAATTTAAATGATTGAAGAAAATGAATATTTAATTCCAATATTTTTTTTTTTAATTCCAGAAAAAAATGTTGAGTAAAAAGAAAAAACGAAAGGGACGTGTATTGATTTTCAATAACGATTGGGACTCGGATGATTCTTCCGATTCTGACTATGAACCCGGTTTCGAACCTATCATCAAGCAGTAAGTATTGCTTCATCCGACAATATAAATATAAAATTAATCCTAAATTTAGCAGATTTTTTTTTCAACTTCAGTAAATCATTCCAAAAATGCGAGTGGTCTGCTGATTGGTGAATATCCGCTGCGTTTGTTTTTTTTTTGGGGGGGGGGGGAAGCAGATTTCCATGAACAACACGAGTCTCATCTCATCCATTTTTTGGTACTATTTGCCTAAAATACACTACTTTTATTCTCTCCCTGAAGTCAAGGAGAAGCTTCCTCAGCCATGTTGAACCCTTAACAACATCTCAGGAAGAGACTAGACAACAGCTGTGGACCAGACGGCTAGAGAATGGCCCTTCTCCTACTGAAGCACTCCTGGCTCAGAAACACCCCGGGTCCAATGGAAAACATGCAACCGGCTGAGAATGGGAATGGGGTGATCAAAAGTTGCTATAACTATTACCTATTTAGCAGGTGTGCTGATGCAACATCATACTAATACCTACTCACACTCCGATGGATACTGCACCCCATAGACTGGTATTGTCTTGGCCTTCGGGGCTTGATTTACGCCGGTTTATGGGTCTGTCCTGTGCAGTTCTAGGAGGTCCACCCTCCCAGGCTTCGCCTCCCCTCTTTGGGGAGGAGTAAGTTTATTGCTTACTGTCTGAGGCGCCCCTACCGGGGAATGCCGACGAGGCTGCCCAGGCAATTTTTAATGGCCAGAGTGCTCACCTCTCGGGCGCTGGCTTTTCAAACCCCACTTTTCCGACCCGACCTTGGGTCACATCTTACTTGTGGGAGTAAGATAAAAACTGGCCTTGTGCCTAACTCCTGGAGAGGAGTAAATCAATACTCACACTTGCCAACAGGCTCGTTGCAGATGTGAAACAAGTTGCAGTTTGACACATTTTCGTTGAATATTATATTAAATAGGCATTTTGTTGGAATGTGCCATATTTGAAACAAAAAGCATTTAAGGGTTAAGATATTCCTTGGTTTTGGGATTGAGTTATGTTTTGAAACAAAAAGCATTTCAGGATTAACTTTGAAGATCTAACGAAATTATGTCGTAATATAAATTAAATAAAGGGAGATAATTATTAAACAGAATTATCCCCCTTGCATCATAAACCGATTTTTTTTTTTAAGATACTGCCATTAAATTTATGCATTTAGCGATGAAACTTAAATGTGACAGACCAACGGATGGGTTGACAGACGGACAGAACCTCTTATAGACCCTATTTACTTGCTTCTTACTACAGCAAGACATGACGCAAAGCTGGAAGTTGGGGAAAACCAGCTCCCCCGGTGGGGAACTCTGGTCAGGTACACAAAAATAGCCGTGAACAGACCCATTGAAATTCCCCGGTGGAGGCGCTTCAGGCGATCTGCAATAAACTGTCCACCCCCTAACGAAGAAGGAGGAGATAATGCCTGGGGGGATCTCCTAGAACTGAGTCACCCACTACCTCATTCTGACAAAGAAAGGTCTGATAGATCGAGTCAACCTTGGCTGATATAACAACTTGCCAAGACACATGTGTATATGTTTCTCCCACAAGTTGTTTTAAGTAGTGCTTATTTGACATGGAGAGAGTCTACATTGTTCAAACTGCTGTGCATCGTATTTTGTTGCAATGACAATTTGTTGTTATGGACTGGACTGCTGATAATTTGTGTTCTTTCTTTATATAGTGTAGGGATCGGCTTTCAGAAGGTTAGCTCCAAATCTTAATTTTAGTTTTGCCGCATCATATATAACATCATATACCACAATGCAACACACACTACAACACTCACAGATAATTGGTTTTCTTTTATAGAAATTTATTTTCTGCTTTGTTTGTTTACAGAAAGAAGCCAAAGTCTGTCCGCATGGAACCAAAAAACGTTAAGCATTTTGATGACATCAACAGCGTACCTGTAGACATTTGGGTAGAAATCTTCCGCTATTGTGTCAAATCAGAAGGAGCCTTACCTTTTCTTGTCAGGTGAGTAAATCAAACAACTTTTCGCATGTATAATGGAAGAAAGTATCGGACATTGGATGCCAAGAGTTTATTTGGTACTTCTTGATATAGCACTCCCCGGTAAATCCGCTAAGTAAAATTCTGATTTTTAGAAAGACATATTTGTTATAATGATTAAGATCCACGAAAAAAAAACGTTAACAAAATTTTACGGAAAACAATCCAGTAGTTTTTTTGTATTATTTAAGATATTCAATTTTTTTATTCAAATCCGTAGATGATTTCAGAGCGGCCATTTTTTTTTGAATATTGGGGAGTAATCGCTTTTGATGGAAATGGTGAATTCTTATTCAGCAAAATGTATGTGGCAACAGAAATTGGATAAATGGAATATCTTAATAAAAAAAAATACTAGATTGTTTTCCATAAAATTTGGTTACCATTTATTTTTTTTCACCATACCAAGTATGTATTTCCAAAAATTAGAATTTTATTTAGTGTATTTACCACAAAGTGTTATGTTAAAAAGCACCCGTTATTTTTTATATTTCCTCAGTTGTCCTAACTGAGTCTTGTATTTAGTTTTAAGCGTCTACCCAGTGAGACACTCGATTTACAGATTTTTTTTGAACATTTGAATCTAAGTTTTCTGTGATTTGAAACCTTTTTCGACGTGTATCAATTCCATTTCGCCATTATTTTTTTGGTCATTTGAAGACTTTTTGCATGAAGTTTCGATTTGATGGTGTACGGTTTTGAATTGACAACAATCTCACGTGATGGGAGGTTTTATTTACTGCCTGAATTCTTTCATTTTGGGTGGGGGGGGGGAGTTCTCCTAGAAACATGTGTTAGTTGTTCTTTGCTTCGAAACTCACATTAAATCACAGTATGACGTCACTTTCATCTGTCATTTTATTCATAGCAAATCTATTAAAAATTTTGAAATAACTTTTTAAAGGTTTGAATATTGAGCTTCATTTTGCTGTGGAATTTGATTCCCATAAGAATCGATCTGAATAATAAACGAATTAACTAAACTAAAGAAAAGGCTTGGTGTACATAAGAGATATAAAATATAACAACTCCCTAAATGCACTATTCTCTCATGCATAAAAACATGATCATTCTTTTAACTGTAAACAAGCTAAACTCATTAATTTCATTTCAAATAAATGTTACCAAAGACTTCTTGAATCAGCACTCATATGATAAACTCTGACACAATTAAACAACGTATCGGCTTCTACAATTTATCTCCTTTAGTAAGCAAACTTATATTAACCGAACCAAATTTGAATTTAGATCCAGGTTAGCTATTTTACACCACATTCCAAACAAAACTTTGTACATAACATCGATATTTGAAAAAAAAATAATTCCAATTCATAAACTTCCAATTAGAAAACACAACAGATTCTAAAATAAATTTGTGTGTCTGATTTTGATTTCCTAAAGCGGCCACGCACTCGAAGTTCAAAATTTAAAATTGTGGATATTCTGCTACTAAGAATTTGAGTTTAGTTTGACATATGCGAACACATACTGGGAGCATGTACGGCATGAAAAGAAACTGGAATCTTAGGAAGATCTCCATCATCCCATGAAATCCCCACAGC
The DNA here is from genome assembly GCA_963556195.1 of Sepiola atlantica. Taxonomy (NCBI): domain Eukaryota; kingdom Metazoa; phylum Mollusca; class Cephalopoda; order Sepiida; family Sepiolidae; genus Sepiola; species Sepiola atlantica. Next base: position 7,865,918 of record OY744540.1, on the reverse strand, counting down.
TACCTATCTGGAAAACGCAGCTGTCAAACCTGACATTGTCATATGGAACAAGAGAGAGAGTGGCAACTTTGGTTGAGGTCAGTGTCCCTAATGATGGGGGCCTAAACAGAGCTGAAAGGGAGAAAATAACAAAATATCAGGGTCTAATGTATGATATGAAAAGAAACTGGAACCTCAAAGAGATCTCCATCATTCCAGTTATCATAGGAGCCACTGGACTCATGAAGAAGAACTTGAAAAAGTATTTAGCAAGTATACCTGGTGAACCAAGTGCAAGAGAAATCCAAACAACTGCACTCAAGGGAACAGCCAGAATCCTGAAAAGAGCTCTCGGTTGGAGTCTGTAAATAGCGGGTGATCGTATGGCATTTGGAAGAATGCCCCGTCTCCAGCAAATGAATGAAAAAAAAAATTTAAAAAAAGGAGCATGTACAGCATGAAAAGAAACTGGAATCTATGGAAGAACTCCATCATCAGTAATTATTGGAGCACCAGCACTAATGAAAAATAATTTCAAAACCTGTCTGGCGAATATACCCGGTGAACCAAGTGCAAGAGAGATACAAACAATTGCACTTAAAGAGACGGTTAGAATCTTAAAAAGATCCTTCGGCTGGAGTGTCTGAAATAGCCGGTGAATGTCTTGCATAATCATCCTTCGACAAAGTCTGAACATCGCAAAAAAAATAAGATATTTAATGCTTCGAACTCTTTTTCTCTGAAGAAGAATGTTTTATCATTCGAAATTAATAAGAAAAAAGTAACAAAAAAACATTTAAATGATTTTTAATAAAATATTGCATCTCAAAACGTGGTCTCCAAAGGCATTTGTTTGCCTATTTTCAATTCCTTATATATATATATATATATTTCTTCTCATTAACCCATCATGTCAACCCAATATTTTCATGTACTTGCATGACATTTTTCTTAAAATTATCATCCTGAGGAAGTCTTACAAATAAAGACGAAACGTTGATGAATACATAAAAAAACATCTTTTGGTTTTTCCTTTTTCATTTCCCATTTCCCATATATATAGTCTTGGAAGTTTCTCAACCATTAAAACTATATTAAAAAAAAAACCCCAAAAAACCTTAAGTCCCAAGTCGTTCAGTGGAAAATCACTCATGTAAGTCAATTTAACCTTTTCAGTTATTATATTAGTTTGCTTCTAACATTATTTAAGGGATCATCAGTTGTTTACCATGAAAAACTGTTTCGGGATATATATATATATATATATATATATATATATATATATATATAGTAACATATGGACTCCTGTTTTTACGAAAGCTGAGAATTATAGAACACAATATGCCAACTACTACAAGACTTTCGGATTGAGAATTCTGATATTTTTGTTCTTTTGTTTCAGGGCGACGCGCGTGTGCAGATCATGGTATCAGGCGTCATTAACAATTACGCTTTGGGAAAGAATTGACTTGAGTTTCGGTTGGATAAAGTCAACTGACGTAACGCTTGAGTGGCTGGCTAATAACCGGTTAAAGAATTGCAAAACGCTTAATTTAAGTGGATGGAAAAATTTGACATCAAAAGGTTTGGCGGTAAGTAAAATAGAAACATCAGTCCAAGGGAGATGACTGATATGATCTTGCCCTTACTTCCGGAGAGGAGATTCCCGGAAATTTTTGATAAGGATTTTTTTTTAAAAACTTAGTTCACCCCAAACAAGGCAAGTCGCCACTGTAGACGTAAGGGGCTACTGAGAATTGGGTGAAAGTTTAGGGGGTCATTCTAAATTGGGAGCTGTGCAGCAAAATGCTTGTTCACATTAGTTTTAAATTTCTGCATGTCGTTACAGTCGGGGAAACAGGGAGCAGTGAGGGAGTTCCAAAGACTGGCAGCTTGAGAAAAGAAGTTATTGGAGTAGAATGCTCTCCGGCATCTGGAGACCTCTACAGTGAATAGATGGGATCTAGCTGATTTTCGGGTTGGTCGAGTGTATTTACGTCGAGGGGACACCAGAGCAGCAAGTGCATCAGAGCAGAATCCATTGAAGTACTTGTAAAACAAAACACAAGGATGCAACATTGCGGCGATGGGACAGGGACTGGAGCTTGGTGGATAGTGTGGGACCTATTAGATTAGCGACTCTTTTCTGGACCTTGTCTGAGAGGGAGAGACTAGTGGTTGGTGCACCAGCCCAGATGTGACATCAATTCTCCATGCATGGGTGGATGGTGGCTTTGTAGAGATATAGGATACTGTCAGGTGTGAGACGTTTTCTAACTCGATAGAGGGAGCCCGCCTTCTTTGTAGCAGTCAAACTAAACTTCTGCACATGCATGGAATGAGTTTTTTTACTTTCGGAGTGGAGAGTGCATCTTCTATAAGTTTGGCCGAATAATTCTCGGCGAGATAACTCGCATATCAGTCCAAGGGAGATAACTGAGCTAATTCTACTGTTACATAATTTAGTTGGTAGAAAAATATAATCGATGTAACCTCAAACCTTCTTCAGGTGCGTCTTGTCGAACTCAGTAGAAGTATGGATTTAAAGCACCCCAAAATAAGCACCGACCAAAGGGACACTTTTTTCAGTAACACCGGATTTTTGAACTTTTACTTCCGGTTGAGTTGAATCGTAAACAGAACAGACACGCAGTTTTATAACTTTTAGATCACAGATTTTTTTTATTAAAGTTAGAAGTTTTACTATTAAAAAAAAGTGTTTATTTGCAAACAGTTTTATTTACAAAATAATTTATTAATTAAAAATGTGCACATAACAAAATTTGCTTTTTAATAAAAATATGTATTTTTTAAATTTTATTTTTAATTATTTTTTTTTTTTTGTAGTTTTTAATCCTTTTTTTTTTTATTTTTCAATCATTTTATAAATTTTCTACTCGCATTCATTGGTATTTCATTTTCTTTTCATTTTTTGTCTTCATCATTTTTGCTTATCCTTTTCAAATCTTATTTTTCATTCTTTCTTCGTAGGCTATAGCTATGAATTGCCCTCAACTCGAAGCCCTTGATATTTCGGGCACATCCAAGAAAGTGTCGGAAGGATTTCTTACTTTAGTCAAAAATTGTCCAAAGCTAAAAAATATTAATTTCTCAAAGAGTTTGGTAAGTAAAAAGGGGACTTTCTCTATAAAATAGCTGTTACACCCACTGACAACCTTGGCAAATTTATAATGTAAAGATCAACGTTTCTCAACCTTTTTACACTTGCGTAACCCTTAAAATCAATGCCATGTCTTATTTTTTTATCAGCGTAGTTCACATGGTAAATATTTTTGAATAACTGGTTTACAGAAAAATTAATACCTTTTTTTTTGTCAAAGTCTTCAGTAAAATTCATCCTTTCGGTGCTTCTGCTGTTTCACAATAACTATAAAATATTTAAAGAAATGTATAAACTTTGTTATGTACTTACGTGTTTGTACTGAGGAAGTTTGAAATCTCCTTATTTGTCCTTCCAGCATGGATTCCAAACAGAACTCTTTGTCTCTTTCACAAATATGGAGATCCAAAATTGTCCATAATCACTTATTCTGAAGTAAAAATATATATATATATATATATATATATATATATATATATATATATATATGATTATTTTTATTTACACAGACATGTACAAAATCTGCGACACTGGCATGTCGATGTTATCGATCAACAGCTTCTTTCCAAATATGATCTAGGGTTAAGATCGGATTCTAACTCTGCCTGATGAGATCTCAGTTTGTAATAGCTGTTGATCGATAACATCGACATGCCAGTGTTGCAGATTTTGTACATGTCTGTGTAAATAAAAATAATCATATATAAAAGCTCTATTGGATATTGAGCACTTTTTATAAACCCAGTTGAAATTTTTGGATTACTACCTTGTGGATGTTTTACCTGGATTATTATTATTATTATTATATATATATATATATATATATATATATATATAGTCACTGCTTTCATGAAGAAATAACTCTGGGCTGGGATCAAGGTGTAATATCTGTTCTGTCAGAGGAGGAGCGGTCCTAACAATTAATAAAAAAAATGTGACGTTTTTTAACACAAACAAAGAAAAAAAATGTGACGCTAATTAAAAGTTAATGAAACTTTATTAAAAATTAGCGTCGCATTTTCTTTCTTTCTTTGAGTTAAACCATAACATTTTTTCATTAATTGTTATAAAGTTTGTGACATGTAAATAAAAGCGTTTAAAAGTTATCTTTAATGAGACTGTATTAAAAATTACATTAACATTGTGACATTCACAAAAACAGTCGCATTTTCTTTCATGCAGCGATAAAAAAAGTTATCTCCCTTGCCAAAGTTTCAGCGGATTCGGAATAGTGGCGTGTAAGAAAAACAGAGTTATCTCCCACAGCTCGGTTAAGTTTTATCCAAAAGTGTCCCAACCTGAACAACCTGCATCTCTTTAATAAAACCTTATATAAAATGTTCTACTCAATTCTGGGCACCAGTCGCTCAACACGTGAATTGGGAATCCTTAGGTTTTTCTACTTCGGTACGAGAGAAAAAAAAATGAATAAAAGTAAAATTGAGTTCTAATTGCAGTCTTCTGAAGGTTGAAGGTTCAATCCTCGGTGCGGGCGATGCTAGGAATTGCGAATCATTGAAGACTTCTACCCAGTCATGGCTGATGGAACGAGAGCATGCTACCCCCGTGGATTAAATAAAGGGTTCCGTTCGAAATTCCGTGCAGATTCCCGAATTCAACATAAAAATTCTCGAATTCGACAAGGTGCACTTGTAGAAGGTCGGCGGTTACATTGGCCGGTCGAAACGTTGCGAAAATAACAACCAAGATGAGAATAGTAGTCCGAATAATTCAAATCATATCTCAAAAATTCTTCAACATCATTTCAAAATTGTATTTAAAATAAAAAATAGTTAAAGTACAGAATAGTTAACAAAGCCCCTCCTCCCCCTCCTTCTCATATTAAGCGGGGGGGAGGGGGGCTTTGTTAACTATTCTGTACTTTCACCAAAATAATCTTTTAACGGCATAGTAAAAAGAAAAGAAAAAGTAAAAATAGCAAAACAAAAATGGAATAAAAAAGACTCCCGGGCAACGCCGTGTTGGTACAGTTAATAACTAAATAAAATAGAAGTTATGGAAATGTTTTAGCGATAAATCTGTGTTGTTTTCTCTCTCGTATACATTTATGGTCGCCTTCCGTTCGATGTTTATTATTACACAATATTGCAATATTATGATATTGAATTGTATGAAATCAGATTGATTCTTTTTTTTTATCTCTCTATGCAGGTTTTGGACAAAAATCACATTCCCCTCGAAGAACTTCTAAACCATAATTCCAGCATCATCACTCATCTAAAAATTGGACACATCACAATTTTGCCTCAGAAAATGCATCCAATCTTCAACACCTTGTTGGTAAGAATCACCTGTTTTGAATCGGGTTTAGTGACTGATTTTAATCTGCCAGTTGTGCCAAATGAGGATTGAAGACACACTACATAATTTGTTTGAAAAAGGAAAAAAAAAGAATATTGTAGAGGGGGTGATCTATTCTGTTCTTGACGGCCCCTTTCTCACAGAAGAGACGTTGATAGTCTTTCTCTACTCTATCATTATTTTCATGGCAAGTGCTCAAACGAGCTCAAATCGCTAAAACATTCACAGTAAGAACTCGTCTAGCTACAACCACTGCAAGAAACTTCCTTTCTTCCTCTACCATTAAAATAACGATAGAGCAGCAACGGGCTGCTCCTAAAACCAAATGGAACTTCCATGAGCAGTTTCTTTACGATTTAAATTCAGCAATGCTGGATGGCATCACAGAACTGAATTGCTGGATTTAAATCAACGACTTTCCTGGAACAATGCAAAAACGTTCTCTGCGCATTTCTCTGCTGTCTTTTTAAAATTCGCTCCTTTCTCCAGCTCATTTGCTTTTGACACCTGACGATGATTCGATGAAGAATCGAAAACGTTCATGAAACCTATGGAACATTTATTAATTTTTTTGATTTTAATACAAAAAAGACCATCAGAAAAATTGAAAAAAATATAAAAAGGTATAATTAAACAGGCGAATTCTGTAATTTTTAACAATGTTTGCATAAATGAAAAAATTATGCCTAAATACACACAATATATATATATATTTAAAAAAAAAATCTATTTACATTATATTATGATTTGTTGGTGTTGTATGCGTTGATGTGAAAGGAAGAGATGCGTCTTAGTAGGTGTTCTTTGACTCTTATATGTAGGGGCCTCACCGTGCTACCGATGTAGAATTTGTTGCATTTGGTGCACTGTATGTGATATACAGTGTGTGTGCGATGGCATTTGCCTGTGGGGAAACCCCGAAGAGGGACGCAACATGCTCTTTCCAACACCTGCTTCCTGAAGCTGCCGCACTTCAATGACAAGATCACCACAGCTATCTGCAAAGAGAATTTCGACACTCAGTTAACTAACACATACCGGGCCGTCACTGCGGTAACAATTAACAACACGCAACACCAATTACAACAATACACCCTGCACCCTAGCGAACTGCCCCATCAACACCACAGGCAAATGTCACCGCACAGACACTGTATATTGCATATACGTGGTCACTAAAAAACATAAAATCTAGGATATAAATAATTATTTATTTCTAACTACTTTATATGGCATAATCGTTAGAGTATTTGCTAATGGGCCAGGAGACCGGTGTTCAATCCTCGGTCGAATCATGCTCAAGACATGTGTGTAACAAATTTTCTCCAGACAGTAGAGTGCATAACACTGGGTAGAATAAATCACAAGATAAAAAACGGTACAGGTGTGAGAAGTTTTCTAGCATGGTAAAGGGAGCCCACTTTCTTTGCAGCAGCCTTGGCAATGTCTTCTATGTATTTGTTCCAATTCATGTTACCTGTGAATATTAAGCATTTGCATGCTTTGGTATGCACGCCCAGTTGAATCGACATTTATGAGAAAAGCGGATAGCAACATAAATCCTTGTCCCATCGCCGCAATGTAGCATCCTTATGTTTGGTTTACAAATACTTCAATGGATTATGCTCCGATGAATTGGCTACTCTGGTGCCCCCTCAACGTAAATTCACTAGGTTAACTCGACAATCAACTAAATCCCATCCATTCACTGTGGAGGTCTCCAGATGCCGGAGAACCTTCTACTCAAATAGCTTCTTTCCTCGTGCTGCTTGCCTCTGGGGCTCCCTCCCTGTCCCCTGTTTCCCCGACAGTACTGACATGCAGAAATTTAAAATTAATGTGAACAGACATCTCGCTGCGCAGATCCCAATTTAGGCTGACCCCCCTCAACCTTCTCCCTGTTTCTTTTTTCTCAGTAGCTCCTTACGTCTACAGTGGCGGCCTGCCTTGTTTGGGGTGAACCATGTTAAAAAAAAAAATATATAAATTTTACATTGACTTTGAAGGTAAGTTTATATATGGACGTGTATTCTTCTAGTTTATAATAAACTTAATTTGCACCAGTTATATGACTCGTTACGAAGATTAGGATCAAGATATACATGCTACTAAACCTTATGTCTAGAATCCTTTTTCCAATTTTGATAAAAGTTCATCGAAGCATTTCAATCGTTGGTCAAGTCATACGAAAGACTCAAAAAATGATACTTGATGCCCCGTTTCTAAACACTCGACATTATAAGATGAGGATCAAGGGTAAGTGGAGTGATCCTGGGAAAGAAGTGACGCCCTCCCCTACACCTCAGTGTAGTAGCAAATGAGAAGGGAGCCTTCACGTCTCCCTCGACTATGATCGACCACTTTACTATTTCACCTACTTTGTTATATTTTTCTACGTCAAATAAAGTTGCTTTTTTTTTTGTTTTTTACAGTAGAAATTTTTTCCTTCATTGTTGTTTATTTTTTGTTACAGCTAAACTGCCACAACCTTACGAGTCTTGAATTGGACAACGTTAAATGCTGTCGTCTTGTCATTCATATTGAAGACCTGCAGACGTCCCTCCCAAAATTGGCGATTTTAAAAATATTCAACTGCCCTTTAGTATTTCCAAAGATTTCTCGGGAAGAAATAGTAAGACTATTCTTTTTATTTTTTTTATCCAGATATTGATAGGTGTAACAGCAGTCTCTCTCTTTCTCTCTCTCTCTCTCTCTTTCTCTCTCTTTCTCTCTCTCTCTTTCTTTCTCTTTCTTTCTCTCTCTTTCTTTCACTTTCTTTCTCTCTCTTTCTTTCACTTTCTTTCTCTTTCTTTCACTTTCTTTCTCTTTCTTTCTCTCTCTTTCTTTCACTTTCTTTCTCTTTCTTTCTCTCTCTTTCTCTCTCTCTCTTTCTTTCTCTTTTTTTCTATTTCTTTCACTTTCTCTCTCTTTCTCTCTCTCTTTCTTTCTCTCTCTCCCTCTTTCTCTCTCTCCCTCTTTCTCTCTCTTTCTCTCTCTCTTTTTCTTTCTTTCTCTCTTTCTTTCTCTATCTCTTTCTTTCTCTCTCTTTCTTTTTCTTTCTCTTTCTTTCTCTCTCTCTTTCTCTCTCTGTGTATATATATATATATATATATATATATATATATATATATATATATATATATATATCTTTCTCACTGGATGTGTCTGCTTTCTTTTGTATCTGTTTTTCTCCCCACTCACTTTTTTGTAACTAAAATTAAAATCTGAACTTTGTACCAATCCCCACACTATTATCAATTTAAAAAAAAAAATTTCTTCCATTTACTGTCGATTATGTAATAATGTTCATAAAAAAAAATGAAACTCTCGTTTAAGGAGCCCCCCCCCCCCCTCCTTAAACGAGAGTTTCATTTTTTTGTAAGCTTCAAATGATCAAAATTCTCTGAATTTTGAGGATTAGCATAGTTTAAATATTAAGATCAGATTTAACATTCTCATTTGGGATATGCTCCCTCAGGAATGCCTAAAACAATTTCAAGGGGTTGGACTTTCAAATACTTCGAATCAATCAAGAACATTGGCTGATATGGTGTAAACACAGCATACATGTCTGAAGTTATGGGCTTGGAAAAAGGGTAATTTAGTGTGGTAAACTCCGATTTGTTCTGGTGGGGGTGGGGGGTAAAATGACCAGAAATGGCATTTTTTTTTTTAAATATCTAAAACTTTGGCTTGCTCCCTCGAAGGAGGACTGGAAAATGTTCACCAAATTGGACAAAATTGTCTTTTTCACAAATATCGACGCAAGTTTTTCCCCAAAAGTTGTGATTAATGATTGCTTATATTTTTCGAGTAGTAGTGATCGCAAGAGGAGACAACTCATGATTTACTTGTTTAATTTATTTTTTTACAGGCTGAATCACCAGGTTTTCAAAACCTTAAACAATTAAGCTTGAATATCGACCAAGTTTCACACGATGCAGTTCAAAATATTTTGATGAGGTAAGACATTTTGAGTGAGGAAAACAGATTATTTCATATTCAATTGTTTGTATATATATATATATATATATATATATATATTCATGCAAACATTGTTAAAAATGACAGAATTTGTCTGTTTAATTACACCTTTTTTGATTTTTTCAGTTTTTCTGATGGTCTTTTTGTATTAAAATCAAAAAAATTAATAAATGTTTCATAGGTTTCACGAACGTTTTCGATTCTTCGTCGAATCATCCTCATGTGTCAAAAGCAAATGAACAAAAAAGCTGGAGAAAGAAGAGAATTTTTAAAAAGATAGCGTCGAAATGTGCATAGAACGTTTTTCGCATTGTTCCAGGAAGTCGTTGACGATTTAAATTCAGCAACGCTGGATGGCATCACAGAACAAAATTGCATTACGTTAAGCATTTAAAAATGTTACCACTGGTTTCATATGTGATGTTGTTAATTTTAGGTTGTTGTGTTTTTATGTAGATAGCTTCGAGTATTTTTAATTTTTTTTTTAATTGCTTTCAGAATGTAATATTTTTATGTTATTAACTAGAATTTTTCTTAAATCAGAGGGAGGGCAGTTATGTTTTTTACAACAAATGTTTGCTACAGACTCAGAAATGACGGATAGATTTCAACCAAACCTGATATACAGATAGACTATGACCCAGGGAGTGTCGTAAATATGTGTGCATTTTTTTAAAACTTAGTTCACCCCAAACAAGGCAAGTTGCCACTGTAGACGTAAGGGGCTACTGAGAATTAGGGTGACAGTTTTGGGTGTCTTCCTAAATTACAGCTGTGCATCATCATCATCATGACCACACCACCAACCCATCATCATCACAACCACCACCACCACCCCGTCATCATCATCATCATGACCCTAACCACCACCACCTCCACCAACACTACCACCACCACCACCACCCCATCATCATCATCATCATCATCATCATAATCATCATCATCATCATGACCCTAACCACCACCACCAGATGCTTGTTCACGTTAGTTTTAAATTTCTGCATGTCAGTACAGTCGGAGAAACAGGGATCAGGGAGGCTCTATGGCATTTGAGGACCTCCACAGTGATTAGATGGGGTTTAGCTGATTGTCGAGTTGGTCGAGTGTATTTATGTCAAGGGGGCACCAGAGCAGCAAGTTCATCGGAGCACATTTACATTGAAGTACTTGTAAAACAACCACAAGGATGCAACACTGCGGCGATGGGACAGGAGCTGGAGCTTGGTGGATATATAAATTTCTGCATGTCGGTACAGTCGGGAAAACCGGGATCAGATTTAATTTACTCTAATTGTTTTTATGGTTTTTTTTTTGTTCAATTTTTAGAGTGTTGAGGAATACCTACGAGCTCGAAGTTTTGGATCTCACCAATTTTGGTGCAATTACACCTGAAACGATGACCTACATCGTTTCAAATAAACTCACCTACCTCCAATTGCCAGCGACTGTGATTACAGATGGCGTCACTTTTGCAAAGGTACAGTCGGGCTTCTTTGGTTTTCTCTTGTTTTGTTTTTGTTTTTTTTTTGGGGGGGGGGGGTAAGTTTTTGTATATATTTTTTTTAGATGCATCTGGGTGTGTGTGTGATACTGTAGTGGAAAAGAATCCTTCAAACGCTAACGTTCGCATCTTAGTTATGTTGCCGTATATTAGCTAAGACCTAATGAGATGAAAGTGTCTGTCGAGACCATAATTGCCTTTGCTCGTCAGCTCATCTCATCACCTCTGAACTGCTCTCGCCCGACTTTGACTCCAATCTGATCGTGTCCTCTCCAATCCGCCAATTGCCATAAACTAGCGTACTCTGTCGTAAACTAAAAAAACAAACTGTTGCAAACAACGCTGACTCCTAAATATATTTAGTTTCAACTAGAAATCCTAAGTCCGGCCTTTTCTCTTAGTCACCGAGAGACGGTAAAATGACTCGGCCACTCCTAGCTGGACACCCATAAATTGACCACCAACTGCAAGGCTCCATCCTGTCCCGAGATTTCAAAAGATTGTGCTCTAATGAACTAGCTACATTTGTACGCACCCCCCTTCCCCCCCCCCCCCCCCATCCCTCAACTTAACAAATTCTTGTTGAGCCATCCGCTTAAATGATCAAATTCCGCCCAGTTTCAAAAATCGTTACAAATCTTCACGGTGTTCTCTAACCGTCTGCCTGACAAATTCGTTAACTGTAATCCTCGAGTGGCTTTTGGGCCTTGATAAGTGTTGACTCGTTGATATATAAAAAAAAATGTATTATTTTTTAAAGCAATTAATTCAAAGTATATTTTTCTTCTTGCAGTGGGCCCATACGTTAGACACTTTGGATCTGTCTCGTACTTTTCCCCGAGGTCAAGTCAACAAGCTGATCCAGAATTTAGTGGACGCTGGATGTTCGAATATCACTCGAATCGACGTCTCCAATACAGAATTGTCATTGAAAATCCTTCAGTAAGTAAAATTACTCTCATGCGTTTCATGTAAATCTGATGAATTTAAAAAAATTTTTTTTTAAACCTAAGTAAAAAATATTTGAATTAATAATAAAATTTCTACAGGGTGACCCCCCCTCCCCCTCCCTCCATTTCAATTTTTACTTTTTAATTTCTATAATTTTCAAGTTATAAATAAAACTAGAAGGCTGATCCGGCATTGATTCGATAATTAATGGAGACCGCTATCTACCCTTTCTCCCAACCCTGAACTCTATATTACTATTTTTATATAGAGTTCTATAATTTTCAAGTTTTTCTTCTTTATTTATCTACTAGTCATATACTAATATGTACTAGCTAATACACCTACTAGTCAACCTATCCACCTTAATATCTAATACTACAACATTACATTTATAATTCATGCTCTTCTTGACATCCCGCACCTACACCATTTTATGTACCTTATATAAACTAAATTTCAACTTTGTAGATCTTTACTAAGAAAGTTATGGGTGCACATACAAACACACAAACATGCATACAGACTTGGATTATTCGGACTACTTTTTTCACTTTGGTCATTATTGTCGCCTTTGAATATATGATGTAACGTCCACCCGATATCATCAGCTTCCTGTCAGAGTTAACCCCCCTCCTTATCTCTTTTCAACTCTCGTCTACAGCACTTTCTGCCTAATAACTAATATGTACTAGCCAATATATATATACTAGTCAACCTATCCACCTTAATATCTAATACTGCCACATTACATTGATAATTCATGCTCTACTCAACGTCCCACACGATTTTATGCATTAGCTGAGAAAGTTATGCGTACACATACCAACGCCCGAACAGACTTAGATTTTTCGGACGACTATTTATATCTTGATCATCATTAACACAATGTTTTGTCCGATGTAACCTCCGACCTTTTTTAGGTGTATCTTTTAAAACTCTGGAACCTTTGTCGAACTCAGGAACCAATACAGAATATTGAACTGAACCCTTTATTTAATCCGCAAAGGTAGATTGTTCTCGTTCCATCAGCCATAAACGGGTAGGAGTGTTGAGTATCACCTGTAGTGAGGATTGAACCCTCACCCTCTAGAAGACCGTCACTTAGAACTGATGTTTTACTCACTTTTATCCGTTGCGCCACGAGTCTCGTAGGTTTGTAAAAGGAAAGCGATGTTGTCCTTTTATCTTCAGTGACGAAATGAAATAACAAAAAAAAAACTCTGCTTGCAACAATAACAACAAAAAGTTTATTCAAAACGGTTTCCTATACCGTCTGATTTTTTTTTTTTTTTTCAATCTACCAAAAAGCTTTTTAGGAATACATATATAGTACTGCAAGATTAAAAAAAAAATACCAAATTTATTTTGGTATCTCAATTAGTACCCGAGTTATGGCCATTGAAAGTTGGTCAGACATTGCGTTTTGTGTGACACTAAACAAAAGACCAACTTAATCAGTGTATAACTGAAGATAAAAGCTTTATATAAGTGAAAACTCTTCATAAATATAATGCCATAGTTCATTAAAAAAAAAGATTATATAGATGGAATGAATAATTCTTAGATATACCCAGTCTTAAACATTGGTGAAAATCACATGCCGTCACAAAAATTGTGGAAACGATACAGAAGAGCAACTTTGACTGTTTATATTAGTTTTATTTTAAAAGCTAACACATTGAAACTTCTTATTATGATTCATAACATCATACAGATTAAGCTACATTTTTTTTTCATTAGTACATTCATAAAAACCTTTTATTTCTAGCATGTAAACATGGCCCGAGGCCCAATTTTGCAGTTGGGCAGAAAAATGGGTCAAATGTACACGTTACCAAACTTTTTTTTAAAAGTTACCCATTAAAGATACAAGCCTGAAACTTTTATACTTGACTAATTTTAGGATGAGGAATTAAAAAAAAAAGGTTTTCTTTCTAATATTGGATAATTTTACGGCGTGATCCAACTTTCGGCATGTAAAAAAATAAAAAGGGATTGACATCGAAACATGGAAATTTTTTATAGAATAGAAATCAAGTTTAAACCTAATCTTTTTTTAGACGTGCACCATTTATACTTATTGCTACTTATATTTATTTACGAGTGTAGATTGTTCTCATTCCATCAGCCCTGACTGGGTAGAAATGTTAGATAATTTAAATTCTTACTTTTAGTTACAAAATTTTTTTTTTTTTTACAGGATGGTGCTAAAAAAATGGAAAAATTTGGAACATCTAAACATTTCTCAGTGTCGAGATCTTCCGCGTGGAATCAAACGCGTCTACTTAGGGAAAGAAGTCGAGAGTCTACGAAATAAAATTTTGTGAAAGAAGAAAAAGAAGAAATAATTGGTTATAATCAAGGTCATACCTATAAGAGGCCTTGCAACCACACAACTAGGAACCACAAATGAAGGCCAGCACATGGTAACCTAAATTACTAAGAAATATCATTTACTAAGGAAATTTTTAAGTTGTAATAATAGCCAGTTGTTATTAGGTTATTATTACCTAATAACCACTGGCCTGTGGTTATTAGGTAATTATAGGCAGTAGTTATTAGGTAATAATAGCCTGTGGTTATAAAGTAATAATAGCCAGTGATTATTAGGTAACAATAGCCAGTGGTTATTAGGTAATAATTGCTAGTGGTTATTAGGTAATAATAACCGGTTGTTATTAGGCAATAATAGCCGGTGGTTATCATGTAATAATAGCCGGTGGTTATTAGGTAATAATAGCCGGTGGTTATTAGGTAATAATAGCTGGTGGTTATTAGGTAATAATAGCCGGTGGTTATTAGGTAATAATAGCCCGTGGTTATTAGGTAATAATAGCCCGTGGTTATTAGGTAATGATGGTCAGTGATTATTATGTAATAATAGCCTGTGGTTATTAGGTAATAATAGCCTGTGGTTATTAGGTAATGATGGTCAGTGGTTATTAGCTGGTTTAGAAATAACATTTATTCATTGGCTTTGTGCGGTACTCGTGTGGACGGTTAATGACAATTATTTGCTGACATTGGATTTGAAGACGACCATATTGTAGTCTGCAGAGAAGCAGTCCCCTGGTAATGTGTTCCACAGATCGGAATTTCCATTTGACGCTAGGCACACGGAGGAAGAAAGTAAAGTTTAACAAAAATGATTCACAACTCTTCAAAATTCATTTGTAAACAGGATTATTTTGACGAAAACCTGTCAAGAAACCATTTTTACGTTAAACTTACGTGTTGTAGTGTGCAGAGAAGCAGTCCCATGGTAATCTGTTCCACAGCGTAGACATTTTTCTGACACTTTAAAGCACCTGGTTACAGCTAGTTTTTCATACCATCCAGGGGTTGACTTGGCGATCATTCTGGCAACGTAGGAACTGACCTGAACCACCAGACTCTTCTTTGTCGGAATGAGGTATGGTCCGGCTCTGTCCTAGGAGGTGCACTAGTCCAGGCATTACCTCCTCAAGAGTGGAGGTTAGTCTATTGCCAATCATCTGAGGTGCTCCTAATGCTGACGAGTCCATTCTTGGCTATTTTTGTACGCCAGCATTTGGTGATCTTGTTTTCCCTACCTTTTGGGCTAGAAAGCAAATAAACTCCACTTTGATGTGGGTGTCTTCAGCAATTGCTTTTATTGTTTATCGTTAAGAGTGCATGGCCGTCCTTTACCTTCATCATCTTCAAGAGTCTTATAATCACCATGGAATTTCTGAAACCACCTTTGTACTGTCCAATCACTCGTGGACTTTTCTACCCATGCTCTGTTTGCTTTTGTTTTACAGAAAATAAGGAAAAGAGTTTTATTTTATTTTAGAGTGAAACGAGACTCACTTATGGAGCCTAGTTGCATGGCTGTCAGTCCTTGTATAGGTATCACTTCATCGATTGTATCAAAAATTGTTGTTTTTTATTGATATGTAATTTTTTAAAAAAATCTTTATACTTTTGATAATTATTTTATTTTTAACTTTCGATTTAAAAAAAAAAAATTTTTTTTATATTAAACCGAAGCGAAATTTTTTTATATTTTTGTTCGTTGTTATTTTTTTTAACAAAATTTCTTCCAAACAATCTGGAAGTATGTGATACAGAAAAGAGTTTAGGCGTTACACTTTTGTTCCAGGCAATGCCGGATAGCCTTGCTAGTATCTTATATATAACAAAAAAAGTGTGATTCCCCCCATCCGATTGGACTGACCGGTATCGCTCTATAAACGAAAGGTGCATATGTGAACCTGCGTGCACTGGCTGCAATCGTCCGACTCATTCAGTGTTGCAACAAAGAATGCTCATCCCAAGTAGAATCACAACTCCAGGTTATTTTTTATTTTTTTAATTTTTATTTTTTTACATAGTTCACCCCAAACAAGGCAGGCCGCCACTGTAGACATAAGGGGTTACTGAGAAAAAAGGGTGAAGGTGTGGGGGAGGTGGGGGTCAACCTAAATTAGGAGCTGCGCAGCGAGATGTCTGTTTACATTAGTTTTAAATTTCTCTGTCAGGAAAACAGGAAGCAGGCAGGGAGTTCCAGAGTCCAGCAGCACGAGGAAAGAAACTTTTGGAGTAGAAAGCTCTTCGCCATCTGGGGACCTCCACAGCGTATGGATGGGATTTGGCAGATTGTCGGGTTGGTCTAGTGAAGTATTTGTAAAACAGGCACAAGGAAGCAACATTGCGCCGATAGGATAGGGGTTGTAGCTTGGTGGATAGTGAAGGACTTATCAAATTGGCGACTCTTTTTTGGACCTTGTCTAAGAGGGAGAGACTAGCGGATGATGCACCAGCCAAGATGTGGCAACAATACTCCATGCATGGGCGGATGGTGTCTTTGTAGAGATATAGGATAATGTCAGGTGTGAGGAGTTTACTGGCACGGTAGAGGGAGACCACCTTCTTTGCAGCAGCCTTGGCAATGTCTTCAATGTATTTGTTCCAATTCATGTTATCTGTGAAAGTTAGGCCGAGGAGTTTGAATGATGAACTCTCAGGTAGGGTGTTATTTGCGATGACAATCGGTGGTTGAAGAAGTTTCTTGTAGTTTTTGAAGGAAAGTAGCTTTGTTTTTGCGGCATTAAAAGTTACCATCCATGTTTGACCCCGTTCCACTATAACATATTTATTTGTTGGAGGTAACAAATGAAACTCCCCGGTTGAATGGCAGACTTGCAAAACGAGATTCTTCTTGACCAGAAAGAAGATAAGTCCAATCAGCACAATCCTTCAGCCAAGAGTCCTAGTGGGCCCATCTTGCCTGGATATGCACCTAACTTCAAACTGATCGCCCTGGTCTCTCAAAATCAAACTTCCTGTCAAACCCTGACCGAAAATCTTAAATTCCAGTCTTTCTCACTGGTCACCATTCGACCACCCAAGGGCTGACCGCTAGAGATATCCATTAGACATAACTACCAAACAGTCTACTCATGGGGGGGGGGGTCTTATCATGGAGACAATCTGAACATTACTTTTTGGTTTCAACATGACTGCCTGTTTTTGTGAGGTACTTATTTTATTTCAAAGCGAAACAAACTTCTGGGTGGCCCGAAATAAAATCATGGTTATTTTCACCTTCTTCATCAGTGTTGAAAGACAACCCATAGAGATTAATCTCATTGCTCCTTCTGTGGGGGAGATGGTGCTGCAAAATGCAGAGGTTGGATAACTTATACGTCACAATATTCAAATGGAACGGAACTTCCATGAATAAAGTTTCTTTCTAAGAACTAACCGTTTGTGGAACACAATACCATGGAGCTGCTTCCCATCTGACTATAACATGGTCATTTTCAAGTTCAATGTAAGTGAGTGAATGTAAAAAAAAACTCTTGTTGAGCCGTCCTCTTAAATAATCAAATTCTGCCCAGTTTCAATTATCATTACCAATTCTCACCGTCCACCAAACAATCACATTAACCCTCATCCTCGAGTGGCTTTTGGGCCTTGATAAGCAGTGACTCGTTAGTACATGAAAAGAAAAGACTTTTTAAACAAAAAATTGCAATGATTTTAGTTTTTAAATTGGAAATTTATCAAATTATAAAATTTAATTTCTAAATTTTTCAAGGTTAATTTAAACTGTTTCATGTTTTTCAACTTATTTTATTGATTAATTTTAACTTATTTAATTACTAATAAATATTTTTGCATTGAACTTAAATTATTCAAAGAAATAATTAACTAATTAATTTTCAATGTGAAAACGGTTTTTGCTACAAGAGTCGTCTCCCTTGGTCCAGCCTCGTTCTTATTTAATTTCTATTGATTAACGGGGCATTTATAACGACAGCTAACAGAACAAAAAAGGGGTCAAAAAAACAAATAGACAACAAATAAATGTTACCAAAGTCCAGATAAGTTACTTTTCTACAAACCTGGATAAGTTTATTTGCGTTTTAAGTTATTTTAAAGAGATCTTTTGCTCAAAACAAACCTGGTGTCCATCTATTTAGTTAGAACGAAAAAAAAAAAATGGCTGTTCATGAGCCCAGCACGGGGATCCTTGATAATTGATAAAAAATCGAAAAATAAACAAAATAGTGTTAGAAACACATCCAATAAATGCCACCAATCGTGGGAAAATATAATGTTCTACCAGTATTTTGCTTAATTTCGTTTTCTGAGTGATTATGGAAAGTCGGTAATTTCTACCATTTTTTTCTGTTCTAACTGAAGAGGTTAGGAACATAAACTTTCCTCTCTCCAATTGACCAGTAAATTCTGTTATAATATATCCTTCTTGTGGTCTTTTAATCTTACCGGATTCCAGGAGAAAAATTCATCTAGTCTGGTGGAGTATCCAGCTAAGTGCTGTTACTTAAAGTAACATTACTAGGAGAAGGTGCACCTTTCCGCGTGTGAACCAGTGTATAGCCGTGTGGAGGGGATCTTATTTTGGCTGTGAATACTATGTTATTTTGAATATTTGGTCAGGGTTTACTTGGAAGGTGAAGTCCCCTCATGCCAGGTTGTCCTGACAAACCCTTGTACAGAGAGATCGTAGGTAATTCAAACGCTCCTATATCTTTTCAAAATATATTCAGTGAAATCTATGCTAAAAGTGTTTTTATTTAAAATATCCATCCTGCGTAATAGGTTGAAGATAATAAGCAAAGTTTACTTAGACTCTGGATAAAAGTGTAGCATCTGTTCGATGTCAGGAGACCATTGTTCCGGCATTACCATCTCTTGCCGTCATTATAAGATATTGCATCTATATACTGTCTGAATGTTTGTCAAAGGCGACTTTAAACCTGGATATGGTAGGCATTATCACAACCTCCTCTGGCTGGCTGTTCCAGGAGGCATAAAAACGGACAGGGGATGACATCTAATGGTGAAAGTATCCACAGCCGTCGTGTTGAAATCATCACACGAGCAATAAATGAGTTTATAACGGTAACGGAAAGGTCATTCGTTCTCTATTATAATTAAAATTGGTTTGGTTGTTTGGTTTGGTTGTTTTGTTTTACGGCATATCAACCCTTTTCGGGTTATTAAATGCCGAATGCAGTCATTTTGGTGAAAGTTTTTATGCTTCAAGTTGTTTATATCTTTAAGTATTTATTCATGGTGTTTGGTTGTTTTGTTTTACAGCACATCAACCCTTTTCGGGTTATTTAATGCCGAATGCAGTCATTTTGGTGAAAGTTTTTATGCTTCAAGTTGTTTATATCTTCAAATATTTATTCATGGTGTTTAGTTTGGTTGTCTTGTTTTACGGCATATCAACCCTTTTCAGGTTATTTAATGCCGAATGCAGTCATTTTGGTGAAAGTTTTTATGCTTCAAGTTCTTTATATGTTCAAATATTTATTGATAGTGTTTGGTTTGGTTGTTAAATCTGTTTCTATTTAACCCATAGTTGGGACCCTAACAGGTACTACCACTCCGGGTCAGGGTGGACCTGGGAGCAATGGTAATTAAGAGGAGGCTCCACATTCCCCAAAGTCCGTAAGCCGGATCTCACCATCGGATGTAGTTTAAGGTCATATCCAGGACCGGGAGTAGGGTAGGAAAAATAAAATAAAAAAGGGGAGGGAGAAAGGGAGAGGGGCTGTTGTTTTTGTTTTTGGTTTTGTAGAACATAATTAAGTTTTACAAACAAAAAAAACAAAAAACGTCAATGTAGGTGAATTTCGTCTCAGGGAGCCACAGGGCAGCCTGATCTGGTATCACCAGATTAAAATTGGTAGTGAGGGGGTGATGTTTGCTAAGTGGTTAGTGACGTAGACTGAAAACCTGGGTGTGCCAAGTTCGAATCCAGTTTGTTCCACAGAAACACTTTTATCAAACCTACACCTGTCCTTGTGTCTAACCTCCTCGAAAGGAGGCAAATAAAACAATTAAAGTTGGCTGAAGGGTTAGTAATTAAAGTTGGCTATCTGACTCCATAGATGAATAAAGTAGACAACAACAGATAACATTGAAAGTAGCTTCTTTCAAAGAATTTCAGGCCTGTGGAACTCTCTTCCTGCTTACTGTTTTCCTCCTACTTATAGCCTTGTTTTTTTGTTTCAAGACTAAGGCCAATAAGCATCTCCTGTCTTTTCGATAATCATATTTTGTTCTTGTTAGCTCTTTGCATCAAGTGGCTTCACGCCTCGTCTGGAGCGATTTACATTAAAAAAAAAAAAATTATTTTAAAGGAAATACAGTTGGGAAATTAATACAAAAAATTGGTTTACCCACTCATTTGGGATCGATTTGTGTTTTAAAAAAATGTTTAAATATTGAATAAATTATAAGCAGTTTTAGTTCCGTAAATATTGGTTGTGAGTAAAGAAATGAGGGGTCCGGTGTCAATAAAAAAAAAAATGTCTGTCACTGTAGTAGTAGTAGTAGTAGTAGTAGTATGAAATACTCAACTCGTATATTGAACCAAATACGTACGTATTATAGTATTTTATAAGCGTTTGTGTACATATGAAACCGTAATATACGTCTAATTATGAAATGTGAGAATAAAAAAACTGTTAATTACAAGCTTTTTAACCCAGGAAGAAAACAAAACAAAACCCACGTGGGAGCCGTTCTTTGGTACGGCAGGAACATGTGTGAAAATTCGTTTTAGGGTCACAGATGAACCTAACTTGACCTTTTTACTTTTCAAACTATAACTCTACCCCAAAATTAATTTGTAATTTCAAACATCACAATAATAATCACCAGTCAGCCATTTTAATGCTACAAATAGATTAAAAATATCGGACACGTGTTTACATCGTGACTCTTAGATTCGAAAATAATTTCGAACATCACGAGACTAACGTCAATAGGCTTCTTAATTTGCGTTAATTATGCTTCGTTCTTTTTAGCGTCTTACATCAAGTGGCTTCATGTCTTGTCTGGAGCAACTTCCATACAAAATTTTTTCTTAAATAGAAATACCTTTTATTTTGGGCTGTGCTGAAAAGGAATTAAAAATAATTCATAGGTAATCTTTACAAAAGGATAGATTTTATCGCTGCCGAGTTGGGAAGCCAACGGCATGCACCCTGCTGGTACGATCGCAAAACTAACTGCTGAGGCAGAAAAAGAACAACTTGCATGAGTGATGCAAGAAATAGTCCAACAAATTCTTGTATTCTTACACCAAGACTTCAGCAGGCAAATTACTCGGTGTTAAACCTGTCTATTTACAACAAAAGAAAATAGTACATGAAAATATGTGACTGCTACATTACTCCCTGCTTAGGCTTACTCAGTGGCACATATCAAAATATATGACTGCTACAAGTTCAACCGCACAAAAGTGATATATAAGTCATCGAGAGTAAACAGGCCTTTACACGCTACTTGGAATGGATATCATTTTACATTGGATATCATTTTACATGCTACTTGGAATGGATATCATTTTACATTGGATATCATTTTACATGCTATTTGGAATGGATATCATTTTACATTGGATATCATTTTACATGCTACTTGGAATGGATATCATTTTACATTGGTTATCATTTTACATACTACTTGGAATGGATATCATTTTACATTGGTTATCATTTTACATGCTACTTGGAATGGATATCATTTTACATTGGTTATCATTTTACATGCTACTTGGAATGGATATCATTTTACATTGGATATCATTTTACATGCTACTTGGAATGGATATCATTTTACATTGGATATCATTTTACATGCTACTTGGAATGGATATCATTTTACATTGGTTATCATTTTACATGCTACTTGGAATGGATATCATTTTACATTGAATATCATTTTACATGCTATTTGGAATGGATATCATTTTACATTGGATATCATTTTACATGCTACTTGGAATGGATATCATTTTACATTGGATATCATTTTACATGCTACTTGGAATGGATATCATTTTACATTGGATATCATTTTACATGGAATGGATATCATCAAAATGTTGGGTAGAGTTGTAAGAATCGAGGATTCGTTATCCCCTACATTATTGTTTAACACACGAAATGAATTAACGAAATAACAAAACCTTTTTCCAACAACAACGAAAGGGGTTTATTCAGATCAAAGGTTACCTATACCATTTGGTATAGGTGGAAGAAACTTTGGACAGTGTCCGAAAGAAGAAGAAGGAAATAAGCTCTTAGTTCAAATATCTTCAGGTGAAGATAGCAGGCGCCGTGAGCGTCCAGTGGACGAGGAGGCAGGTGAGAGGTTGAGACGATCGTTCCTGGCTGGTGCCAGAGTACCGTCTGCTCATCGTCCGCAATATCCTAAGGGAGCTCAAGTAGTCCCTTAGGGAACTAATGATATCAATGCGCCTTGCGAGCTGATTGGCCAAACCAGCTCACAGGGACACTGATACGCAATACAAAGTAAATCTAATCTATGACTGCTACAGAGTCAGCATCAAATAGTCCGGTGAATCCATCTTCTACAGAACGGATCCATATGCTGGCACTGCAATCCAGATAGAGAATTTCGGTGCCGAGTTTGGTGAACAGGCCAAAGTATGGACAGCATCATGGAAATGGTCAGGTGATCATCAACCTAATGAACTTGCAAACAGGGTGCCTGAATATTTCATGCCTGCTGAGATCCAACAGAATGCAGTTGTTGTCGAAGACTTGAAGCCTATAAAACTGGTCGTCCGTTGAAGTTTAAGTCAGTTCAAAGCTTGTCAA
Source organism: Sepiola atlantica (assembly GCA_963556195.1). Taxonomy (NCBI): domain Eukaryota; kingdom Metazoa; phylum Mollusca; class Cephalopoda; order Sepiida; family Sepiolidae; genus Sepiola; species Sepiola atlantica. The sequence goes on along the minus strand of OY744540.1, from coordinate 7,842,925 downwards.
CCTTTGGCTTTCCGTAAAATTCCGGTTATAGGCAGTAATTTGAGCCAGTTCTATTTACTATACTCGTCGTGTTTGTAGTCAATTTACTTACAGGAGAAGCGATCAGTACGAAAATGTCCACATCAAATTAAAAAAAAATAATATAAATAATGGTACTTGTAAAGAATAGATATCCAGAGGATTTCAGTACTTACCCAGTCAGTCCCGAGTATCGATCGGAAAGACACCATTTTTTCTTCTTTTTTGAGAAAATTTTTTTCAAGTTTTTTTTTTGAGGGGCTAAAGATTTTTGTAACCCTAATCCTAACCTGACACTTCACATGTTCAGTGTCATCTGCCTTTTTACATTTTTTTCACGATTTTCAAATCGTAAATTGTTTCAACCATTTCCGGTACTAACTCGGGATTCTCCATGATACTCCGAACTGACTGAAGTTGGTTCTAATATTTTGTTATCCAATTTCAACATCTCAGAAGTAGTTTAATTGTTTTAAATAAATTATTTTTTTTTTATTTAACTCACTAAAAGACTTTACTTCTTTTCGTTTCGTTTTAACCCTTCTCCGTTCCAACTTTTTAGATCAACTAACTTCTGCAACGCCCATCTTGCATTTTGCCAGAAGAACCGTGTCGGCTAATTTAAGAAGTTTTTCTTCTTTTCCTATTCCATATGTAATATTAAATTCATTTTAAAGCCAATACGTTCAGCATGTCATATTTAAAAAAAAAATACAATTTTTGAGCTAAAATTACATCTGTCGGAAAACGACGTGATTTCTTTTTTTATTTATAAGTTGAAAATTATATTAAAAAAAAATACGAATAAAAATGGTACTATCGTATGCATAGACAGGACCCCCCCCCCCCACCCCCTGTATACCTGCTAGAAATCTATGAAATAACTAAAAATGTATGAATTGAACAAAGTCTAACATTGGTACCACAGCTGTCAAGATTAGACCTTACTACTTCGTCGTTAAATTTGTAGGTGCTTATATAGATCAACCCCCATGGCTGCCAATATTGATTCGTGAAATCTGGTAACGAGTTATGACAACAGCTGAAAGGCGATCACACAAAATTAAACTCGGGTTTTTGAAATGCAAAACGAAAAAATCCCTACTGATTTATTGACATTGAATTTTTTTTACTGGTATATTTTTCGGGCACTTCTGCAGTTTAGCTGTCACTTACTGTCATCACAAATCGTAATTAGAGAGTTCCATTCATTCAACCCAGTCAACCGGAAGTGTTAGACTGATTTTTTTTTTATATCCCAAAATGTATCTGAATGATATTGGTTGAATCTGTGAGATATTGGTTGTTTAACAAAGTTTTATAAAAAACAAAAACAATGTTGACTGTTTGTTGGATTTTCGTTTTAAAAATCACTGTTGACTATTTTGAGAAAGTTTCAATTCATAACATAACATTTTTTTTTACATTATTAAATAAAATATTTTCATATTCAATAAAGAAACATTGTTCGCTGTTATTATTGTCATTTTGGATAAAAACATCTAATTCTGTTACTTCCGGTTGGTTGTCTGCCCCTGCCTTCAAAAAAAGGAAAGCAAGTAAAGTGTGAGTGACAGCTAAACTGCAGAAGTGCCATTTTTCGCTCTAACATTTTTATTTTATTTGTAAATTGTTGATTTTTATTTGTAAAGTGTTGCTATTTATTTGTAATTTGAGGTTACATCGGCTGAAACGTTGTTAGAATAACACCCAAGATGAGAACAGTAGTCCGAATATTCCAAATTATACAAATTACCAATCCTCATCTAAAAAATTCAGAAATATCATTTTAAAAGGGAATTATTTTACTTAAAAAAGGGGTAAATTTATAGAAGTGCACCTTTCGTATTTCGACCCCTAAAAAAAGTAGGTCGAAATACGAAAAAGGGGTCGAAATACGAAAGGTGCACTTCTATAAATTTACCAAAAAAGGCTACGAAAAAAAATGGATCCTTGAATTTAAACACCTTAAAACGATAAAAAAGAAAGAAAAAAGAAATGACAAATTCTTCATTTTTAGTGTAATAAATAAATAAAAAGATCATGTATATTAAAAAAAATAAACAAATAAACTTATACAGGTAGATAGAAGAATAATTTATCTTGCCTTTGGTAACATTTATTTGTTGCCTATTTTTTTTTCATCTTAATTTCAATTACTTACATCGAGAACAGACTTAGTAATGTGGGAAAAATCAATCAACGTTTATTTTATTTTGAAAAGTAACAAAATAAAAATAAACCGAAAAGAAAAATATTGTATTCAGGGGGGGGGGGGGCAATAAAATGACAATTCTGTGTTTATTTTTAATAATGAAGGTGAAATATCTATTTAAAATGATTGCGATTGATTGGTTCATCTGAGGCACGCTCCCTGGCGCCTCCGGCCGGTATAAAAAGTGCTGCCGGAATAGGTATCCAGAGGATTTTAGTACCTATCCAGTCAGTCACGAGTATTGACGGAGAATCTCGAGTTAGTCCCGGAAATGGCCGAAGCCGTTTACGATTTGAAGTCCACCTTCTTTTCCCCTTTTATATGGAAGAACTTTTGTCAACTGTATCATTATTTTTTTTTAGGGGTTATTTTTTTTTTTAACCCTAACCTGACCATTCGCATGCTTAGTGTCGTCTGCCTGTTCTCATTTTCTCGCGGCTTTCAAATCGTTAACTGCTTCGGCTATTTTAGGGATTGACTCGTGATTCTCCGTTGATACTCGGCGCTCACTGGGTAAGTACTAACATCCTCTGTATAATCATTCTTTATAAAAATAATAAACTGTCTGCGTGTATGAGAATACTATTCTCATACACGCAGACCTGGCAGAATAGAAAACAATAATTAGTATTAATTACCAAGAAGAAAAAAAAAATTACAACCCTCCCCCAAAAAAGTACAATGCAAAAAATATAAATATATCAATGAAAAAAAATATAATAAATTGTTTTTCGTTTCAGGAACCCGAGTTTAATTTTGTGTTGTCACTTTTCGGCTGTTGTCGTAATTCGTTTCCGGATTTTACCGAGCGAATGTGGGCGACCATGAGGATGATCTGTTCTGTATAAGAAACAACATTTCTAGCCTTTTCATAATTCTGCGGCCTCGTGGAGGTTACTTCCTTGTCAATAGGAAAGCTCAGCTCAAGCAGGAAGTAAAGGTCGAGGTCGAGGTCACAAGGAAAAAAAAAAAAAAAAATTATATAAAAAAAAAAAAACGAAACCGGACCGGAAGTTGAATGATACTCACAGAACGGAAGTTGAATTATAATCACGTGTTCATGGAATTTGAAGTCACTTTTTCATTGTCAATCTCTTTGAATACGAATACTTCACATACGAATAGGATAATATTTTTATTTTTCGACCACCACGCAAACCAACTTCATATTTTAATCCTAAAGCAAACATCTTTTTTTTTATATACATATATATTAAGTTTAAGTAAAGAAAATCCAATTTACAACAAAAAAACTAATTTGTACAATCGGCATTAATTACACACACACACAGAAATATTCTTGGTATTTTTAAATATAAGTTTATTTCTGTTTCTTAAATTCTATCCATCATTCACTTGTAGGTTGAGTGAACAAAAAATAAACTGAATTCAAATGAAATAATTATTAATTAAAAATAATTATTTAAGATTTATACTTTATTATTAAACCTGAAATAAATTGTATTTTTAAGTTAATATTTTTAATTCTCCTTTTCTTATTAGCAAAACGAACGTTTATGAGCTAAATTTTATCCGTGGCAAAGTGTCGCAAGAACACAAAAAATATTTCCGAACCATTGGTCGCGTACGACGGCCATAGCTGTTGCACTAGACTTGAGCAAAGTGTAGTATCTGTTCTGATATAACACTTAATCTTTTCTGTCTTCGGTCGACGAAGGAGAAATCTTTCTAGACTGAGGCATTTTTTTTTTACGTAGAGTGCCCCTTTTTGGAGAGCTGGATTTACCCCACATTAAAAAACCGACCTTGTGTCTAACTCTGCTCTCGTGGGGAGGCAAGTAAATGGGGAATCAAAGTAAAATAGGATGGTCTCATAGAGTAAATGTGGTATTATGGTGACTGCTAATGAGTCAAGTTAAGAGTAGATAGAGAATGACCCCCCCCCTTACAACCATTCCTCACACTTTTGAGGGGGTTTTGTGGCTAATTTGTTTAAATTGTATAATCATATTCGTTTTGCAAATAAATAATTCAAAGTGTAGTATATCAGGACCGGCGGGGCAGTTATAAAAGTCGGGGAGGGGGGGGGGGCTCTCCTAAAAAGTGTGGGGGGGGGGGGTTAAACACATGCATATATAACTTCATTATTGATGACCATAAAGTGGGGGGGGGGCAAGTCAAAAAGTAGGGGGGTGTTGAGCCCCCCCCCCCTCCCCGGTGCCGCCGTCCATGTATATGTTCTTTCGGAGGAGAAGAAATCTTTCTCGACTAGGGCAATTGGAATTTTTATCCCCCCTCTCTCTTTCTCTCTCTCTCTCTCTATCTATCTCGCTATCTCCAAACTAAAAATAATCGACCAAAAAAATAAATAATTAAAATTATGAAATTTTCTAAATTAAAAAAACAAAAACAATAAAAACCGTCTACGCAATTCTTTGTTCTTATGTATCGGATGACATCTGCACTTTTCGTTTCTTTTTTTATTTTTATTTTAATGTGTCATCTTGACTTAAAGGATAAAAAAAAGACGGAAAAGTTGCTGGGTTAGTCGCCTCCATTTTTAATTTTTTTTTTTTTTGTGAAGAGAAAAGACATCGAAATCAAAATCAATCTATTTATTGATTTCTTCTCGTGTTAACATACTTAAAAATACGATTTATTGTCACTTTTATTAAAGAAATCTCCCAGCCTACAAGATCAGGTAATACTGTCGAGAACGTGTGTTACTTCCTCCCCCTCCTCCTCTTTCTTCTTCTCCCCCTCCTTTATATCCTAACCTCCTACTCTCATATGCCCTCCCATTCTCCTTCTCCTACTACTTTTATGTCATTAACTCCTCCTCCTCCTCCTCCTCCTCCTTCTTTTATATATTCTTCTTCATATTCTTCGTCTTGTCCCATTTAATTCGGGACACGCACGCAAAAAAAAATCCTCCTTTCGCAAATTGGGACAACAAGAAAAATCTACGGGCGAAAAATTGTACGCTTTTCCCTGTTCTTTTTCAATACAATTCTTAAGAATCCTTATCATAAACGGCACTCCAGAAAAACATTCGACTCTGAGTTAGCGAGCCGCTATTCCGAATTCACAACAGCAAGCCGCAATCAATAAACTGTCTCTCCGGTCATAATTTTTAAAAAGTCAAAATCTTTTTCATGTAAAACTTGCTGGTAAATTTTTTTAAAAATGAAAATTAAATTTAAAGTAAAAATGTATTTTTTTTTTTTTAATATCTGCGATCGACAGCATTATGATTGGTAGAAACATTCATATTTCAATGTTTCGAGAAAAAAAAAACCCAAATCACACCTATTTGATTAGTTATTTTTCTAAAAGAAATTATTTAAAATAAAAATAAAAAAACTTTTCCTTTCAGCAAGTTTTAATTATAAAGTTTTACATGAAAAAGATTTTGACTTTTTAAAAAATTATGACCAGAGAGACAGTTTAATGATTGTGGCTTGCTGTTGTGAATTCGGAATAGCGGCTCGCTGAGTAGGAGTCAAATGTTTTTCTGGATTGCCTCATAAACGATATATGCTTCATGGTTAAATGATGAGATCGACCTTTTGTGATAACAAAATTTTGTATTGTAGGGCCGAAAAATAATTTTTTTTATCGTTAATTTTGAAGAGTCAAATAAGGGGGAGATAACTAGTTTTAAACCACGGTTTATCTTAAAATGGATTTTACTATTGTGATTAATGTAAAATAAAGTTAAAACAATGTTTACGTGAAAGGATAATTTAGGAATAAAACAATCACAACGCATTCGGCACCGATGAAAAATAAAATGATTTTGAAAAATAAATTATCACAAAAGAAGAAAAAATAGAAAAATACGTAAATGGAAGGGGGAAAAAACATGAAACACGGGAAATAAAGTTTTTGAACTAAATGACAGTTTTACACTGGGTAAAATTCAGCAATTTGTTCAAAAATTAATCTGTGCACTTGCAAGAAGTCTATTTGTTTGCAATTATCTTTGGTTAAATATAAAATATCTTACAAGTTCAGAGTGTTAAAATCCATTTTAAAGTAAACCGTTGTTGAAAATTTTGAGTTATCTCCCCTTTATTTGACTCTTCAGAATTAAAGATATTTTTTTCGGCCCTACCATACATAAGCGCCAGACATCAGTCCCTAGGGTCCCAGTATTGAATCTCACTAGATATGGCCACACTGATGGTTTCTAGAGACGACGAAACATGTGTCTGTGGATAACTATATTATATATATATATATTTTTTTCCTCTTCTCTTCTTAAGTGACCTCAACTATTGCAACGCCACATTGTGTATTGTCGGCAGTTGAAACCAGTATTCCAGACATTTAATTTCCCTGATGATCTGCCAAGCAAGTAACTGCTTGGTAGTGAAACACGTGTAGCAAAAAACATTTAATTTGAATAAATAATATTTGTAAGAAAAAATATATTTAATGGTGATCATTGGTGTCCTGAAAGGAATGCTTTGGTAAGCCTTCATAAAATCATATATATATATATATATATATATATATATATATATATATATATATATATATATATATATATAATAAAAGTTTTTAAAAGGGTTTAAGGCAATGCGAAGATCCGGGTTGCTGGAAGCTGTGAAGAACAAAAACAGAACAAAACCGAAATAAGTCGGATATAGATCGAAAGGTTTGTTTATTTTTCTAGACAGCAAGGGTGTTAGTTTGTAATGTCCGGATTATCAAGAATCAATTTGATATTTCGAGAGATTTTTTTTTTTTTTTTTTTTTTTTTTTTCTTCTTCCTCTCCTTGTCAAAAATAAATAAAAGAAAAATCCCGGGTACCGAGAAAATGCCAGGAGCGCTGGGGGGTTAAACCGGAAGTGTTCAGAGTAAAGTATTCAGAGGAAAACTAAATAGATTCTTTTTATTTATTTATTTATTTTTTTTTTTTTTTAAATATATATATATATATATACACCCACAGCAAACTACCAATTTCTATTATATATATATATATATATATATATATATATATATATATATATATATATATGTATATATATTGAACAAAACTAAACCTAAACATTTTGTAAAAATCTCAAAGTTGCAGAAGCAATATCTGGTCCAGCTATATGAATTAAAAAAAAGAAATGATATGGGAATTTGTAAAATGAAGAAGGTTTAGGGTTAGGTTAAGGCTGTATAACTCCGGTGTTGTTGCGGACATTTTTGAAGGATGCAGTTGAAACAGGGATTGGGATGATTACAGACTTCACAAATCAAATCATAAAAGTTGTTGTTTCGAAAGACTGGGGATCCTAGTACAGTTGTGAACTATTTCAAGGAATTTTGGATCGAGGTAATTATGTTGGAGTCATGCGTGGAAGGTATGGTAAGATTGTTGTTGAGTTTCTTGAGACAAAATGTGTCGGCTTGCGTTTTGTCCAAGAATCTTGTCGAAGATGCGAATCTTGTCGAATGATCATGGGAAAGAATATAAGGTATAAGGTGTATTGGATTGGAAATGAAAAGGGAACTGTGGTGTTGGTATTTTTATTGCAGAGAGATTGGTAGATAAAGTGATTGAAGTTGATCATGTAAGTGAGCGAATCATACGGATGAAGTTGATGGGTGGTGAGAAAATATTCATAACTATTTTAGACCCAACAGCAGATTGTTTATATAAAACAATGTGGTTTGCGTGGAGATGCAAAACATGAGTTTATGGCAGCAACAAGTCGGGTTGATGAAAAAGAATTACTTTCTGTGACCAAAGATTTGAATGGTTGAGTTGGAAAGACCTCTGGTGATTTTGACGGTGTGCATGAAGTGAATGGATATGGTGATTGGAATGCAGAATTGGTAAAAAAATTGTAGAATTTGGTCTTGCAGTGAGTATGTTGGTTGCAAACAGTTTTTAGAAAAAAGGAAAGCCATCTCGTCATGAATCTGGTACAGCAAAGACTCAAGTAGATTATCTGCTGGTTAGGAAAAAGGGGGGAAAACTCTTCGTTATGTAAAAGTAATACTTGGTGATGAAATCGTGACAGCACAAACCGGTTATTTGCAATTTCATGCTGAAGAAAGCTCATGAGATAAAAAGAAAGTTAAAAATTTATTTATTTTTTTATAGAAATCGCTCCAGACAAGGCATGCATCCACTTGATGTAAGGAGCTGACAAGAACAAATATGATTATCACAAAGACAGGAGATGCCTATTGGCTTTAGTCTTGAAAAGACCGAGATTATAGGTAGAAGGAAAACAGTCAGCAGGAAGAGAGTTCCACAAGTCTGAGGTTCTTGGAAAGAAGCTACTGGAATAGGAAGCTGTATTACAATGAGGTATCAAAACAGTGAATTGATGGAGACCACTAGACCAACGAGTCAAACGAGCTGGAACAAAAGAAGTGGGGAAATAGATCACATAATTCTGAAAAACACATGCCGTAATAGTATTTATAGAAAAGACTGAGACTAGCAACATCACGTCTGTGAGAGAGAGAGAGGGTGCAGAGAAGAAGAAAGGGTAGGGCCAATCAAATTACAGATACGTTTCTGCACCTTATCAAGAACCCTCAAATCGGACAGAGATTCACCAGCCCAAATATGACAACAGTACTCCATACATGGTCTGATAGATGATTGGTAGAGATTCACCAGCCCAAATATGACAACAGTACTCTATACATGGTCTGATAGATGATTGGTAGAGATAGAGAATAGTCTCAGGTGTGAGAAAGTGTTTGGAGCGATAGAGAGAACCGACTTTACTAGAAGCAGAAAGAGCAATGGATCTAATGTTTGAACTCCAAGAAAGATTTGATGAGAGAGAAAGACCAAGAAGTTTCAGAGTCGATTTCTCCTCAAGAGCAGAGCCATCCATGAGAATCTCAGGAAGAAAATGGACACGCCTACGATTAAAAGACACGAGCTGAGTCTTAACAGGATTCAATGAAACAAGCCATTCTGTACCCCAATCCACAACTGAACCCAGGTCAACTTCTAGATCAGCTTCATATTTCAACTGATCCAAGGGAGATGGGCTAGAAGCAACACCAGAATAGAGAGTGGTATCATCAGCATAGATGTTAATTTTCTGAACAATATTCGCTGGAAGATCATTTATATAGAGAAGAAACAATGTTGGGCCTAGAATAGAGCCGAGAGGAACACCAGCATTGATAGGAAAAGAGAAAGAAGAGACACTGTCAAAAGTTACTCGCCAGCTTCGATCAGGAAGAAAAGACCTAATAATGTCAAGAACCTCACCACCAATAATACACAGGGGAAAGGTGTGGGCGTTGAAGGAAGAACATGTGAAACGCGATTTTAGAGACCAAGTGTGAAAGAACAGTAGAAGTTAAAGGATCCAATGTTGGAGATAACAGACCAGACCTGTAGGTGGACGAAAGGACTCTCAAGGCAAAGGGTTAACATTAGTTACATTATTACACCATTTCTCATTTCTGAAGTAGCATCTAGACTTTTACTAAAAGAGTCATCATCATCATCATCATCATCAACAACAACCACCACCACCGGTTTATTTGTTAAATAAGTCCACAATTAATCCTCTGATGAGGGTGGGGCCTGATTGTCCAGTCTCGATCTAAGTCTTCCCCCCAATTCTTGTCTTCTGTGAGGCCGACGGAATCCATACACAAGCGGCTGTAATTACTGTAATCAAGTATTTGTTTATCATAAAATTGTAGCCGTTACATGCTTGACATCTACTTTCTTTTGTATTTATATGTAATCGCTTGCGTAGTGATTAGTACATGGTTTGGTTGGCTAATACAGGCATGCCCAAACTTGCGTAGTGATACACAGGCGATCAGAGCAGCATTGCACATGCCTAGACTTGGAACACAATGCGCATGCTCACTTTTTCCTGCTCCCACCCAGACTATTTGGTGCACAAATTTAAATTTTAGTTCTGGAACTCAATTCTCTGAACCAACTTGCCTTGTGTTCTTGTGTTACTAACTCTTTTTGGTTCCTATTTTGTTCGACGAAACACTTGAATGAAGAGAAGATGTTGGTGTTTTTATATGGAAATCTGGTGATCCTTTTTCTACTCCATTTCAAGCAAGTCTCGTCGGATGTATACGGATACAATAAAATGGCTGTCACCAACAATCATGTCACCACAAAAGTATAAACTGTAAAGTTCAACATAAAGTAAGGGTTTAATAAAAATGAAAGTTACGTTTGTACAACCGTTTATTTTTTTTGCAGTTATGATAGTCCTTTAATGTGAAAGGGCGATAGAAGAACGGAATTTGTATTTGAAGAAACTGTAGTTAAATAACATTGTAAGCGAATATAATAAATATTTGTGTTTTGTAAAAATTTCAAAATCAATTTCTAAATAAAAGAATATATGGTGCTTTTGTATTACAGGGCTGAAAAATAAAAATTTCTATCTTTGATTTTGAAGAGTCAAATGACAAGGGGAGATAATTCAAAGTGTTCCCCCAGGATTTATCTTCAAAGGGATTTTACTGTTATACATTTTAATTAACTTAAAGTAAAAAAAATATATAAATTTACGTAAAAGGATTATTTAGGAATCAAACAATCACGACGCTTTACGGTATTCGACAACAATAAAAATTAAAAAGATTTATTAAAATAAATTTAGCATCACAAAAAGTAAAAAATAAATGAAAAGAAAAATACATGAAACGAGGGAAATAAAGTTTTTGAAATCAATGAAAGTTTTACACGGGGTAAAATTCAGCAATATGTGCGAAAATAGTTTCCAGTCCTTTCCGAATTTTTGTTCCACATAAACTCAAAATAAAATAGCTTCCAAGTTGAGAGCGTTAAAATCCATTTTTAGATAAATCCTCGGGGAACACTTTGAATTATCTCCCCCTGTCATTTGACTCTTCAAAATTAAAGATAGAAATTTTTATTTTTCGTCCAAAAGCATCGAATATATTTATAATAGGCTCTACTGTTTTAATACTTGAAAGCACAATAAAATTTATGGGGTCCCGTAAGCGAAAAAAAACAAAACTTTATTGTTTTATGAAGATATGTTGTGTAGCGTGTCTTTGATGTAAATTAATAAATTCTTACTAATAAATATTCGGTGTTTTCTTAAAGTAAAGCATTGATATAAGAAAATGTGAATGCTTATCATATTTTTGAGCATCCGTAGAGTTTACAAGCGGTGAAGTAAAAATTATTTATCCTATGAAATACGATCCACGTTGATTTGAGTAGTGGTTAGATTTCTGACTGACAAACGGATAACTACTCTGACTATCTTTGGCTAAGATCAAAGTGTAGTATCTGTTCCGATGGATACTGCACCCTATAGACTGGTATTGTCTTGGCCTTCGGGGCTTGACTTACGCCGGTCTATGGGTATGTCCTGTGCAGTTCTAGGAGGTCCACCCTCCCAGGCTTCGCTTCCCCTCTTTGGGGAGGAGTAAGTTTATTACTTACTGCTTGAGGCGCCCCTACCGGGGAATGCCGACGGGGCTGCCCAGGCAATTTTTAAACCCCACTTTCCCGACCCGACCTTGGGTCACATCTTACTTGTGGGAGTAAGATAAAAACTGGCCTTGTGCCTAACTCCTGGAGAGGAGTAAATCAATACTCTGACTATCTCTGTGACATTACTAATCAAAATGAAAACTGTTGGTCCGATTAAATATAAAAAGAAAAAAATTGATTGGAAATATATATATTTTTAAATCAGAACACGAAGCAATATGTGCACTATCTTAGATATGAGCAAGATTCTTTATACAGCTTTTGTTTATGTTCAATCTAATAGGGGACAAATCTTATTTTACTTTATATATAAGAAGAATAAGATATATATGGCAACTACTGATCTAACGGGTCACAGGTAGTCTAATAATATATTACAATGACAGATTTGTGTTTACTATATCATGAAACTTCGAAATTCGAAAGTACTTTTGAAACCTTGAATACAAAGTAATTTCTGGCTTGAATTAAATGCAGCTCAAGTATTATGGTTCATTTGTGCACTTCAATTTTTGTTGTATCAAAGAATCCAGGTTTCTTATTCTCTAATTTAAAATGTTCCATCTTATCAACCTGGTCTGAAGTATGTTTTTTTCTTCGTCTCAAGAGGCCATCCTCCCAGTCATTATCTACTCCTTCGGGTATTGCCGGCCATCTTGGGCGCGTCTACCAGGAAATGACGACGGATCCGATCAAACCTATTTTTATAACAATTCAGTGCCCCCCTCCCCATTTGGAGGAGCTGAATTCCCTATTGCAAGTAAGTAAATATACTTATCGAAATAATTTGTCACGTTTAAATAAAAAATCTTTTTCATTTTCTAATTTAACGTTTATATCTAAGTAGAACTTTCATATATTATTATTATTATTTCTTATTGCAATGTAAGGATATTATATAAGAAAAAAAGATGTTTATTTTAAATTTTTTTAATCGGCTTTGAATAATTCACGGCGCTTCTTTAATTTGGCCCCGACATGTTTGGCCTCTCTTAAAAAGAAAATAGTTAAAGAAATGTATAAACTTTGTTATGTACTTACGTGGTAGCTGAAAAGAAGACTACACCCAAAATTACGCAAATTCATCCAGTATTTATTAAATTAAAAATAAAAGTCGATTTAATCTATCGGTCGCCATTTTTGTTAAATTTTGAGTTTTTCCGAAAAAAAAAAATGAGGTTATCTCCCTTGCCTAATTAGTAAACTGAGCTGGGTAAAAAATGTCTACCGATACGTAAGATCGTTTTTTCCTTCTTTTTCTTATAATTTAATAAATACTGGATGAATTTGCATAATTTTTTCTGTACAATCTTATTTTCAGCTAACACGTAAGTACATAACAAAGTTTATACATTTCTTTAAATATTTTCATGTCGTAACAAAATTAAAGAAGCACCTAATCCCGATTCAGTTGTAAATAATAATTACAAAAATAAAAGTAATTAAAGAGATACGTTTGCTTTTTATTAAATTAAGTGGGGACGGGTGGGGGGAGGATGAAATTATGCAAGACTTACATTCTAAGTATCTTTATTTTGCTTTTAAGCAGAAAGCAGAGAATGCCCGATAGAGGAAAAAAATGTTAATGTTATAAGTAAGCTAAGGAAAAAGTCTCGACTATAGAAGGGGGGGGGGCTCTAACTTTATAGGTTGTGTGTGGGGAGGCTATTTAAAAATAAATAAAAAAGAAAGGAAGGAAGGAAGAGAAACGTAATTTATACAAAGCTGAAGGAATGACTTTGAATGTCGCAATGCTATCCGTCTCTTTCGAAAGAGAGAGAGGGGGGTGGGGTGGGGGGCAATTCGAGTCTTCCCAGCCCACATTTGGTGTCTTTCTTTTTTGGCACATCCAGGAGAACCTAAACGGGTCATTTATGTTTTTATTTACCTTTCTTCATATTGTGAACATTGCTCCCCCCTCTTATATAATCCAAATTGATAAATATTAATAGATATTTTAAAAAACAGATTTACCTTAAATAAACAAGTTCTTTTTTTCTTCTCTCGATATTAAATAAGAGATTTGGGTTTAGATTATTTTTTAAAAAATTTATTAATGGTAGCAGGTGAATTTATAAATATGCATACAATGTCTTTTTGTGCGTTTTTCGTTTCTTAAACATCGTCTTCAGAATTAGGAGGTAGACAAGACAAAAAAACAAAAACAAGTTATGCCGGCGAAAGTTAAAATTTTTTTTTTTTTTTTGGTTGAAAATCTATATTAACAGTATCTTATCACTTCCAGTGTATTTGCCTTTCTCGCATCTACGTAACTTAGACGTTATTATTATTATTATTTTAAATCGATTTTTTGAAAAAAAAAAAAAAATGCCATAGCGTAAGTACCAAAACGAACTTTAACAAAATCCTATAAAAAAAAATTAAATCCGCCAGAATGCATTACCGTTTCTTCATAAGTAAGTCAGCTATTTTAATATTTTGCTAATAGTTAAAAAAAAAAAAGAATCTTAACTCTTCTAAATTTTAAAGCATTTAAACTGTCGAATGGAAAATGAGAATATTTTAATTATTATATATTATTTATGGTAAATAGTTTAAGATTTGTTTGTCAATCATTCTAGCAGTAACAAAGATAAATATTTGGGATTCCAAGATGTATATTATTATTATTATACTAGTTTAACACGTGCAAAATTAAAAAACAAACCATCCTAAATATTTTTCCAAGTAAAGTGAAAAAAAAGTTAAACTTAAATAAAAAATAAAATAAAGCATATTTATTAACTGTTTAAATCATTGTTTTTATTTTACATGAAATGACAGTTATACTTTTTTGACATTCATTAATAGACTAAAACAGCAAGGCTACTTGTTCTTGGCCTTTTGGCTAAGATCAAAGTGTAGTATCTGTTCCGATGGATACTGCACCCTATAGACTGGTATTGTCTTGGCCTTCGGGGCTTGATTTACGCCGGTCTATGGGTCTGTCCTGTGCAGTTCTAGGAGGTCCACCCTCCCAGGCTTCGCCTCCCCTCTTTGGGGAGGAGTAAGTTTATTACTTACTGCCTGGGACGCCCCTACCGAGGAATACCGACGCGGCTGCCCAGGCAATTTTTAAACCCCACTTTCCCGACCCGACCGTGGGTCACATCTTACTTGTGGGAGTAAGATAAAACTGGCCTTGTGCATTACTCCTGGAGAGGAGTAAATAAATACTCATATTAACAGTATTGCGAAGAATTGTTACATAAGAACATACAAATATTTAGATAATAATTAAAAAAAAAAATACCAGTGATTAGCCTGCTAAATAAAATATAGAACATTGAGAAAATTGGATTCATATTTCCTTTTTTTTGCAAAATGAAATAAAATTATTTTGAAGTTAGATACAAAAAAATATAATTCTCAATTTAAAATTTGGAAAATTTATTAGATTGCAATTTATTTATTTTTAAATAAATGGTTATTTTGAACTTTTCAGCTTTAAGGTGGCTGTTATTGATAGAATATTATCTTATCCAAATTCGTTCTAGTTTTATAACAATTTTGTTAAATCAATAATTTAATTATCAATATAAACTAATTCTTACGGTATTGTTTGGTCCATTTAAGATATTAATTGAACCAAATTTTTATAAAATTAGAACCAATTCAGGTAAGATAATATTGTTTCAATGGCAGCCATCTTAAAGCTGAAAAGTTCAAGATAACCAAATAAATAAATTGTAATCGAATAAATAAAATGTGATAATTGAGCAAACAGCGGAATAATAGTAATATAAAAAAAGGCGACAAGAAATATTGTATTCTTTATTACAAAAAAATAAATACAAATTTTGGGTTTACAATTTTTTTTTTGTAAAAAAAAAAATGGTGACGTTTTAGATGAAGACAGGATTCTAAATCTATTAAAAAAGTATATGAAAAGGTACGTAATTAATTACTAGTTTAAAATTAGTTAGATGTTATAGGGTAAATACTTCCATTATTATGTGGATAAAATATAGATAGAAAGTAAGAAAATACTAAAATTTACTAAATTGTATTGAACTGTTCGTTTTGTTGTTGTCATTTTGGTGAAGGAAAAAAAATGAAAGCCTTTTTTTTTCTTTTCGGGTTGTCTTTTTTTCAGTGTGAGCTGAAAGAAAGAAAAATAATTTGGATGAAGACGATACGGTAGTAGCAGAAGATGAAAAGTATGTCTAGGACAGGATATGAAAGTGAAAAGTGAAGCACATACAAGAGAAGTTGGTTAATAATAATGAAGTTTAAAAAAAAAAAAAAAAAGTACAAGTAGTAAAAAGGTTGAACGTAGTAGGAGAATCGGCGTTCGTTCATTTGCTTACGACGATGCTGATGATGACGACGATGTGGATCCGGAAGTTCACGGTCATATGATCCGTGACGTCACCACCGAAATGCATTGTGGCCCGGAACCAAGATGGCGGCTGCTGTTTTCTATCCGGAGTCCATGTAGATGCCCGTGAATGAAGAAAGCGTCATAAATCTAGCAACCTGTGCCGCCAGCTGCACTTACCTGACGCTAGTTTTAATGGTAATGCATGCAAGGAAACATCCAAGACTCAACGATGGGTACAAGATTTTCACTCATTTTCCGCCCAATTCTCTTAAACCAACTCCAAAAAAAAAAGAAGAAAAAAAAATCATTGTCGGCCATCTTTGTTTTGAAAGTCTCTTTTTCATCATAGCCGCCTTTCCTCCCTGTCTCTCTTCTTTTTTTTCGTATTCGCTATGACGAGTTTTAATTTTAACCTATCTCTCTCTATATATATATCCCTCTCTTATATACGTATACCTATATTTATTTATTTTTATATCTTTCAGGTATGGTGATAAAAAAGAGACCCATCTGTATCAGGTAAATCAATTAGATCATCTAACTGCTTTCTCTTTATGCGCCGTATCATAATATATATATATATATATATATATATATATATATATATAAGGATCAGTTTAGACTTATTAGTAATACATTGTATATATCCGATCCAATAGTGCTCGATAATAAAGTAGTTATTAGCAGAGCTTGTACATATAAATATATAATGGAATAGTAGAGCTGGTATGGCGATGTAGTCGTTTCGCAGCCAAAATAGCGGACAATGAACCGTCTGCTAATTTCTGATTTTTTCCAACCTCACAAATGAGTAAGTAAACCCAAATAAATTGTTTTGAACTAATTTCCCAACTGTATTTCCTTTGAAATTAGTCCCAAACAATTTATTTGGGTTTACTTACTCATTTATTAATTAGGAAATTAGCAGACTGTTCATTGTCCGCCATTTGGGCCGTGAAACGACTAAATCGCCTATAAATATATAGTGGAATTGTAGAGCTGGTACATATATATATATATATATATTTATATATATATTACACGCACTTATATTTAGTAGTTATATAAATATTTATTTAGTAGACAGACCTGGTACATATACTTATGTGTAGTAGATTTCTATATTAGAATAGTTATTAATAGAGCAAGTACATATACATTAATATTTTAAATCACCTCGTACTTGGGATTATGTATTTCAATAATATAAGTTGAAAGAAAAAAAAGACATTTACAAAAAAAGGAGGTGATGTCATGAAGAATTTTATGGCTCAATTTTGTTATTTGTTCCCTATGCTAATCACCTTTTTATACGGATTCTTTCCTTGCCATTCAATAAAAAAATAAATAAAAACGAAGTATTTAGCCCCCCCCCCCCCCTCCTCCTTTTTTTTTCTGTGTCGGTCGAAAGACTAAAAGTGTTTGTTGATCCGGCTAAATTCACGAAAAGGAGGATATTGTCATTCTTTTCTTCGTCTGGACCGTTGTGTCGTTTATTATTCAATTAAAAAAAAAGGAAGAAATATATATTTATATACATATATATATATAGATCTATAAAGAAAGTGAAAAAAAAAAATAAAAACTGAATACGTTGCCAAAACTGAGCCCTCATTTTGTGACCACTTTAACCCTGTAGTTGCTTTTTCAATTTTCAGTCGACTTTTGCTTGACAGATTATATATTTTTGTTTCTTTGTACATATTTTTTTTGTTGTGGTCTTGATTCTTACTTCTTTATATTTATCTTTCACTGGACTGAGTTTTGCAGCATGTACAAAATAAATTTTAAATAATTCTTGATCGTTTTAAATTGTTTTTTTTTTGGTGGGGGATGGGGTATATATAATATATATATATATATATATATATATATATATATATATATATAAAAGAATAAAATCAATGTATAGAAAGTGTCCAAAAGACAAAATAAACTCAGTTGACTAATATTTTGTTTCTTTTATTAACAAACTTTAGAGTAAAACAGTATTATGCTTTTATAAAAGAGACGCTGAAAACGTACACAATAGATGGATGGCCTTAAATATATATATATATATATATATATATGAATGACAGCTATTGGGTTGTGTATGTTTTCAGCGCCCCAAATTCTCTTTTCCAAAGAATGTCATTCGATTTGTATTTAAAAAAAAATACATTGCAATTTAAAATATAGTAATAACTTAAAAATATTCGTAAAGATTAAATTTAATATCGCTTCTTTTTTTAAGGACTTAATATTTTGTTTTTCTAACTTTAATATTAGAATTAAAAGAAAAAAAACCTCCTAAATAACAGATATTTTAGGACGATAGATCCAAATTTAAAACTGAGTATTAAAAAAAAATAATAATGGGGGGGGGGGCGATATGAAATAAAATAAATATTTTTTTATTTTTTATTACATCTTAAAAAACCCATGTAATTTTAAAACAATAAATCTAATGATGGTTTTTGAAACGATTAAATAACTATGGGAAGATTGAAAAAGAAAAATGATGTTTTGAATTTAAAATTTCTATAAATATAAAACAGCTGTAAAAAAATATCATTTACGATTTAAAAAAAAAAAAAAAAAAAAAAAAAATCTTTCAACATACCCCCCTCCTCATGTCTCGTTTTTTATTTATTTATTTATTTTAACAATTATCTTTGTAACCGTTTGTGATTAAAATAAGATTATTAAATTTAAAAAAATGGATATATATTAAAAAAAAAAATCCTTCTGATCGTAGATTTTAAAAATAAATTTTAACGATCAACTATTTTTCGTCCGATTTTGAATATTTCATAATATATGAAATATCAACCGAAATTTCCTGCTGAACCAAAAAAAAGTTGGTTTATTATTTTCAGTCTTCGCTTCGTACTCGGATTTCTGAATTTATTAAATTAAAATCTGAAATATTTAAAATCTTAAATACATATTAAAAACAATCGTAAATCTAAAAAAAAGAGTATTACTTCATCGGAAACGATTTTTATCTCCTTTCTTTCTTCCCCGACCGTCATCAGAAGTCTCAACTTGGCCCGTCCCACAGGTCTTCTTCGTCGTCGTCTTCGAGATTTCTATCGACGACTACTATTAATTTTAAAGTAGATGATAGTCTTTTTAGTAAGAATTTTAATTAATTAGTTTAATTAACAATTTTAATAGATATATATTTAAAAAAAGAAAGAAAAGATATCTGCCTTTATTTTAATATTTACGAACATAAATGGGTGTGTAACTTGAAGTGTCTGTCTCTAATAATGAATTTCCAATTCTTTTGCCTGAAAGAAAGAACTCTTGATTTTTTCAAAAAACATTTTTTATTAATTAGATAGGTTACCAAGATCCAACTTATTTCTTTTTCTATTTTAATTAAAAAAAAAAAAAAAAAATTTCTTTAAAAAAAAAAAATTGGTTCGGAATTTTTTTTAGATGAGAATTGACAATTTTGTATTCGGACTACTATTCTCATCCCATTTCGGCTGCATAAGGATGGAGGTTAGATCGGCCGAAACGTTGTGAATAGTAATCCGAGTAATACAAATCAAACAGAATTATTTTATATATAAAAAAAAAAAATTCAAATTACATCTTTTAAACATTTAACATTTTTAGCATAATCTAAATAAATAACTGAAGTATGGTTCTGTTCGGTCCAAGAATGACATCCCCCCAGGCATTATCTTCTCCTTCGGTAGGGGGGGGGAGGTTGTTATTGCCGGTCGCCTGATGTACTCTTACCGAGGAATGCTCAGCAAGTCCAGAATACCCCACGGGGGGGGGGGGATATTTTCCCCTTGTGTCGAACTTTGTTACAGTGGGTGGAGCCGGTAAATAAACAGGATACTTTAAATGCAAGACAACTTTTGGGATAGGAGCAAAGTGTAGTATCTGTTCTGATACTACACTTCATCTTTTCTGTTCTCGGTCAGTGAAGGAGAAATCCTTCTAGACGTAGGTAATTTTCTCCACATTAAAAACCGACCGTGTCTCTAACTCTGCCCTCGTGGGGAGGCAAGTAAATAGGGACAACTATTTTAATGCATGCCTTTTTAAAACGGCTTTTGATCAAACTACTTGTAAAATTTGTTGACAATTGTTGTGAAACTGATTTATTTTCATTGTTTTAATGCCGTTCTATTTAATAATTAGACATGTTTAGAATTAAAATAATTGAGATAGTTTCAGTCTGTATCTGTATCCCCCCCCCCCAACGCTTTGATGCATTGGCTTCTAATTGTCAAATAAAGAATTTGCAATAAACGAATTTGATAAAAATATGTGGGCACATGTTCGTCTTTAACCACTGTCCGTTTTTCACAACTTTTTACTGGCCATTTTTCTTTTCTTTTTTCGGTGTACACTTATCTATCAGGCTGCTAGAGAATTCCGGCGTTTTTGGAATTTTTTTTCAAATATTTTACATTTTAGTAGGGGGGATCAGTTTCCAATGTTAATTCAACGTAGACTGATCCCCCTCTTTTTGACCATCTCAATTTAAAAAAAAAATCTTTCTCGGTGTACGATTACCTATCATGTCAATAGAGAATTCCGGGGGTTTGGGAAAGAAATTTTTAAAAATTGTGGTTTTAAGACGGGGGATCAGTTTTCAATGTAAATTCAACGTGGACTGATCCCCCTCTTTTTAACCATCTCAATTTTTTAAAATTATTCTTCTGCTTACAATTACCTATCATGTCACGAGAGAATTCCGGCGTTTTTAGAAAGAAATTTAAAAAAATTGAGATTTTAAGACGGGGGATCAGTCTTGTTCGTCTTTTACCATAGTTCGTTTCTCACAACATTTTACGTCTTAAAATCTCATTTTTTAAAAATTTCTTTTCAAAAACGCCGGAATTCCTTCGCGACATGATAGGTAATTGTAAGCAGAAGAATAATTTTTAAAATTTGAGATGGTTAAAAAGAGGGGGATCAGTCCACGTTGAATTTACGTTGAAAACTGATCCCCCGTCTTAAAATCACAATTTTGAAAATTTTCTTTCCAAAACCCCCAGAATTCTCTATTGACATGATAGGTAATCGTACACCGAAAAAGATTTTTAAAAAAATTGAGATGGTCAAAAAGAGGGGGATCAGTCTACGTTGAATTAACATTGGAAACTGATCCCCCCTCCTAAAATGTAAAATATTTTTTTAAAAAATCCCAAAACGCCGGAATTCTCTAGCAGCCTGATAGATAAGTGTACACCGAAAAAAGAAAAGAAAAATGGTAAGTAAAAAGTTGTGAAAAACGGACAGTGGTTAAAGACGAACATGTGCCAATATGTGAATATAAAATCTATATAATAATATGCTAAGGCATTTCATGTTCGTACGTACGTTATCACCTTTCACATATGTTGCTGATGTAAACAATTCCAACTTAACCCATTTTACAATGAATTGTTCCGACATCAGATTAGTCGTCCCGTCAACTAAAACAGGACAATTTTAAATATATTTAAAAAAAAGTGACATATTCGCTTTATTTATGTCAAGATTTTTTGGTGCTTCTACGAAGACGCGTGAGTATTAAATTATCGATACCACAAAAGAACATCATTCTATACTTACGCAGCAGATTTAAATAAGTATCCTCACCAAAAAGTAGGAAAAATGATCGAGTAGAATTTTAATTAAGAATAAACATCAGTTTCATCGTATTTTGATGACTGCCATTGATTTATTACTTGTTAATATGGCAGAACGGGTTATCTCTCCCTGAATTTCGTGTTTTTCGCTTGAATCAATGGCAGAACCCGAAAAGACTGTATAACGGATCTTTATTTTTGATTAAAATTCTACTCGATAGTTTTTGCTAATTTTTGGTGTACAAACCTAATTTTGTTTGATGCATAAGTATTTCAAAGAGTTTTCCGGTTAATTTAATTGGAACTGCGATTTTCACCGGTGTAACTGCATTTTTCATATGTACCCTCATCTGTAGAAGCACCGAATGTTTTGTTGACAATTATTTTTACAGTAAGACAGAAATAAATTGCTACAATTTTAAATAAATAAAGTGACATTCTTTGCTTAATTTATTTAACGAATATTTAGCTGACAATGACGATTATTTTTACAGAAAAAGAAAGCCATTTCTTCTAAATAATATTTGATCCTGACAGATATTTATTATTTCAGAAGTAATATTATTTTGAACAGTAAATTATACAAATTGATGCAGAAAGCATTATGGAATTTCCATCGGTCCGCTAATTAAAAATAATGAGGATAATTTTTGTTCTTGTGAATAACTGGAAAATATTTTATTTTGTATTTTTATTATTAATCTCAATTTTTATCTTCAGCTGACATTTTTTTCGATCTTTATTCTGTAAAATAGAGGGTTCACAACAGGGGAGGGGGGGGGCGTTTAAAAAAAAAAATTTTTTTTTACCCCCCAAATTTTCATACTGTTCTAATATTGTTCTTTCTGCACATTAATTTATGTTATCAAATTATTGAATGTCTCTTAATAAATTGTCGTCATCATAAATTTGACACTTGGTCAAGAGTCTGACGTTTTCTGATGATGCGCTATCTCTGTCTCCACGCTTGGCTGTCTTGAGGATTGCTTCTGTTCAAATTCCACTCTCTTAAGATCCTTGTTGATGGTTTGCATTCATCCACGTTTTCTTGGGTCGTCCAATTTTCCTTTGGCCTTCCATCTCAAGATCTCTGCATTTTCTTATCCAAGCGATCGCTCCTCTCAACGTGGCCAAATTAATGTAGCCGACTGATCGTCGGGAGTTGATCAAGCTTTGATATATTCAGCCTTGCCAACAGGGTATCTGAGCTGATATGCGGGGTTTGATCTGAGCTGATATGCGGGGTTTGATCTGAGCTGATATGCGGGGTTTGATCAGAGCTGACATTGCATATCCATCTCATCATCGCTTTGTCATTATGCTGAAAACTGGTGAGGGAGGACTGGGTGATAGCACTCACCTCTATACAGCATCACGCACCTAACACAGCTGCTATATACACTCCCTCTGGTTGTGAGAGGAATAGCTTGCGATGGCAACACTTTGCGGAACTTACCCAATGCTGATCTTACCCTCATGGTAGAGCTCAACTCGCAACCACTCCAGCACGCAACATATCTGCAAGATAACATAATTATAATAAATATCTACTCTTTATCAGTTTTGTTAAAGGGGGGGGGGGCTCCTTTATAAGAGTAGCGCGATAGATAGAAAAGTGCACTATTATATGCATACTAGCAGGAGACTTGGCGTTGCCCAGAATTCATTGAGGAACCCAATGTCCTTTTGCGCCCAGCCCATAACACCATATGTTTTTCGGAATTTTTTTAAATGATTGGATTACTATTCTCATCTTTGTTATGTTCATGGGGTTTCAGTCGATCTAACCATGATTTTCTTCAGTGCAGTTTTTCAACTTGAGAACACATAATAAGTAGTAAATTACACATCCGAGGGTTGAGGATATGCGTTGCATGGAGAGAGAAATTATCTGTCAATGATACGATGGATGTGTAATATGAGTCTTAAAGGCGGGCTTAGATCTGACGTATAGAACAGATCTTGTTGGCTTAATCGCATTGAAAGAATGGATGAGAGTTCTTCAGTTAGTAGGTCAGTTGTCAAGGGAAAGCCAAAGAAAACATAGGAGGAAGGATTTGATAGAGGAAGAGAGATAAAGACAGACCTGTCCATCTGAGGGTTAAGGATATGCGTTGCATGGAGAGAAATGATATTTGAATGATACGATGATGTGTAATATGAGATCTGATGTACAGGACAGAAAACTTCGTTTAATCACATGAACAGAATGGATGAGATTTCTCGGGTTAGAACAGTTGAAGTCAGTTGGCATGGGAGGAAGGATTTGAGAGAAAGAGGGATACATAAAGACCTGTCCAGAGATAGGTTAGTTTGAAAGTCAATTTGTAAGAGTCGTTTAACACATGCCAGAATATAAAACGGGCGTTAAACCGAATATGATGATCCAGATTAAGTTTAAGGCTACCAAAATTCTACTAGAATTGCCAACATGGAGTAATGGTTAATAGCATTGTTTAACCATCTGTTCTAAATAAGTCTTCTAGAGGTTGGAGGTTCAATCCTTACTACAGGCGATGTTGACTAAGAATTCCATATTAAGACTTTTATCTGATCATTGTTGACGGAATAAGAACAATCTACCCTTGTTCAGTAAATAAAGTGTTCAGTTTAAAATTCCCTATAGATTTCTAAGTTCGAAGAAATGCACCTGAAGGTCAGAGATGACATTGGTCAAAATGTTGTTAATATAACAAGAAAAATAAATATGCAAAATTACTTTTTTCTATTAATTTTTATAATCAATTTTTAGGGTGGGGCCGAAGGTTGTACTCTGTATTGATTGGTGGGAGAGGTGTCAGTCCAGTGTCGTTAATTAAAAAAAATTTATATTCTTTAACCCCTCGATGCACTCCCGGCTTTTCCTCGGAATCAATGAGGACTCTTGTGCATTCCTGATCGAACCCTTATTTACATTTTATTTCTTAATTTCTATAATTTTATTAAAGTTATAAATATAATAAAGTTAAAATCAAACATCCTATTTATGGATGTTAAGCGCGAACGCAGACATTATGCTAATATTGTACCTGCTTTGATCAAAATCAAATATACTTATCTGAGTATTGATTTACTCCTCTCCAGGAGTTAGGCACAAGACCAGTTTTTATCCTACTCCCACAAGTAAGATGTGACCCAAGGTCGGGTCAGGAAAGTGGGGTTTGAAAAGCCAGCGCTCGAGAGGTGAGCACTCTGGCCATTTAAAAATTGCCTGAGCAGCCCCGTCGGCATTCCCCGGTAGGGGCGCCTCAGACAGTAAGCAATAAACTTACTCCTCCCCAAAGAGGGGAGGCGAAGCCTGGGAGGGTGGACCTCCTAGAACTGCACAGGACAGACCCATTGACCGGCGTAAATCAAGACCCGAAGGCCAAGACTATACCAGTCTATGGGGTGCAGTATCCATCGGAACAGATACTTTCAGAATAATTATGATTAAGGGAATCTATTTGCAAAACACGAAAGAGTGTGAAACAAATAAATGAATACTCAATCTGCAACTTTATATTATTTGGAATATACTTTTTGAGTCGATGTTGGGAAGATCGTATTGACAAATAGTAAATAAGATAGGGTAACTTGAATAACGTTTTGTACCTCCATTTTTATCGGTTAAATAAGTCTACTCGTTATTAAATGGGATTAGTTTTATAGGATTTACTTACCCCCCCCCCCCCCAATTCCTTATAGAACTAAAAATTTTGTTCTTGAATTTTATTCTGCCCCAACTTTTTGCTGCGGGTTTTCCTCTGTAGCTAATCACAAAAAAACTGATAAACAAAATCATTGGCCATTCAAAAGGGAAGGATATATGTAGGTTCTCTTTGATATGACGGGATGGGATTTAGGAGCACAAGTGAACCATATTACTTGACTTTTGCTTGTAAGCATTAATTTAAACCAGAAATTACTGTCTGTTTAAAAGCATACAAAATGAGTTTTGAATTTCTCATGGTAGTAAACGCATGTCAGTCATTCTTAATCTATTAATAATAGATTCAAAATGGCTGACTTGTATGTGCTTATGACACTTCAAAATTCAAAAGTAATTTTGGATCCTTTAAACTGTCAACTCGATAGTAATTTATGGCTTGAATTAGTTGAAAGGAAAACATTAAATTTCTCGTGCCCATGTCATATCAAAGATCTGAAGGGAGAAAGTTAACATGATTTCATTTTTATGAATAATTATTCCATTTTTAAGCTCTTTTTCTCCTAGCTTGTGTGTGTCTGCGTGTACCGAACTGCCTTGAGAACAGGCATGAGACGTTGCCCATCCCGGTGTCCGGGACACTCGCAACATCCTAAATATTAAAAGCAGATAAAGATATATATATATATATATATATATATATATATATATATATATATATATATGTCTGTGTGTATATATTACACGAGTCCTGTCTAAAAAGTATCTGACCTTAGGCCAGAAAAAAATATTTTAAATATATGATAGGGTTGGTACCGTAATCCCCTATCAAAGTAGGTCTCTTGTGCTTGCACACACTTTGCCCACCGATCCATTCACTGCCGGAAATACCCCTGGAAGTCTTCTTTTGGAGTAGTGTTTATCTCTGCCGTTGCGTTTCGCATTATCTCTTTTTTTGCACCCTCAACAACAGCTGCACTCCGAGCAGTTTGGTGCCTGCCAGATTGCTGGTCACTCTCCGCTGATGTGCGGCCATTTTTGAATCGGTTGAACCACTTCATAATTTGTGTCAAACCCATCGCATCTTCTCCAAACACCTGCTGAATCGAACGCGACGGCTGAGATGAACATCATTTCAAAAGAAGACTTCCAGGCGTGTTTCCGGCAGTTGATGGATCGGTGAGCTAAGTGTGTGCAAGCACAAAGGACCTACTTTGAAGGGGATTAGGGTCCCAACCTATGAGTCATTCATCAATTGGTAGTGAAACATACAGATCTGTGATCTATAGTTCAGTGTAGCGAATTTGTAGGATTGGCCAGGTCTTGAGAGTCGTTTCTTCAGAATACTTCACTACTTGGAACGGTTATGTCTTCCCATTGTCTAATATATATGATCATCTGTGAAGCCATGCTGTTCTCAGAACTAGATCGTCAGTTTGTCGATGAGTGCAACTGGAACTACTGCTACCCGGCGAATAGCAAGATTTGTAGTCAAGGTTTATTCCTTTAGATCCGCCGTCTTCTGTCCATGCATATTAACAGGGTAATAGGTAATCTTGAGAAAGATGTGGTTCTTCACCATGCATGGACGGCAATTCGCATTGTTCTAGGATGTATGGAGGCCAATTCAGAAAGTTGAAATTCAGAAATCATTTTGTATGCTTTAAAGACAGTAATTTCTGGGTTTAATTAAAGGTAAAAGTCAAGTATGATGGTTCATTTGTGCTCTTAAATTACATCCCCGTCATATCCTCCTCGATTGGTCAATGATTTTGTTTTTCAGTTTTTGCGATTAGCTACTTAGGAAACTTCAGAGCAAAAAAAATTGTTGCCAGATATTCAAAAACAAGGAATTTAGGAAAATGTTTATAAAACGTATACCAAATTTAATCATTGGATCAGTTTTGTTTGATTTACATTTTCTTCAATTAATTTTAAAATCCTTTTTTTTTTATGGTATCTGGCAAAACTTTTGCTCTGAACAAAAAAACAAAACAAAAAAGATAATATGAAGATTCAAGAACAAAGTTTACTAATCATCTCTTGAATAAAATGATCTTCCGCTCTTCTATAGATCTTGTATCAAAAAGAAAGACATGTTATCCGTTCCTGTATATCTTATCCACTATTTATCAGAATTTCAATACCCTCTTCTCAACATGGACTCAAAAGATATGTTCCAAACAATATATAAAGTTGTAATTTCAATACCCTCTTCTCAACATGGACTCAAAAGATATGTTCCAAACAATATATAAAGTTGTAATTTCAATACCCTCTTCTCAACATGGACTCAGAAGATATGTTCCAAACAATATATAAAGTTGTAATTCCAATACCCTCTTCTCAACATAAACTCAGAAGATATGTTCCAAACAATATATAAAGTTGTAATTCCAATACCCTCTTCTCAACATAAACTCAGAAGATATGTTCCAAACAATATATAAAGTTGTAATTTCAATACCCTCTTCTCAACATGGACTCAGAAGATATGTTCCAAACAATATATAAAGTTGTAATTCCAATACCCTCTTCTCAACATAAACTCAGAAGATATGTTCCAAACAATATATAAAGTTGTAATTTCAATACCCTCTTCTCAACATGGACTCAGAAGATATGTTCCAAACAATATATAAAGTTGTAATTCCAATACCCTCTTCTCAACATAAACTCAGAAGATATGTTCCAAACAATATATAAAGTTGTAATTCCAATACCCTCTTCTCAACATGGACTCAGAAGATATGTTCCAAACAATATATAAAGTTGTAATTTCAATACCCTCTTCTCAACATGGACTCAAAAGATATGTTCCAAACAATATATAAAGTTGTAATTTCAATCTGTTTCTTAGTTTGCTCTAAAACTCCTAGGAATTACTCCCGTAACCATGTATATTCTGATACCCAGGATACTTAGATAAGTATATTTCATTTTAATCAAAGGGTGTTACAACATTAACGCAAGGTTTCCATTCGCACGTGATATTCATGAAATAGAAAAATACTGGTACTATTGCAGATTAGGACCCAAGCGAACCCGAACCCTAACGCTATGCCAAGTCGATTTTAGCTTTGGTCCTAATCTGCATAAGTACCAAAATACCTTTTAGTTGTTTTATTTATAACTTCAAAGAAATAATGGAAATGCTAATAAGGGGTTCAGTGCTTTGAGCAAGAGTGCACAGCGGCCCTCATTCATTCCGAGGCAACGCTGAGTGTGCCATAAGATGGTTAAAAACCAATATAGAGTTCGGAACATAATGCGATACAAAAATTGTGTAGTGTCGATAACTATTGTTTCCTGTTGTTGTTAAATATTAGTCAATTTGGAACAATTTCGAGTTAAAATCTTATGACCACTCTATCATATAGTCTTACATGAGGTAACCCTTTTATTTTCATTATATCTAAAAACTTTTAATGAGTGCAGATAGATTTTTGCAAAACATAAACAATGATAGCAAATTTATTTTTGTAGCACAATTAGCCACAAGATTATGGTCGTTGAAAATTTGACTGTTCATATAAGATTCATTTCAACAGCTAACACATTGAATCTTCTTAATATGATTTGTAGTACATTAGAGATAATGTAGATATTTCTTTTGATAGTAAATCAATTAAAAAACCCTCAGGTTTTGACATGTGAAAACAGTCGGAAACAATTTGATAATAGGGCAAAAATTTAATTCACTAAAACTTTGATTTTTTTTTTTTTTTTTTTTCTGAAAGACAACTTAAAACCTTATATTAAGCCCACCATATTGACGAATGACCCTTTTTTCTTTAAGATGGGACTGCTTTTATATATATAGAAACACAATATTGTGCGCATTAAGTTGAAAAACACCAACCATAAAAAATAAATCGCCTGCCCATCATAGAAAATACTAACCTTACTTGAAGTAACCTGAAAAAAAAAAACTCTTAATGACACAAGCGAAAGAAGTGTACGCTTATGGAGCGGAAGAAGTGTACGCTTATGGAGCGGAAGAAGTGTACGCTTATGGAGCGGAAGAAGTGTACGCTTATGGAGCGGAAGAAGTGTACGCTTATGGAGCGGAAGAAGTGTACGCTTATGGAGCGGAAGAAGTGTACGCTTATGGAGCGGAAGAAGTGTACGCTTATGGAGCGAAATGAACTGTAATACTTTCGGACTTACATAATCATGTCTGTCATTTGAACTGAATCACGTTACGCAATCTTCAATGTTAAAAAGATCTTTCACCTCTTATTTCCGTATTTGATCGAACTATATGCATGTTTACAATTCCAAATGGTGACTGATGTTTGTTGAAGGCTTGAGAAATAAATGCAAAACTGTTTCACTAAAAATGTTTCAAACATTTTATTTACCTTACAGTCTAACTTAGATAAGCTTGTAAGAATTTTTTTTAAATCAAGTAGATACAAAATTTAATCAAGTCGGCTGCATTTGTTCATTCAAGCATAACTACACCGTCTCAAATCCATTACTAATGGAGATTTGGTATCTGTCTGAAGCCATAACTGTACTACTATTACTTTTATCAATGGTACTATTTTTCAATACTCAATTCAAGGGGGTGTGTAGTGTAGTATCTGTTCTGTTGTTATGAGACCATCCCCACAGACATTACCTCCTCCTTTGGGGGAGGGGTAATGTAGTAAATGTTCATTGTCATCTAATTAGACTAGAATGGAGTTTTTTTGTTTTCTTTCTTAAATAAGAATCCACTTAAGTTAATGTGGATGTATTTTTTGTTCATTACATTTGATGGCCTCTGTCAAAATGACGAACGTTGCTAAAATCATATTTCCTTCATTCTTATCTGAATTATTAGCAAACGCTCGTGGATTTGCTTAAATATTGTTTCTCTTTTTGGATTCGAATAGTAAACTTGAAATATATCAAAGTTTCTTCCAAGCTTTTTAGAATAAGGATCAATATGGCTTTTTATTTATTACTTGATGGTTTTAAGAAATAATCACTTGTCATCGTATTGCTGATACAATTTTATCTCAATTATTTATCTATTCTATCCTGCAAGCTATTTTAAATCTTTAATATACAAAAATGGCTAAAATTTTGTTTGAATCAATTGCTAGAATTATATACAATACGTAGTTAAAGCAAGATGAATTGTTCGGGACTATCAAAATAATTTTTAATGTTATTGATAATGTTTATTTATTTTTTAATTTTTTTTTTTATCGCTTATGTTTGAATTCATGTTTTGAAACATGACGTAAATCATAAATCTATGACGTCACGCCAAAGCTATAATTATTTTAAGGTAATGTTTTTAAGTTCTCTTTATAAGAAAATCCAAATAGGTCAGTCGGTAGAATCTGATTGAAGATCTCAAGGTTTTGGTTTTGATTTTCTGGTCATGGCATCCGATTTATTTGTTGGGAATTTATTATTTACTATTAATGCAATGTTCTCCATTTCTAAACGTAGTTAAGATCTCTGATATTTCGAAATTAGTCAAATTCTTTAATCTATTTATTACATTTAAGAAAATTGTGACTGACAGACAGACGGACGGACAAAATCTATATAAGATTGAATTTATTTTTTTCATATGAGAATGTTTTTTAAAGGCAATTGTAAAGAATTTTTGATAATCTTGAAAAATGAAATGTTTAAAATATCAAAAGGTATATTTATAATTAGAGTAGGGCGGTTTTGAAATTTTGGTTTCGGTATCGGTTTTTTTCCCTTAAAACCTCGGTTTACAGTTCGGTTTTTCGGTTATTTTGAAAAAAATTTTTTCACTATGGAAGCTATTCATTCTCTTTTGTGATGATTAGTTATTATTCAACGTTTAGTTGAATTATGCCACTGTTTCGATAATTTTGTGACTGAATCATTCTCCATGATATGAATCATATAAGTTTTAAGGTGTTGACTGTTGTAATCAAAGTTCTGATACCTTTTCAACAGTTAACTCGTTAAAACAGTGACCAAAGATTCATGAAAGATTTCTGAAGAATAAAACTGAGTTTGAATATACATTCTATCTAATTCTTTAACCCATCAGAAGCTAAAATATAACTCAGAAATGCAAGAAATTAAAAAACAAAAATTTATTTAAACAAACAAAATAATTTTACAAATAAAATTACGCAAAAATGATGATGAAAATGAAATATTGTCAAAATTATTTGACAGATAAAAATTTTAATTTTTTAATAGGTGAAAATGTTTTTACTCATTTTCTTAGGTTGTGATTGAGAAAAACTAGTTTCTCAGCATGGTTAGATTTCAGCCTACATCTCCGGTCACTAATGACAAGTCCAGCCTTACTAAATATCCGTTCACTCGCTACAGAGGTAGCTGGAATACTCAAAAGTTCTCTTGCCAGAATACAAAGATTCGGGTAGAGCCTCCCATTTTTCTTCCACCAGACAAAAGGACAGGCTGATGGGTCGATGGCTTTTCCATACAGAAATCGATCTACCTCGTTTTTAATCCGAGATATTTTTTTTACCGCTGGTATCAATTTCTTTTGTTCTTGCCTGACCTTTCTTTCGGAGAAAACCCCAAAAGTCTTTTTCCCCTTTTGGTTCACTACTTTGCTGTACTTCTGCTGGAATGTTTCGTCCGTGTCATCGGATAGAGTCGAAAAATAAACACACTATATACTTCTCGAATTGCCGGTGTTGACTGTTGGGATGTCTGTCATTTTGTGTGCTCGAAGTTCTGTCAACTGGTGCGTGTTGGGGTTAATATTTTTTTTTAAGACAGGGTAATAAAACTTTATAGACATGCGTAAAAGACTAGTAGTACACCCGAAAACAACGCCAAGGGAAAAGGAAGGATGGTTAAAAAAAAGTAGAGATTATTAATTCACCTAAAGTCATTTTTTAAGCTTTAAGGTAATTTTAGTCATAGAATTCATGACTTGGATTAAAGTTTAATAATTAAACTTTCGAATAAATTGTCAACTCTAAATAAATACCATATTAACAATTTAGTAAAATATAAATCGTTGCATAGTCTACTTTTTGAATAACCCATTTTTGGGAGAGAAAACGGTATAGTTGAGAGATAGTTCTCTAGAAATGACAATTTATGTATGAAGTGGCTTTTCAAAAGTAAACAATGAAATGCCTAATGTTTAAAATAATTTTAAAAATCCGAATAAAGTGATACTAGCATTGGCAACTACTTTTTTTCTTTTTAAATGTTTATACTCGCTCGTTACTTTTCGTTTATTTACTTTTACAACAAGTATTTTTTTTAAATTTCATTTTAATAACTTATTTTTTTAGATAACTCTGAAACAAACATAAATAATTATTTTACAATTTTGAGTTGAATCAAATAGATTTTCGACATCATACGGAACGCGTTTGTAGTTTTTTTTCATTTGAAAATAGTTTATGCTAAAAATACGATGTCATGTTGTCTGTCGTATTTCTCTTTTTTTCATTTGAAAATTCAAAATGTTAATGATAAACAAACTGTAAACAAAGATTTCTTCCTACAAGTCAATTAAATGTTTTTATCATATATTTGTTCAATCTGTCCTCTTACTAATATAACATTTTTTGGTAATATTCAATTTTATTCAAATCGGAAAATCTTTTCAACCGTGTTTCCTTGTATATGGTGGCTTACTGTAGTAAAAACACAATACCGAACGGTTACGGTTTAAAAAAAAAAAACGATTCGGTATGGAGACGAAACCGAAAAAATGCGGTTTTTCGGTAAAACCGCCCATCTCTATTTGTAATATACACCTTATTTATAAGATATGGACACCATTTTTTTTTCTTTTATAAACAAAAATGACCAAACTTTTGTGAATGAAGACTTTTTTATTTCTAATGTACCATTATCTATCATAAAATGATGGAAATCCCATCTATTTTGTTGAACACTTCTCCGTTGATTAGCGTCTTGTTCACATCAGATGTCAATTGCACATTAACCATGGTGATACGAGGGAATTTATCCCATGAAATTAGGTACGTGCAAAAATGTCCGTCTCTTGTACGGACTATGCTTATTAAAAAGCGCTTATCATTAATTATTTAATTAGTTTCCGTGTAAACTTTGATTGTGTTTGAAAGGTAAAAGCCTAAACTTAATCTCTAAACGAAAAAAACTGCATATTTACGTGTGAAAAATAATCACGGCGGCTGAAAACCCCAAAAATTCAGTGAATTTTGAACTTTGAAAAATTACTTGTAAAAATCCCTTGAAAGATAAATATAAGTTTTTGGGAACTATTTCAAAGATAATTATTAAATTAAAGTCATAATATACTGAATTAAAAAAAAAATCCCACGTTTTACTAAAGATTAGCAAAATTATGCCCCCAAAAGTCATAAATTAGTAAAAATCAGTTAATCGTAAACAACTTTGTTTACCAATTGACTATCGCTATGCAAAATATATGGAAGACAAAAAAGTCATAATTTATCATTTTTAACTTTATATATAAAAATGGTTTTGCAATAGTTTATAGAAGTTGAAAAATTATTATCCATTAATTTCTTTATTCCTTTTAAGGTTATACACAAATTTAAGTACCCTTATTTTGTTGTAATAAAAAAGAAAATGCTTATTTGATTAAAATATTTGAATGTACGCATTTTATTTTTAACTAAAAAGGTTCATATTTAACTTGGTATTATTTTTTAATTTAGTAATAGTCTGAAATTATTGATGACATCTGTTTACCAATGTTTTTCCTTAGAATTTGAAATAAAACTTTTTTAAATGTTAAAAATTATTTTTACGTTACAAACTGCATCAATTTTATCAATTTTTTACATGATTTAAAACTTCAGTTACTCTATTTATTCTTAACGTGTCGTAACGATAAATTACATTGATTCTTTTTAAAATAAAGTGTATTTTTTTTTTAAATTTTAAGTGAAAAAGTAAATTAAAGTCAATGACTACACTGACTATTTATTCATTGAAAAAAAAAGTTAAAACAGTTATTTATTGATAAACAGAATTCAATTTTGAAAGAAAATGTCATGTTTGAATTCTCTTTATTTATTAATAAATAATTGTTTTTAACTTAAATATTTATTAATGAAAAAAAGACAAAACAAATACAAATCTTTCCAAATAATTGACGATGAATTGTGAAATTAACGAAATTGTTAAATCTCTAAAAATAAAATTTTGAGGCCGGTGTAAAAGTGAGTAGTTGTTGGAAGGCTAATCCCACCTGGTTATTACAAAACGAGGCTACCATACCAATCAAAATTCATCGTTAGTAGAAATTATCCAATTTTTAAAATTCTTTTTTTAGTTAAGTTCCTGGGTCTCAAATTTGTCAAATTTTTTTTATTTTCAAGATTATAAAAATTTTTCTTGCGTTGATACCATGTTCATGTATGAAAGGGAAATATAATTATGTCGCATTTTTTATTTTCCCAGAAACTCTAATCATTAAAATCACATGAAATATTGTTTGCAATTATATTATTTTTTGGTGAAAATATTGATTAAACAATGTTTTATTCAATAATAATATCGCTAATTCAAAAAATTAATTTTTCTTCGAGTTATAGTGATTTTGTTAACAGTATTTAGGGGCCTTTTTCGTGATATATAAAAAATATTTTTACATTTTTTTTTTAATTGTTAACATCTACAATGCTTTATTTTCATAAAAAAACAAAAAAAAATTAATGCATTTTTTTATTTTTTATTAATATATAAAAATATAACTTCAGTAAAGGTGTATTTTGTTTTAAAAAAAATAATACATTTTCACTAAGATTTAAAAAAAAAATAATGGTTTCATTATATTCCGTGATTGTTGATTAATAAATATTGAAAATTTCATTAAAATTGGTTGATTTCCTGAATTTTAGTGAATTTTTAAGTGAAGGGGGGGTCAAAATGTTTTTACATTTTGGGAATCGGCCATTGATTTTGCACGTACCTACATGAAATCCTACCATTTATGTCTAGTCTGATGTGCCATTGCTTGAAGTCGTTTTTGACCGACTCACTCCAAATCTTCTTCGACCTGTCTTTTCCTCGGTTACCTGCAACTGAGATGTGTTTATCCAACCAGAGCTTCGTCCAACATATCCATATCACTACATGCAGTTGTGATGCAGAGCTGACTCCAGGCTGGACACCTTCAGCCTCAAAAGCAGGGAGTCAGAACTAACTCTGTCGTCGTCAAGACGCATACCACAAATCCACTGAATCATAGCTCTATCATTCCTCTGTATCCGCAAAAAAAACAAATTAATGGGAGCTCAGCATCCACCTGCATGTAACATTGGGAGTTGATCAACGTTTATTTCCCTAAGGCTTTTTTCTATCTATTTAATACTACGCTATAGCAATTTCATGGTTGTATGTATGTTATCACTCTCCACCCCTTTTTTAAAAGATGGTATCGCCTGATCGGCAAAAATGCAATAAAAAAAAAAAGTAATTTAAAAAATGTAATTTAATGTCGCTGTTGCGTCAAACTTGAATTAAAATACGCTTTGCGCTATCGGTTCTGTCCAAAGATGATACAATAATATTGTGGGGTCTGCGTTCACACTGGACGTCCATAGAATGAAAATATGTCACAAACTCCTACAAGGGTTTTCGTGGTAGACCCCCATAACCAAATATATTACGGGATTACAGCTTATTCACGGGAGATAACCGAAATTCATAATAAGCCGGAATCCCGGTCGTATTTCCACGTTATTCGTTAATCGTTAAAATTTACTTTTCTTTTATAAAAAAACAAAGTATTTGATTAATTCACGTGATTTTTGGTATAGGATATATTCAGCCCGTGACAGGTACGTACATCAAACAGATATTCCTCAGTTTTTTAAATTTTATTTTATTTTTTATTTTTATTTTTTTCGAATGTCTCCCTTAATCTGGATAAGCATCGTAAAAAGACTTATTTTTAGTTTTGCACGAAGAATGTCTTGTCAGAGTTTATGAATTTTCGAATGAAATCAACGTAGAATAAATAGTGGCAGTGGTTGTGACCCATCGGGTCACGGGTACGTCTCGTTTATATTCTAACATGTAATCATACTATCTTCACAATTAGTGACACTGTTATTTGTCGAACTCAACAATGTGGTTAACGCTATTTTCATCCGTGACAACAAATCTCAAATGGATAAAAGTTATTTTTTATTATTTATGTCTAATAGTCATCTCTGCACATTTTTTTTTTTTTTTACTTTGTTTTTATTAACATGTCAATATAACTTCCAGTAATTTCAGACTCTATTAAAAATCTCATCTGAAAGCTCCCAATACTTCCACGCAATTCATTCTCTCTACGGTAATCACAAAATCGTTGAATATTATTTTAAAACAACCGTTTTCACTAGTTACGTTCTTGACGTGTTTCAATAATTAATTACTTTCTCCGTAAAAGAAATCCAGTTTATTTAGGATGGACATTCAAATTGTTTCGGAATTTTTGAGATGAGGATGGATAATTTCTCTTTAGATTATTCGGACTACTATTCTCATCTTGATTGTTATTTTTACAATGTTTCATGTAACCTCCGACATTCTTCACGTGCATCTGTTCAAACTTGGGAATCTTTGTCGAAGTAGGAGTTCAGATCAAAATTCCCTATAGGTTCCCGAGTTAAAAAAAAAGAAGCACCTGAAGAACATTTGAGGTTGGATGTTGTGAAAATAACAACCCAGATAAGAATAATAGTTTGAATAATACAAATTGTTTATTTCCTAAATATTGAAATATATTTCAATATTTATAGTTATATCTGTTTAACATTTTAAAGGACTCCATTAGATAACTCTGAATTCTAGAAGTGCTATTACACTTAATATAATCTTTCTTTATAACTCAAAATGTCAATACCCTCGATAATCGTTGCAAACTCTTGTACTTTCTTTATCATGAACTAGTTTACAAAGAAACCGAAATGCATTTTGATTGATTTAATTTTGTAATTTTAAATAGAATTTTAAAAATTTGGTTTTATTTTATGCTAGTGCATTTTTGATTTCAATATTTGATTAATAGTAAAAAAAAAAAAAAAAATAATTCGCTAAATAATTATCAAAGGCACAAGGAATATAAGCTTTTAGGGCTCATAATTGATAATATTCACGATAGGTTTCTTAGTTTTGCCTCTTCCATATCTTGGTTCAAAATTGAGTGCTTGTTGGAATCGTCATTTTATTCTCCACATAATGGAAAAAAATTTCTCGAAGCTTAATTTTCAGGAGTCTAGGGCGTGAATTTCGTTTTTTGGGCATATTCGGCAATATCACAGCTTTCACTGATAACTCTGGCGCTACCAGATCAGGCTGTCTGAAAATATTGGCTTCCAATGCACCAAACATTGATGTTATTGGTTTTTCCCTTTTGCAAAACTCAATCATGTTCTGCAAAGCCCAAAACAAAAATAACAATTCTCCTCTACAAAAAAACCCAACCAAACACCATTAATAAATAGCTTGAAGCATAAAACCTTTTACCAAAATGACCTGATTCGCCATCAAATAACCCGAAAAGGGTTGATATGCCGTAAAACAAAACAACCAAACCAAACCTTTACTGATAACTCTAGAATTAGAAGGGAGAAAGCTGGCTCAACCTGACCAGGGTGAACGCCATTACGACAACAACAACAATTATAACTGCCAAAAATGATCAGAATTGTCTGGTTACTCATCAGAATCGTCATTTACATCTCCACATAATGAAAAGCATTTTAGCAAAAACTCAATTTGGGACATTCCGAACCTAATTTTGTGTAAAAATGGTATTTTTCCTTGAAATTCTTTTATAGTATTGATGGTGGATTTCAGTCGAAATATTCAAATTATTCATATAATTTGAATTATTCGGATTACTGTTCTTGTGTTATCATCACAGTTCACTGGCCTTCTTCAGGTGTATTTTTCAAACTCGGGAATATTGCTGCTGAATTCGGGAATCTAAGTGATAGCCATCTGAAGGTTCAATCCTTGGTGCGGGCGATACGAAGAATTGCAAAATTACTGAAGACTTCTCCCAGTCGTGGCTGATGGAACGAGAGCATGCTACCCCCGTGGATGTTATTTACCTCCTCTGCAGGAGGTTAGACACAAGGTCAGGTGTAGGTTTTTGATGAAAGTGTTTCTGTATAACGAACTGGATTTGAACCCGGCACACCCAGGTCTTCAGTCCGCATTGTCAGCCACCGTGCTACCCCCGTGGATTAAATAAAGGGTTGCGTTCGAAATTCCGTCCAGATTCCCGAGTTCGAAAAGATACACCTGAAGAAGGCCGGAGGTTATAGCGTCCAGAACGTTGTGATGATAACACTCAAGGTGAGAGCAGTAGTCCAAATAATCAAAATTATACAAATTATCAATCCTCATCTCAAAAATTCAAAAATATTTAAACCCTGCTTCGGAATTTTTGAAATGAGGGTTGATAATTCGTAGAATTTGGTATATTCGGACTACTGTTCTCATCTTGTACTTTGTCGAACTCGGGAATCTGGATTTAATTAAAAGTTCCGTTCGAAATTCCGTCCAGATTCCCAGGTTCGACAAAGTACACCTGAAGAAGGTTGGAGGTTACATCGGCCAGAACGTTGTGATAAAAACACCCAAGATGAGAACAGTAGTCCGAATATATCAAATTCTACGTATTTAACCATGTCAAATTTTTGCAAATATTGGTCTAATGTTCTAAAATCACTAGATACCTATTTTTTAGCAACAATTGACCCTCAAGCTGGAAATTCTGAAAAAAAAAAAAAAAGGTACGAACTTGGTGTTCTTAAGATTTGATTATTTCTTTTAAAAAAAATCTGAAATTCTTTGTATTTTTACATCGGTAGATCATTTTTATTGTTCGCGAATGAATATTTTGTCCCCATCCTGGAGAAAAAATGTTTAAACTGCTGTTTATGTATATATTTTAATATACAGGGTGTCTCAAAAAAATGTACTCACTCGTAGAATGACGAGAAAACTTTTATTTATGAACATAGAGTGAAATGAAATAGCATCGAATACATGAGACAGATGTAATTGAAGAATCATGTTTGCAAATGTTCAAACTGATGACCATTATTGTTCAAACAAAGCTGATAACGCGCACCAAGGGATTCGCAAACGTCTCGTCATTCTAAGAGTGAGTACATTTTTTTGAGACACCCTGTATATTTGAAGAAAACAAGGATCATATTGTGTGTTCTACATTTGTAGAAAGTAATCAATGTTTGAACATCTTTGATTTTACTGTATTTTCCCCCTAAAATGGTCCTTAAAATTCTAAGCTATAATTTCCATATATATTATTCAACTTCATACAATCGTTAGACATTAGGCTTTGAACCTAATTTTGTTTTAGCTGATTCAGTTCGTCTAAATTTTGGAAATATAATAGCTTTAGACACATTTGCTGACCTTCAAAAGCCAATTTTTTTTCACCTGAGGGGGCACCTGGAACGTTATAAAAAAAGAGACGAGAATGGTAAGAGTGCCTCAGCTGACTGGCCCCCTCCCCCAAAGGAGGAGGTAATGCCTAGGAGATTAGCCTCCAAGGATTAAACCGAAGAATACCTCATTCAGATAAAAGGGGCAGTTCCTTGAACAAGCCAAACCCTAGTGTCATAAGGTGCCTGGAATCATGACACGAGTTTCTGGAAATGTCTAAATTTGTTGCTCTGTGACGTACGTCCAGATTTGATCTAAAAAAAAAAAAAAAATGAGTAGACGTTTTAAAGATTTGCCTTTCCGATGTTAAATATAAACGGGCAATTATGTTCCCACAGATATAAAACGGTTGACGTCTTTTTCATGACTAATTATATTAGGTTTTTAGTTTAACTCTCCCTCCTCCTTCATTTTATACAGAAAGAATTTCTGTCATATTCTGTCAGTGTATGGTGATTGTTTCGTATAGATTTACAGTTCACATGGACTGGATATCTTGACTTCTTTTATTAGATTGTGTAAAATGTTAGGATTTATGGTTTTTGGATTATTCGGACTACTGTTCTTACCTTGGGTGCTATTCTCACAACGTTTCGGCCGACGTAACCTCCAATCTTCTTCAGGTGCATCTTGGAGAATTCTGGAATCTGTACGGAATTTTAAACGGACCCATTTATTTAATCCACGGCGGTAGCTTACTCTTGACATGAAGATTGCTGAGTTCGACGAGATGCACCTGAAGAAGGTCGAAGGTTAACATCGGCTGAAATGTTATGAGAATAACATCCAAGATAAAAATAGTCCGAATAAACCAAAAGATAGATTTTCATCTAATAAATTCCGAAACAGTTACATGCTTATTTATTTTTTTTATTTGACTCGAGTATTTACCAGAATTATTTCAAATGTTTGCCACAAGTATTTAATTTGAAGAGCGTTAGATTTTCTTATTGTCTTAATTCCGCTGATCCTTTGATAAATTATAAACTTTTTAATAAAAAAATTTTTTTTTATATATTCTAATAATTTTTTCTTAAACTTTATTTTTACAATATGAAATTGGATAGACCAGATTAAACGATGCAAGAATTTTAAAATAAATGAAACATTTATTTTTTGTTTTTTTTATTAAATAATTTCGATTTCATATTTTAACTAACAGATTGTTATAAATGTGACCCAACTTATTTCAATAAATACACATGTGCCAGTGTGATCGCTACAACTACTTGGACTTTTAAAGCTATCTCTATTACCATCAGAAATCTTCGACTTCATCGATAGATTTTGACAATAAGGGGAAAATTCTTTTAAATGTCTGTACAGCACTGAGGAAAGTGTTGCAAAAATTTTTGATTGAAAAATAAAATAAATTAAAAAAAAATTAACGTTTCATTTATTTAAAAATTTTTGCATCGTTTAATCTGGTCTCTATCCGATTTCATATTTTAACTCACTGATGCTTATAAATGTAGCCCGACATATTTATTTTTTACAATTGAAATAAAAAATTTACAAGAAAATAATTTTTTTTTTTTTTTAAACTAAAGAATTTAAAAACTCCTTAGTTTTGCCACTGTTATTACCATTTTTAAGAGTGCATTCTTAGTTTAGTCAAAACCACTACTGCTTATGGAATTGGCTATGCTGAGTTCAAATTCTAGTGGATCTATTGTGGTCACTTACACACTGATACTCTTTTCTGAGTGAAAAAAAAAAAAAATGGCAACTTTCCTTCAATTAAGTCTATATAATCAATCGTTTACAATGTCTATTATATCCTGTGTTGGACAGTGAACTACTTTTGGTGATTTGGGAGCTTTAGGGAAGTGTTAAGTCACCCTTTTGTTGACCATTACCTCAAGGTCTACTTTGACCCAGAGTGGGAGTACCTGTCACTGCCCCATCTATGAATAATGTCATAGGTATGCTATGAAGCTGTCGACTGATGTACACATGTGAATCATGAATTACTGGTCAAAGCCAACACGATGAATAACTATTTGAAGATATGAAGAACTTGAATCATCAAACTTTTACCAAAATGACTGAATTCAGTAATAACCCGGAAATTGATTGATACGTTGGAAAAAAAAAAATCAATAAGTTTTGTTCCAGCATTAATTAACCTAAAAGCGGTTGAATTGCTGTTAAACCGACTGTGGAACATGTTGCCACAAGGTTGCTTCCCCATGGGCTACAACATGGTCATCTTAAATTTAATGTCAAATACTTGTCATAAATAGTCCTCATTAGTCATCAAATGTTATTCATTCCATTCATTTTCAATCCTCTCATAATATTCATCATCATTAGTCCGACTTTAGTGTTCCGGCTGATTGTAACTTATGAAATTAGTGAATCCACAACTCCAAATGTTCCATAATTATTTAATATTAACAAATTTAATAGAATTGTCAGTCACGTTTTTTTGTGTGTCTATTTTAAACCGTTTCCCGCCTGATCTCTTGATGATCTGATTTTCATCGAATCACGGTAACTTTTAACTCTTCTCGCATTCAAATGTTTCTGTTGATTAATTTCTGAATCTTGTTTTATGGTTTCTTTACTTTAAGTTGAGAAATGATGGCATCTCTTTGATAAGACTTCTTCTGATAAAGCTGAATTGTGACCGACAATTTCCAAATTTGATTTTAAATCTTTATCCAGAATTGCTGAAATTCTGACTTTCAGTCACACTGCCATGAAGAAAAGAAATATTTTTTATTGGTATTCATAAACTCTTAGAATCTCTGCGCATTTCAATAGTTTTATTTGGAACTAGCAAGTATCTCTGGTTTTGCTCGGGAATGAATGTGAGCTCTTCTATACTCCTGCTTCTGCCCATATTATTTTATTCTTAGTTAATTTAAATAGTTTTCAAATTATAAATAAAATAAAATGTCTTGGGTGTTTATGGTATGAAAGCAAAGCCCACAATATTTTAAAATCCAATTATGCAAAATTAATACAGCAATTGTATTTCTACTCAAATTTTTTTCTATCTTAGTCTTGGTCTTTGTTTTCAATTGTATCCTCTGGCCAGATGCGCCACAAATGTAAATGTTACTTAATCTGTGATAGAATTATTAGGTGTGAGCCATGTTGCCTGCTTTTGTATTAGACTACAGTAACTCTCACACAAATGGTGGTCACTGTTTGGATGTGGTTTTTAACCTTTTTCTCAGTGATTCTCTAATCTTTTAACTTTTGTAATAATGGAAATGAAAAGTTTAAAATACGTTATTTATATTAATAAATTATAGAATTTTAGAAATAAAGTGAGAAAAAAAAGATCCAGTGAAAAATAG
The DNA here is from genome assembly GCA_963556195.1 of Sepiola atlantica. Lineage (NCBI taxonomy): Eukaryota > Metazoa > Mollusca > Cephalopoda > Sepiida > Sepiolidae > Sepiola > Sepiola atlantica. The sequence goes on along the minus strand of OY744540.1, from coordinate 7,799,956 downwards.
GTCCATAAAGTGGCCAAACTATCACAAACTTATATTTATGACCATAAGAAGAAGCAAATTGCACTCGACTTAAGATATAAGTGATGAAAATATTTAATTGTATAAACATTTTAAGTTTTATTTTGCTAGATAAAAATAATCTTGATGGCAAGTAAATTATTTCTTTGTAATAAATTCCTTCACTTTCATGACGACATGTTAGGCCTCTCTTTAAAAAAAAAAAAATAGCTAAATAAATGTATAAACTTTATGTACTTACGTGGTAGCTGAAAAGAAGACTAAAAATTACGCAAATTGATCCGGTATTTATTAAATTAAAAATAAAAAAGGATTTTATCTGTCGGTCGCCATTTTGAGTTTTCCCGAAAACTAAATTTAAGTTATCTTCCTTTCTTAATAAAATACGTAAGATCGTTTTTTCTTTTTTCGTTTTTTTTCTTATAATTAAATAAATACTGGATGAATTTGCGTATTTTTTTTACTGTACAATCTTATTTTCAGCTAACACGTTAGTCTATAACGAAGTTTATACATTTCTTTAAATATTTTCATGTCGTCGTGAAAGTAAAGAAGCACCTAAATTCCTTTTAAAAACACCTAATACTAAAGTGCAATTTCTCAGACGTTCATTTTTATGATTAATAAAATTATGAAACAACTTCACGTGTGTGTGTTTCTCACCTATGTGTGACTTTGATAATCACACATCAAATTATTTTTTGTCTTTACTATTAATCGAATATTTATTGAAATAAAAAATGCAGTAACGTAAACTATCAAATAAACTTTAAAAATCTTATTAAAAAAATAATTTAAACCGATTTCAGCTAAAAGAGATCCCTCTTAGTAGACAAGTTTGGATCTCGTATTCTCATGTTCTAAGTAGACACAAGTTTGGATCTCGTATTCTCATGTTCTAAGTAGACACGAGTTTGGATCTCGTATTCTCATGTTCTAAGTAGACACGAGTTTGGATCTCGTATTCTCATGTTCTAAGTAGACACGAGTTTGGATCTCGTATTCTCATGTTCTAAGTAGACACGAGTTTGGATCTCGTATTCTCATGTTCTAAGTAGACACGAGTTTGGATCTCGTATTCTCATGTTCTAAGTAGACACGTTTGGATCTCGTATTCTCATGTTCTAAGTAGACACAAGTTTGGATCTCGTATTCTCATGTTCTTAGTAGACACGTTTGGATCTCGTATTCTCATGTTCTAAGTAGACACAAGTTTGGATCTCGTATTCTCATGTTCTTAGTAGACACGTTTGGATCTCGTATTCTCATGTTCTTAGTAGACACGTTTGGATCTCGTATTCTCATGTTCTAAGTAGACACAAGTTTGGATCTCGTATTCTCATGTTCTTAGTAGACACGTTTGGATCTCGTATTCTCATGTTCTAAGTAGACACAAGTTTGGATCTCGTATTCTCATGTTCTAAGTAGACAAGAGTTTGGATCTCGTATTCTCATGTTCTAAGTAGACACGAGTTTGGATCTCGTATTCTCATGTTCTAAGTAGACACGAGTTTGGATCTCGTATTCTCATGTTCTAAGTAGACACAAGTTTGGATCTCGTATTCTTATGTTCTAAGTAGACACAAGTTTGGATCTCGTATTCTCATGTTCTAAGTAGACACAAGTTTGGATCTCGTATTCTCATGTTCTAAGTAGACACAAGTTTGGATCTCGTATTCTCATGTTCTAAGTAGACACGAGTTTGGATCTCGTATTCTCATGTTCTAAGTAGACACGAGTTTGGATCTCGTATTCTCATGTTCTAAGTAGACACAAGTTTGGATCTCGTATTCTCATGTTCTTAGTAGACACGTTTGGATCTCGTATTCTCATGTTCTAAGTAGACACAAGTTTGGATCTCGTATTCTCATGTTCTAAGTAGACAAGAGTTTGGATCTCGTATTCTCATGTTCTAAGTAGACACGAGTTTGGATCTCGTATTCTCATGTTCTAAGTAGACACGAGTTTGGATCTCGTATTCTCATGTTCTAAGTAGACACAAGTTTGGATCTCGTATTCTTATGTTCTAAGTAGACACAAGTTTGGATCTCGTATTCTCATGTTCTAAGTAGACACAAGTTTGGATCTCGTATTCTCATGTTCTAAGTAGACACAAGTTTGGATCTCGTATTCTCATGTTCTAAGTAGACACGAGTTTGGATCTCGTATTCTCATGTTCTAAGTAGACACGAGTTTGGATCTCGTATTCTCATGTTCTAAGTAGACACAAGTTTGGATCTCGTATTCTCATGTTCTTAGTAGACACGTTTGGATCTCGTATTCTCATGTTCTTAGTAGACACGTTTGGATCTCGTATTCTCATGTTCTAAGTAGACACAAGTTTGGATCTCGTATTCTCATGTTCTTAGTAGACACGTTTGGATCTCGTATTCTCATGTTCTAAGTAGACACAAGTTTGGATCTCGTATTCTCATGTTCTTAGTAGACACGTTTGGATCTCGTATTCTCATGTTCTAAGTAGACACAAGTTTGGATCTCGTATTCTCATGTTCTAAGTAGACACAAGTTTGGATCTCGTATTCTCATGTTCTAAGTAGACACAAGTTTGGATCTCGTATTCTTTGTAGATTTTCTAGGTTATTAACTCATTCTCACATCACATAGTTTAACTAATCAATTATCGGTTTATTCTTCAAGGGCTGACTTTGGATTCCAGTGTAGCCCCTTGAAGTAACCCCAGGACATACCTCATCAATCATACCATATAGTAGATGTCCCAAACCAAAATTTTATTTGCACTATATCTAAACTTTTAATGTGCTTATATAAACCAGGGGTTCTCAACCTGGAGTTCGCAAACCCCCAGACGTTCACAACAAGATTTCTAGGGGTACTTAGATGGCTGATGAAAGAGGTATTTTAAATAATAATAGTTAAGGATTATGAAATTCAGTGCCTGTGCCTTCATAAAGTTGCTTTCATTATTGGTTTAAAAAAAACATATATCAGTATATAAGTAATAATTCAAAAAGAAAAAAAGTAAATATATTAATAATAAAAAAATTAAATGACCAAAGAAACGTTAGTGATTCGAACTTCAGGGTGTGTTACCGATCACTGAAACCTATGTGTAACTGAAATGTGTTCGAAGATATGATATATATCCTTTGCAGAATTATTGTAGTATAATGAGTTGGTCAATAAATGAATGACCATTGTCACATTATTAGGGGTTCGGGAAGATGGTTTTATAACTTGGAGGCGGGAGGGTACTTAACGGGGGAAAAAGATATAAACAATGATAGCAAATTTATTTTGGTATCACAATTAACCACTGGATTATGACCGTTCAAAGTTTGTTGGGAATTAGAAAATTTGCCGTTTTGTCTGCTATTTTCTAGAATCCAAATTTCACAGTGTCTAGCTAAAAATGGTGGCTTTAAACAAGTGAAAAATCCTTAAGAATGTAAATGTCATTTTGAGGTAATTGACGATAATGGAACAAACTAACTTTTACTTACATCAAAATAACACCAAAATAAATGAGTTCAAAGTGAAGGGAATTTCACGATATTTACCTATTTTCGCACACTAATCTCTAGGCTGGTTTGTGATGATTATGCAACTGATATGGAAGTTTGAAAGCATATTACTACCAAGTAACAGACAAGAATAATTGGTTCGTAACACGTTTCAAAATGACTCATTTCTATCTATTGTCTCGTGATATATATAATAAACTTATCGTTGTATTTAGCCAAAGAAGAAAAGTTTTAATGCAACAGGTTTTCCATGGCTATTTTTAATTTTGGAATATTTATTCTCGGCACATTATTTATTTTTTTTGTGAATTTCAACATTTAGGGGTGCATATATATCAAGTTAGATATCATCATCATCGTTAACTGGTTTATTTGTTGAATCAGGCCACAATTAATCTTCTGATTAGGATGGAGCCTGATTGTCCAGTCTCGATCTAAGTTTTCCCCTCCATTCTTGTCTTTGGCGAGGCTCGACGGAATCCATATCCAAGGCTTTCCTATCACGTTTGACCATGTCCTCCCAAGACAATTTGGGTCTGCCAGAGGTGGTCTTTTCTGCTGGCACGTTCAACTGTCGGGCTTTAACAATCCAGCCATTGCTGCGCTCAACGTGCCTCAACTAACGCAGTCTGCTCTTCTGCATGATGTCCCCGAGGCTTTCCAAGTTGACCTGTGCGAGAAGAAATCCAAAAGGTATGCTTTGTTTAGGTCTCACCATACAGATCCATCTGACCATTGCCTTGTCATTACGGTGCAGTTTCTTTAGTGTACTGACAGACAGCCTAGGTTTCGGAGCCATACACCAGCACACTTCTGACACATGAGGAGTATATGTGACCTCTCGTAGCTGCTGGTAGGTGTCTGTTTGTCAGAATTGGTAGCAACTCTCTAAACTGTCTCCAAGCAGACTTGCAACTGCCAGAAGTTCACAGCCTCTACCCAATGACAGCACATTTCCAAGGTAACAGAATTCCGTCACATGGGCACATTAGTTTTTTGTAAACTTCACCAAACTCCCCCCCCCCAAAAAAAAATATACCAAAAAATTTAATAGAGAAAAGAATTGCTGTACATCAAATTTTAATCTAAATTAATACATTTTTAACAAGTTTGGAATCATTTAACAAGCAACATTTAAAAAAATCTTATATATAAAGTAAGACTTTCATTGGACAGAATATCTTAAACAAAAGGTACACCATCTGATGCTTTGGTGCCCCCTCGACATAAATACAATCAGCTAAATCCCATCCTTTCTCTTTTTTTATTTTTTTATCTTAAGCCAAAGTTGGTAGAATTTTCACCCTGTCAATAACATGTACTATAACTCGCACCCATTACACCGGGGTCATTTATTTATGAGGATACGTAAGTTTAACTTCACCGATTGCTAACTATACGGATGTGCATTATAGTAATCTATCAAGTTTACTAACATTAACACAGGGTTTAAAATTTTTAAAAGGTTCATGGCTAATTATTATACAGCGAACACCAAATATTTATTATATTTTTTCCATTCATTTGTAAGTATGAAAAGCACACCTCGCATATAATTTAGATAAGATCAACAGATGAAACCATAGCATCTATTTTTATACATACATGCATATATATATATATCTATCTATATATATCTCTCTATATATCTCTCTCTATATATCTCTCTCTATATATCTCTCTCTATATATCTCTCTCTATATATATATCTATCTATATATATCTATCTATATATATCTATCTATATATATCTATCTATATATATCTATCTCTCTATCTATCTATCTCTATCTATCTATATATATATATATATATATATATATATATATCTATATATATATATATCTATATATATATATATAGATATATCTCTCTCTCTCTCTATATATATATATATAGATATATCTCTCTATATATATATACGTTAAAATTTTCAACGTCTTTTTTTTTTTTTTTTTTTTTTTTTTTCAAAATTGTTGGTGATGACATTACATTATGAAATTAACTTCGCTTACGAATATTAAATTTGTGATTAAATTGGATACATGTCTCCATTGTCATCTAGGTAAAAAACACAAAGGGAAAATTTTTTTTTAAAACACATTAGTATAACTTCCATTGAATTAAGATTCTTTTAAAAATGTCTAAAACCCTAACCCAATATTGTTTATTCTTTATTGTATAAGCATGAAATCCGTTAAGATTATTTAAAACTATTTGCACTCGTTACATTGTTGACATCCCTTGACAACTTGTTTCAGAGATTAATTACTCGTTTGGTAAAAGAAATCTCCGCATTTATTGCGGCTGATTGATGAAATTGCTGAATCGCCTTGAAATATTTAAAACAAGCATTGGCAGTTATGTGCGTTTAAATTTTGAAAGGATTCAATTAAATCAACCTGCATTCTTAAAGTCTTGTGATACACATTGTTTCCAATCTCTAACACAAATTGCCTTTCATACTCTTGATGATCCCTTTCTGACTCCTTTCTCCGTATGCCTATATCCAAAATAATCCTTCAGTTTCCACAACAAACTCATCATAATTGACGACACAGTTCAAAGTGCTGTCTAAACTGAACAAGCAAATCCGAGGATAAAAATTCTAATTTATTTAAACCCTTTCTTTTCTTTTTTTTTTCTTTTTTTTTTTTTTTTTAAATTTTTTAAAACTAGTTGGATATACCTGACGTTGCTCCAGAACTGTGCCCTTTTTTCCTTAAATTATTATTTTTTAAAATAATATTTTAAAAAGATGTGGTCATTAAATTATTAATTGAACCAAATTGTTATAAAACTGAAACTCATTTTGTTACGGTAATACTGTTTTAATCTCTATTTATAACATTATTGGATGTAAATAGCTTCCAACACTTTCAATCTTTTAATACATGAAGATTTGTGTGTGGCGGTGGCTAAGTGGTTAACGACGCAGACTGAGGACCTGGGTGTGCCGGGTTCGAATCCAGTTCGTTCCACAGAAACACTTTCATCAAAACCCACACCTGATCTTGTGTCTAACCACCTGGAGAGGTGGCAAATAAAATATGTGAGGATTTTCTAAGAATATTAATGCCAAAAATGACTTTCTATACAGCAGTTTAAATGATTCCTTTCAGATTTTGAAGCGTCAAAAAGTAATTTTTTTTTATAAACTATTAATACAAGATTAAACGTGCTGACTTGTTTATGAAGAAACTAAAATGCATTGTGGTAGATTTAATTTTGTAATTTACTTAAAAATAGGATTTTCAAAAAGTTAATTTTAGAACTTTCCGCTATTCTATTTTTGATTTCCGTAAAGAATCGCTTCATAGTAAATAAAAAAAAGTAAGTCACATCGAGGCGAGAAACACGTCTACAAAGTTGGCGCGTAATTTTATTAATATAAAGATTTGATAGTTTAAAGAAAGGAGCACTGTTCATGAATGATTTTTACGAACGTAATTCAAGTTTAAATATGTAATATGAGAAATCCATAAAAAATATGGGGAATCTTATAGCTGACACACAATGTTTCTGTGATTTTGCGTCGTCAATGTTCGGGCAGGTTATAGAAGCGCCCGAGTTGACGAGGCAAAAACTGCCAAATGCTAAATTGAAGACTGGCAGCAGATAAATTACGACAAAGAAAACCAAACTAAAATACATACAAATAAAGAACGAACAAACCATAGCTAAACAACTGCTATTAATTAAATGTTTATTTTTGTTTTTTTTTGTCAAAGGAACCATTGTTAATGAAATGTTTTTTTAAATAAAACGGTATTTTGTTTGTGCACCGGAAAGTTTCAAGTGATGAGTTTGTTTGATTTGTTAAGCAAATGTTATTTTATTTATTAAAAAAAATTTTTTTTTATTTACTTGTTTTTTTATATATTTTTTTCTTAATATAAACACTGCAACAACTGTTTTTAAGCAAATATTTTTATTTATTTTAACGAAAATGAACTGTTTACAAGCAAATGTTTCTTGGTTAATAGTTTCGTCAACTCTCGGGCGCTTCCGGACCTGCCCAAACGTTGACGACGCGAAATCATGGAAACATGGTGCGTCAGCTATAAGAGTACAAAAAAAATGATTCGTCTTCAGAATAAAAAGGTCAGATTTCCAATGCAATTTGGAGATTTCATATTTAAATGTCTTAAATGCAGCCAAGCATTTTGATGACAGCCTTTTTTCATTCATATCACTTAAGTTTTTATTCAAGTAAATGTTAATGTCTAACAAAACCAGCCAAGTTGATGTCGATTGTGATAATAGTCCTGAATATGTGAATAACGTGTGGGTTCTGGCCTTTTGGCCAAGATCAAAGTGTAGTATCTGTTCCGATGGATACTACACCCCATAGACTTGTATTGTCTTGGCCTTCGGGGCTTGATTTACGCCTGTCTATGGGTCTGTCCTGTGCAGTTCTAGGAGGTCCACCCTCCCAGGCTTTGCCTCCCCTCTTTGAGGAGGAGTAAATTTATTGCTTGCTGCCTGAGGTGCCCCTACCGGGGAATGCTGACGGGGCTGCCCAGGCAATTTTTAATGGCCAGAGTGCTCACTTTCTCGGGCGCTGGCTTTTCAAATCCCACTTTCCCGACCTTGTGTCACATCTTACCGCCGTGGGAGGTAGATAAATAAAACGTGTGGGTTGGATTGCAGTTAGTATAAAAAAAAAACTAAAAAACAGCCAAGTTGATGTCGATTGTGATAATAGTCCTGAATATGTGAATAACGTGTGGGTTGGTTTGCAGTTAGTAAAAAAAGGAAAATGTGATATTCGTCTGTCACATTTTTAAAGTTTTAAAATAGCCGTACTGGACACATCTTGCGAATATCTCTTTGTTACAAAGAAAATCTGTTCTTCTGATTGCAGTGGTGAACAATGAAAAACATGAAATGCGTTTAGCGTAATCCATTTCAGACTGGGTCACTGAAGAGATAATATCCTTGCAACAGCTGTTTGTAAACTTGGCTTACAAATAAATTGATAAGTGCAGCAGACGACCACCCACCTCCCCAACCCTAACCTACCTCTTTTCTTTTCTTTTTTTTTTTCTTTCGCAGCGGTAGTTTTATATCGTTTACTTTTCTGCACTATGTTACCATTACATTCTTGTCAAGTAATTTCAACTATTTTTCTTTTTTCACGTGTGTGTGTGTGTGTGTGTGTGTGAGAGAGAGTGAGTGAGATATATATATATATATATTAGATTTCTTGAATGTGAGATGATATATATAATTATTTCCACAATCAGACAACGCCGCAGCCCACAACCTATGAAAAGAAACAAACCGGAAGTCCTAGACTCGAGTTTCGCCCTCCTTTGGGCTCATCAGTAGAACACATCCGAACTCAGGATTCGAAACCCGAGTCACTTGCATGGTAAGCGAGTACTCTGCCACTGAGCTACCTCGCCACATACAAGAACGTCTATTAATTTACACAGATTAAGCGAACCGCGGCGATGACCGACTGTGGAATTTACCTACTCTTTTCAACAAGGGGTGTAGTCATCCAACTACTATTAATCTGTGTAAATTAATAGACATTCTTGTATGTGGCGAGGTAGCTCAGTGGCAGAGTACTCGCTTACCATGCAAGTGACTCGGGTTTCGAATCCTGAGTTCGGATGTGTTCTACTGATGAGCCCAAAGGAGGGCGAAACTCGAGTCTAGGACTTCCGGTTTGTTTCTTTTCATAGGTTGTGGGCTGCGGCGTTGTCTGATTGTGGAAATAATTATATATATATATATATATATATATATTTCATTAAGCGAAGTATTTTTCTCTTACCATTCCTTTTCTGGCGTTGGTCGACTGACTGGATTATACTTTTGATCTTGGGTGGAAAGTGACTAATAAATTGTACGAATGTTAGCGTTAAGCAGGGATGGGGGTTCTCCGCTCTTTTTAGATCCAGAAAAACTTGATTTCCACTTAAATCACTGTTTCGTCACAATCTGCTTTTTTTTCTTTCTCTTCTCTCAAATTGCTAGAGCCCTACTTCCTTATGTTTTCTTTTTCTTTTTTTTTTATTTGTCAGGATTTTCTTTCTCTGTTTCTCTTTTCTCTCTCTTTCGCATTATATCTCTTCCTCTTTCCTGTCTTTTCTCTCTTCCTCTTCCTTCCTCTGTTTTGTCTTGCCTTTCTTTTCCTTCTTATAACAGTTGATGAAAACTGAACATGTTAATTTTCGTGTGAAAGCTACGACTTTAAATAATGGAGAATTAGATGACTTGTGTTTCATCAAAGAATTACTCCGGTCTCCTTCCCCCAATATACACACTGGTGTCGTTCTTTTAATTTTGACTTTCTCAGTTCAAACTTATTGGGGTTGTTCTTTAGTTAGGAGCAAAGTGTAGTATCTGTTCTGATGCTACACTTTGCTTTTTCTGTCCTCGATCGATGAGGAAACAATCCTTCTAAACTGAAACAATTTTATTTGTTCCAATCCAGAGTGCCTCTTTTGGGGGGAACTGAATTTTCCCCACATTAAAAACCGACTTTGTGTCTAACTGCCCTCGTGGGGAGGCAAGTAAATAGGGACTATAAATTAAGCTAAATTGCGGCAAATAGATGCAGTTGTAATTAACAAATTTAGATGGGATTGGTTAAAAAAAGGTTTCTATTTCTAGTAGTAATGGCGACCCCCTCCCACACACACCCACGAGAAATGGCAGGTTGAATGGCAGACTTGCAAAATCTTTTGCCCCGGCGAAATAAAGTATGAGTCCAATCAACACAGTCCTTTTGCTAAGAGCCCGAAATAGGCACACCCTACCTGGAGAGACACCCGGCTTTTACTGGTTGCCAGCCCCCCCCCCCCAAAAAAAAATAAACCCACTTCCTGTCATGCCCAGAGGCAAGGCCTCTCCCTCCCATCTCTTGGGGTCCTTTGTCCCTCGCCGGAAATCTTGGATTCCAGTCTTTCTCACATAATTCGACCACTAAGGGACTGACCGCTGGAGATATCCATTAGAGACAACTACCAGAGAGTCTACTCGGGGGAGGGGGGGGGGGGCTTATCATGGAGACAATCTAGGAACATTACTTTCTGGTCTCAGCATGATTCTCTGTTTTAAGAGGCACTTAATTTTATTTCAAAGAGAAATAAGATTCTGTATGGCCCCAAAATACAAAATAAGAGATATTTTAAAATTCGAAATGCAACTGTAAATAGAGCCATCTCCGCACATGACAAAAGTAGGAAAAGTTTCTTTTTACATTACCGGTTTCAGAGAACTATTCTAATGACAAAGAGTAATGCTTTTATGCTTGGTAGAAACCATTATTTCTTCTTACTAGAAAGCTTAACCCACGAGTGGGAGTAAATAATATATATATATATATATATATTATATATATGAAGTATTTTTAGGCAATTAAACTTATAAATTTACCTTAGAGTTAACTTAAACAGTATATAAATAAATACTAAACACCCTTCACCAAAACACTGTAGTATAACATTGCTAGAAGGGATGGTTTAATATATCTAACTGACTCCTAAATAGTAAATTTTTAAAGAGATTAACTCTGCACTTAGTTTCGCATTCAAATGAGGTAAATAGGCATTTGCAAGTTAAATGAAGTAATTTTAATCAATTAAAATTATCCCCGAGTGAATTAAAACTTTTTATAAATATATGATAGAATTAAATAACTATATTAAGGAATATCACCGAATTAAAAATTCTCGAATGTCTGCATATTTTTTGGTGTGCTAACGTTGTACAAAAAAAATTCAAAATGGCATCCTAAGGAGATTCTCTCTTCTTGTGAAGGTTTTTTCTTTGGATTTTTTCTTTGTTTTTCCTTTGTTTTTGCTCGCAATGACCCACAGTGTGGCAGAGGTTTTTTTTTTTTAAAGACTTTTAATTTGAGAACTTCTCATCTTCGTTGATTTTTCTGATGATCTTGAGGTGTAGCAGAGCCGATATTGATATAATAATGTTGGTTGGCTCACTTCCAGAGAAACGAGTCGTAAATATACATCTCATGGGAATGTTATGTTTTTTGAAAATGTGAAAAAATAAAAACCATGGTTATTGACATATAAAATGAACCTGTCATATATATATATATATATATATATTGAAATATATACAATATTTTAAATTCAATTCCTTAAAAACTTATCATTCGCGGTTCAGACTCTTCAACTTACACCCTAATAAGCTCTTTTTATCTATGGTTGAACTGAACATCATTCTGTTGGATTTAAAACGTTTTGACCATTTCTGACGCAGTCTCCACAAAATCTCTACGATGAACTCTTTCCATCTTTAAATCTTTCGTCACCGGACACTTTTTCAATGGACATTTACCCAACTGGACATGCTCTATATTTTGCGCTCTCTCTATCTATCTATATATATATCTCTATATATATCTCTCTCTCTCTCTCTTTCTATATATATATATATATAATCTAAAACGGGCATTTTTCTAACTGGACATGCTCTATATTTTTATAATCTTTTTACGCAGACCCATTTACTTTCCATTACTTTATGCTATTTCTTTAAATATTTCAAATTTTTGGTCCCCCAATTAATAAAATCGGGGGACCTATGTTTTGAGGCATTTCCGTCCGTCCGGATTTTTCTGAAATTTTGCATGAAGTTGTAACTTTGATCAGGGTAGAAAGTGACATTCTCCGATTTTTGAAAAATAATCTGGTTAGCCCCCCAGGGGGTCAAAAGGCCCCGAAATGGCAAAAAATGACATTTTTTGCCCCATAACTTTTCATCCATCCATTCAATTTCTCTGAAACTTGGCCAAAATGTGGAGGCAATTGTTCCTAATAGAAAATAAGTATCGCTGACCTTGGAAAAAATCTGGTTCGCGCCCTCAGGGGGTCAAAAGCCCCCAAAATGACCCTTTTCTCCCATAACGTTTGATCCATTTATTAAATTTTTCTGAAACTTGGCCAAAATGTAGAGGCAATTGTTCTGGATATAAAATGAGCATCCTTGACCTCAGAAAAATTCTTGTTCGCGCCCCCAGGGGGTCAAAGGGGGGTCAAAAATGCCCCAAATTGCCCAAATTTATTGCATTTTACACTCGCCACATCGAGTCACATAGAGAGGGGGACCACGCATGCGCGGCTTGTTAATTTTTGTTATTCCCTTGCCAACTTATCCATCTATGTAATTCCTCTGATAAGATTTTAATCTTTGAAAAGCCTGGCTTAAGGAAAGAAAAAAATAGACATGTTTTTATCGAGTACACCTTGCATTGAATGACCAAAGAGGAAATAGATTTGTCATTCGCACATCTTTATCTCTCTTCCTTCATTTATCTCTATCTATATATATATATATATATATATATATTTGTTCTAACTTGATGTAAAGTAGCAATAAAAACCACCATTTTGGTGTGCATAATGTAAGTTTTTCATTGAATGTAAATAAATTGTAGTAAATGTTGTTCAAAAGATAACATTGATTTTTTTAACTACCCGGATAAATATTCATTTCAATGTTTATTCTAACAAAGACAATCTTTAGAATTTTAAACCATCTCTTCAATTGAAAACGTGAATTTCTGTTTCATTGAGATAAAAAAAATTGAACGTCGACAGATATCAAAGTTGCTTCTTTTAATTGTTCCCAATTCTCATCACAAGAAATTAGTTGTGTTTGAAACTCCATTTTCTCATATCAAGATGTTATGTATAACACTGCTTTTGGGGTGGACACTTGTGTTTGCATAGGTAAAATCTCATTTTAAGAAAAAAATAATAATTGTAAACATGACTATAGTTTGAATTATTTTCCTCAAAACCCTCCACCCACCAATAGGTCTCGACCTGGCCAGCGTTATTAAAGGATTCTTTATTCTGTGATTGGAAATATAAAATTCAGTAAGAGAAAAATGAGAATAGCAATCGAATCTGTGTCTACGAAGAGGGACCGTCTTTAACTGACATCGCTTTAACTAACTTGGCCAATTGGACTGTCGAATTTGTACAGATGACTTCATGTCGAATAAATAACCGTTTATTAAATAATCATACTTTTTAATTTTACTTCAATCGAAGTTCTCAAATCAAGGGGTCCCTTCCTGGGGCTAACACTTGATTTCTATATGAGATACATAGATATTCGAATATTCTATTAAAGCTCTCCTTTATTTCTCAAAAGTTGAGTTAGTAAAGAAGTTAAGAATGTTAATTTTCCTCTCCCCAATTGACCAGTTGAATTTGTTATAGTATATCTTTCTTGTGGTCTCTTCGTCTTACCGGATTCCAGAACAAGAATTTATCTAGTCTGGTGGAGTATCTAGCTAAGTACTGTTACTTGAGGTGACATCACTAGAAAAAGTGCACCATTTCTCGTATGAGCCAGTGTATAGCCGTGTCGAAGGGATCTTATTTGTGCTGCGAATACTATGTTATTTTAAATATTTGGTCAGGGTTTACTTGTAGGGTGAAGTATCCTCTTGTCAGGTTGTACTGACACACCCTTGTACAGAGACCGAAGACACTCGAGGATAGTGTCTAGTAGGTAATTCAAACTCTAGGCAAACATTAGTGTTAACCAAAAAACTGCACATATTGTCGTAAATAAATTCTAAATTTTCTACACGAGTCTTATTTGATCAGATAAATTCTTTCTATAAAATTATATTACCCTATTAGAAAAAAAAAACTGGTAGATTTAGTTCCTGAAAATCTTTCTTCATCATATTCAGTTTAACGTCTGTTTTACATGCTGGCATGTGTTGGGCAGCTTAAAGAAATTTACTTGCAAACTAATCTATCTCTAAACAGGTATTTATTTATTCCTCTTTCCCTCAAGTCCATTTATCACTTCCTCTCGTGTTTTCCTTGGCCTTCCCCTTGTAAACTGAATGTGCTACCTCAACTTTTCTACATCCAAGAACTCGCGTCCATTCTTTCAACATGTTCACACCATCAAAATTTCCTGTTCTGCACCCATTTCCATATACTGTCAAGATAAATGTAAGAAAATTCAGGAAATGTTAGTCGTCTTCATGTAACTTAGGTTTTTTTCACTTTCCGTTCCCCTAATAAAGTTTAACGTAATCACCACTTTATTATCAATACAAAATATTTTCATTTTTTTTTTTTAAAATTGTCACTTTCATCTATCTCCATTGTCACCTATTACTTCATGTTCGGTGATGATTGGACAGGCGCGCACGTCTCGTCATTATTGTTTTCATCTACCCATCATTATGGAGGTCTTCTGAATAGCGGGTGGGGGTGAAGTGATTGGCGAAATGAATACTTTCAATGACTGGAATTGGATCTGCCAAGTTCAAATCCCATTGGACCAAACGTCACATCACTTCCAAAACTGAAGCGTCATTATGTGAAACGCTTGTTTTATCTTAAACTTTGATAAATATACTAAATTGATTAATAAGAGTCTTTTATTCACTGTGTGTGCGCGATCTCTTGTTTTCCTCCCTCTTAAAGAGACATAGGCTAAACTCACTTATCTAATGTCATTTTGTAACCGTAACCCTAACCCTAACCCTAACCGTAACCCTACCATAGCTAGAATAAAAGTGAATGGCGGCCACTCCTCACACTAACACTAACATCAAAACGCCTTATTTCAAGTTAATTCAGCTTTACACAATAAACGTACTGTCTTTTTTCATATACTGCTTATGTATATGCGATATCGGTCGCAAAGTTAACTAATTTGCATATTGGTTTTAAAAAAGGACATTTTATTAATTAACTATTTTTTAATTCAATGGTTGTTTTGATTTTGATATAACAAATAGTTCAGTTTTGTAATATTGTTTTGTTTCCTGGACAAATATTTAGCATTTGTGTTCAAATGTTCCTTTCTTTAGATTGACAAGTTGCGATTTATTTGTAACTTGCAAGTGAAAAGACGAATTGATTTTTTTTCTTTTCCTTTCTATACGGGCACATTTAAAAGATATATAAATTTGTATGAAAATTACCAGAATGTTAATGTTTATCTACAGGGTGATTGGAAAGTGACTCCCTATTATTAAGTGCTCGTAATTATTGAAATATAATTTTTTACAAGAAATGAATGATAAGAAAGTGTATAGCATGGGTTTTTATTCAAAATTCGATATTGGTGCCAGCAATCGCCACCAGCTTCTAAAGCTGCCTGGAACCGGCATCAACTGATTTCACAATAAACTTTTTTTTTTTTTTTACTAATGAGTCAACACTATTAAGGCTAAAAACCCACTCGAAGATTAGGGTCAACAAGATGAATAGATTGAGAGATGAATGGTGATGAATACTATGAGAGTATTGAAAACAGCAGCCGGCCCAGAAAACAACATTTTCCCCCCATTGTCAAAAACATCGCTCGTGGAATTTGAGGACTAAAGGAAAAAATAATGCATAATTCATACCCCCCCCCCTCATTTCTTGTAAGAATTATATTTCAGTAATAACTTACAAGTATAGGGCGTCACTTTCCAATCACTCTGTATATGAATAAACGAGGAAGAGTTAGTTTTATGTTTACAACAGGTATGAATGAAATGTTTATTATTTTAAATTAATGTTTCAAGTAACAAACTTTGTGATATGATAATGATCTGACAGAACCAACGAGTAATAACAGGTTTCTAGTTTTTTCTTGACGATAAAAAGAAATTATGTTTAAAGATTGGAGTCTTGAATAACATCTCACAAGATATAAACTTTGCCTTTGAGCAAAATTGATTCAAGATAATTTTTAAAATCCGGATGTAAATTGGGTACTTCTGTAGTTTACAGACTGTGTTGAAATAACGTTATTATTTAGAAACCCATTCTTAACATGGAGGGTAGGGGAGGGCTTTGTTAACTATTCTGTACTTTCACCTCACAATTTAATAAACAAAAGATACTGTGAAAATTGA